>JAQJVK010000004.1:37835792-38320607 GCA_035578135.1 Flexamia atlantica | reverse complement strand
ATGAACTTGTTAGAAAAATGTTGTATGTCGTCTGTTGATTCTAATTCTTTTCACGGCAATTACTGTTCTGGAATTAATTATTATTGTAGTTTACTGTTAAGGTTTCATAAAATCCATCGCTCTTTTGTTGTTCAGATTGCTGAAGTGCGTTTAATAACAGCGTAGTTAGATCTGATGGTAGGCAACTGAGATTGACGTTATCAGGTTGACTGTATAACCGATCAAGCTTAAAATTTTCAAGATGATGGTAAGTCAAAGAATACTTGTAATAACATGTTTGCCTTTTTTAACAGATTATGAATTTTAGGGGTTTAAAAATTCAGTAAGTTTCCAGTGTTCTATTAGCCTAACTTACAATAAGGAAAGGGAGCCTGAACATCATCATATCATGTTTGTTAACATTCATTGTTAAACTCTTTGATTTTTGAAATTGTAGGCTGATTCATTAGGCGTGTTCAGCCGCACTCACGGTATAATAATTCTACCTTTCTGTAACTTGTGAAAGGTAGCGGTGGATTAGTACCTACCCGATCAGTGTTGTGCAATCATCCGAACAATGTTTTCAATGAGTTCAGTTAGAATCCGAGTAGTTGGGTTTTGCCTTTATGGACCAAGGTAATCGGAGACTCACTGGTGAGAGAGCAGCTGAACGTATCCATTGCAAATTGATCATAGAGGATTCTATGAAACTGATCGGGTTAACCTCGTCCAAAACCTTTTTAGGCAAGATTAGGCCTGAAGTAGGACCTAATGCACTGGTAATTCGACATCTGCAAGTGTGCAGTAGTAGGCTAGCATATGTTATCCCCCTTTAACACTTATACCGAAACCCCCGGTCTAACAGACCTCAGGGAAATTTCACTTGTTGATATTGGCAACACTGCTGAAGCGGTGGTGCTACCCCTCCCAATACCTTCCTCCCTTTCCTTCCCCTTGAACTTGGCACAGTTTTTTTCCGGTTTGAATGGTTCTTGGTTCTTCTGTACTCAACTTCCCGATTTTTAATTACGTGCCGGTCTGAGAGACCGAGGGTTCCGGTTCCTGTTAAGACTGTTTTCCATTGTTTCTTATGCGGGAGTCTCACAGACCGAGGGTTTCGGTTACTGACTATTTATTTGCCGGCCATTATTTTATTTGGGAGTCTCATAGACCGAGGGTTTCGGTTAACGTTTTACATTGAGAATTTCGGTATAGTGTTAAACAGGACCCCTCAGGAGACCACTGGTCAAAAATAAGGCTTGAGCACCCAATGGCAATATCAATACTGTAATGGTTTATCCATTATAAAGAGTTGTAAGCCAAACTGAGATTGAATTATATTTTGGCAAATAGACAAACAAACAGTATGATGGGTTACTTGTTTGATTTATGTGTCTGTGGTAAACAGACAGGATCCTGTTGAAATATGGTAGGCTATGAAAAATCCTTTTGAACATGGGGGGGGCCTATTTTAAGAAATTGAAGGGGTCCCCCGTAAAACATTCTAAACGACAAAAACCTAGTTTTGATTAGGCCTAGGCCTAATCAAACGTTGGAAGTTGAATTCTAAAATTTGTGTTTTTTTCAAGGTTAGATCTTATAATCATGTATAATTTTTAAGACCCAATTTATAACATCATAATATAGCCTTATATTGCATTTTTACTCAAAATTAATCATTTTACATCATTTTACATGAGTTTTTGGGGGTTATAACGTTGTAAATGACTGGCGTTTGAAACGTTCTCTGACGGACTGCTCTCCTGCTTTAAAAAGAAAACATCAGGGAGTGTAGTAATACCAACATAAATGAAAATAAAACCGAATATAAAACAATTGTTATTGATATAAACGTACAAAAATGTAATGTTGTTACATAACGTGATATGTCATTTCACCAAAAAGTTATCCAAATGTGGTGCTTAAAACGTTATTCTGCTACTTCTTTGGAAAGCAATTTCCAGGCCTTGGCTTCTTAGTTTTTGAAATATAGGGTAATCCAACTTTTCTATTTTCCTTTCTGGAATTACCCTTCCACTTTCCAATATTTTCTTCACGTGTTTCATTTTTTCTTACGCGATTTTGGTCGCGGGGTGACAACGCACCGCCAGGCGGGGAGGCCATCTTTCAGCGAATAGAACGTTATTCCCCAAAAAGTCTGTGCAGTCCTGCGAAGTACGCCAACTTTGACAGACGAAATCAGAGCTGCCACCTCAAATTTCTTGAAAACAAAATATACCACAGTGTAGTTCGTGTCCTCGAGAACCTTTTTCACTGAATATCTCCAATTTTGAAATTTTGTCGCTTAGAACGTTTTACGGGGGACCCCTTCAATTATTGAGACTAGACTTGTTCTCATCCGAACCAACTGAGCCCAGGCAAGAGGGATTCCACTGTAAATAGGCCTATAGTGAAAAAAAATTAAAACCCTTCTTTTTCATTTTTAATTTTGAAATATGATTTTAAATCCTATTTAAACCCGGAAGAAGGCCAATATAAAATAATCACCCTAACCTACGTTATTTTTCCTTCTTCATGAATAAGTTGTGCAGAGGAGATATTAGTCTTGATTAATTTTATATCTTTGCAAAGTTTATTATTTTTGGAGAGTTTCATAACTTAATTTAGGAGGGTTAAAGGGTACTTTTCCAAAGCTTCTTTGATTCATTGAGTTATTGTACCAAATTTTATGCTTTAAGACTTTCAACCACCATTTTAAAAGCTTGCCAATGTTGTACAAAATTTGTTCCCTACACACTCTAAACACAGTGATTGGTTTTCCTCAATTAACTCTTTCCCTATTCTGTTATTTATTTTCAACAATATTTATTTTTTAGGATGGTTTAGAAGATGAAAATGAAATCATTAATGGTGATAACAGAAAGGTAAGGTTTTATCTTTAGCTTATAACTTGAAGGGCAGTAGCTGTCCTCAAGCCATTAAACACTAGTATCCTCGGCGTTAAATCATTGCAAGATTGAGATAGCGGGCCCTTCCCTCCATCCCCTTTCCCGTTCCCTTACTTCTTGTGACACCGTACTGTCGTTTGATCAGTTGTCAATAATTTCTTTCGAATTCAAATGATAATAGTTTTACTGATTGGCAACAATGGAGTAGAACCCAAGCTTGAAGCAACTAACATTATATTCTGCTTTGCTAGTTAGGTTTATGGTTAATGATCAATGATCTAAACAAATAGCCTAGTCTTTATAGGATTAAAAATAGGCCTATTTAAATGTTTGTTTTTTTAAAGGCCTATTTAGTTCATCGGCTTAGTTTTGTCTTGAGTTTTTTTTTTCAAAGCACATTATAAAATACGCATGAAATAAAGATTAATTATTTTTTATTTTTTCATTTATTATATAAACAAGTAAATAAATTTATGAATAGTACTACATTTGAGGCCTTAATTTGAGTTTCTTTTGTGTTTAACTAGGCTATAGTAAAGCAGCTTTGTCAGTTTTATTATTCCTTAGGCTATTGAGTGACTAATTAAATTATAGTATGTGTGTAATGAGACTGTATTCTCTTCAAATTTCTTTTTCATTCGCAAGTCAGATGCTGATTGGCAATCTCCATTTATTGTTTGCTGTTGTAAATTGATGGTAATGTTTCATATAGAGGGTGTCTGTAAAGTCCATCACCAAACTCCATAACTTGGTTTCTTGGGTCAAAATAAGAAAAAAAGTTCATATGAAGGTTTGTCCTAAAATGCATATTTACCCAGATATCCGCCATTTTGTATTTATCACAATTTTTTTAATCTCCAAAGTTGTTTAATCAATTTTTTTTTAAACTCAGTATGTACCTATAACTAGTCAAGGTTAGTTGATGAAAAAAATAATCAGCATGATTGAATGGTAAATTTCAAAGTGGCGGCCGTTTAAAATCTTTAAATTAAAGTAACAAAAAAAGGTACGTGGTACAAAAAATATAAAAGATTAAAAATTTCAGGAAATTAATTTCCAGTCTAATGAAACCAGAATTATGTAAATCAGTTCATAAATAACTGAGTTATGGTTCAATTCATCTGACGAGGCAGCGTGATTGACCAGTCAGCGCATTACTCAATGCAACAATGAGCAATTTTTCTCTCAAAATTATGCTGCCTCGTTAGCTAAATTTGACCTTTACTCAGTTATTTATTAACTGATTTTCATAATTTCGGTCATTAGAATGTAAATTCAATTTCCTAAAAATTGTTATCCTTTGTATTTTTTTGTACCACATACGATTTTTTCGGTATTTCAATTTAAAGATTTTAAGTAGCCGCCATTTTGAAATTTACCATTCGATTATTTTGTTATAAACTAACCTTGACTAGTTATAGGTAGGCCTACATACCGAGTTTAAAAAAATCTATCAAAAAACTTCCGAGATAAAAAATATTTAGTGAAAAGTACAAAATGGCAGATATCTGGGTAAATATGCATTTTAGGACAAATCTTCATATGAACTTTTTTGCTTATTTTGAATCAATAAACCAAGTTATGGAGTTTGGTGACTGACTCTACAGACACCTTGTATAAGGATTTGAATTCCTTATTCATATGCTCCTATAGCACCATCGCACCACTAACTTGAAATTATCTGGCTCTGAGCATACAATCTTTGAAATTTGACATTGTCAGTTCGAATGTGATGCCTTTTTTAAAGAGATGGCCATGGTTCTACTTGCCTCTCTGCCTTATATTTACTTTGATCTAGTGAAATCTCTATAGCTATAATTTTTATTGTAATAACAGCTGTGTGGAATGTTTCAGCCGGGTCGATCGGAAACAGTAGATCTTACAGACAACTCACTTCTAGTAGATATATCTGATGCGCTCAGTGAGAAGGATAAAGTCAAATTTACAGTTCACACAAAGGTAAATACCCCCGTTGCAGCAGACCTGCATACTCAGCGAATTTCAAGTGCAAAACAACGTATTTCAATCCAACATAGCGAGTTTTGACATGTTTTTGTAAGCTCCATAAGAATAACATGGGGAATGAGTATGGAGGTTTGCTGCTACAGGTATATTAAAACTGGGTGGTTTTAATTCAATATTTAGTAGATCTGAACTAGAAGAATCCATTTACCAAGTTTTATCAAGATATGTTGAGAAATAAGCGAAATATAGAATTTTACTTATTTCCCATAAGGTTAACATTGGGACAACGTACTGCGTTTACCACTTTCAATATCTCGGCAACCAATGGACATAGAGCCATGATTCAAAATACTAAATTGTTTGTTTTTTTGGGCTGAATTCAATGGTGCCAATAAAAATTTGAAAAATTTTATTTTTCTATGTAAAAATCTCAAAAAACCCATTTTTGGGGGGGTTTACCCCCCTTTACCCCCCCTTCCGGTGGTCCGATCGGGCTGGTTTACGAACTCGTCCGAATAATTACTACTTTACACGTCTGTGCCAAATTTCATTCCGATTGGACCATTTTTGCACAAGTTATTGTGCTTAAAGACACATATATATATAGATATATATATAGATATATAGATATATATATATATATATTTATGAAAGTGAACGAATGATGTTTTTGGCATCTGAGGACTTCAAAAAGAAAAGTTATGATGGTTTTAGGCTTAGGTCTTACCATGAGACCTACGGTAACAGCTTCTTCCCTATAGGGGAAATTCGCTAAAAGATTAATTTACTATAAAATACCAAAATCAAACTAGATAGGCTATTAATTTTTTGCAAGTTAAATTTACATGCATAGGCCTATATCACAAAAAAAGATTTTAACAGTCAAGCCATGTTAAAATTAGTAATTTGGTCAAAAAACCTTTTTGCCTCTAGAAATTTGAATAGGCATTGATACTACTTGAATGCCAGTGTAGCTTAAGCAGGGTGGCCGCTGCATCGGGAAAACCGGGAGTTAGCCAGGAATTTTTCAAACCGCGAAAAAACCGGGAAATAACCGTGAATCTCGAGCAAAATCCGGGAAAACGTGATTTTTTAAAGAACAATAATAAATGTCTTAAACAAACCAATATTAAAAGAGTTGACGAAAAACGCAAAATTATTTGTGTCATCTTTATTCTATGCAACTTCCAAATGCAACTACTAATGCGCAATGCTTTGAAGCACATACGCATCAGTAAAAAGCCCAAGACGGCAATGAGTGTCTAGCGCCACCCTCAGTGTAATTGCCAATAAGTGGTGAAGATTGTTGGTCAACAGGATAGGGTTAATGACTTTGTCTCTGTCGAGTTCACCTGCAGGGGAGCAGACAGCAGTGGTGATGCAATAGTGCAGTTGAGGGGAGGGAGGGGTAGGCAGATAATCGAACAACAAATTTCTACGCAGATTTGGGGTTAAGATGTCTTTCAGGAAACGTATCCTACGTAAATTTATTATGTACAGTCAACTAATCAAGGATCATTACATTCAGTACTGATAAGTACCTAAAAGTAATAACACAATCGCGACTATATATACTTTTAAAAAAGTCGCTCTTATACCGCCAAGGGTTAATTTGTATTCGTTTTACGTACTTTTCCATAAGAAGACAATGTCATTTGTTTTTATTAGGAATCGACTCTTGGCTGGTTGTGCTTCGAATAACCACAACTCAGTTACAAAAGTGATGAAGCTAAAATTAACCTTATGATTTATTATTCTGTTTTGCAAGCAAAGCCACTATTTCAGTGAGAATTAGGCCTATAATATGCCCCAATTTAGTTGTGGTGATTTTCTTGTTAAAACGTACAAAGGATCTTGAGTATGGTCCACTAGTTTGATTCTGTGAACTGCGGAGCAATTTTACGGGCAAAGATTTCCGTCTTTCTGTAAGGAATAACCGCGAGATCATTAACGTACGAAATATAAAAGGATTGTATTTTTCAGTTTGTATTTATAATACCTGCAGCCAATTTCAGGAAATTGGTACCGTTCTACGGCGGATGGTCTGCTGCGAGAGTAGAGGATCATGCCGATTTGCCGTCCACCATGCATGTTTTATTGCCTTGTATTTGCGTGTTCCGACTCATTTTGATTTACTTCTAGTTGGATTGTTGAATAATGCCTTATTGGTTCCGTGATTGGATTAACCGTGACTCTTCAGCCAGTCACTGAAATTTAAAAATGCAAATTATAAGAATGTGGTTTATTTAGTGCATACTCAAGTATTAACTATTTATTACCCAGAATATGTGATTTTTGCGTGAAATATAGGGAATTATAGCCTGATTGTACAAGCGGCCGGTGGAACTCATCTTGTCTTTATTATTACTAGAAGCCTCTGGATCGTTAAACAACATTATTTAATATTTAATCTTACCTTACGATCCAATATTTGTATAAAAGGGGAAACCTAGGTTTCAGCACCACAATGCCATCATCAGTCCCATTTTTGTTATACAAATATTACTTTTATACAAATATTGGATCGTAAGGTAAGATTAAATATTAAATAATCATCTTGTCTCTTGCGTTTAAACCTTTTTAAACTCTGTTAATTATCAGGCTATTCTGTTTTTTCCACATAGTTGATGGATTCTAATAATACAAGAATAACTGTAAGACATTGTTTACTCTGTTGTCACCAATTGGGATGACTATTAGGGAGTTAATATGTCACCGGGAATACGGCTGAAAATACCTGTGAAAACCGAGTATGGAAAAATTTGTTTTGAGTGGCCTCCCTGTTAAGTGAGCTCTAATATTTCTAACTAAAAGTCAAAATACAAATTTTCCCTTAAAATACTGGCTGAGAATGTTAATTAAACCACGCTGATAACAGTAAAGTTGACTAGGTAGTGTAAACTCGGCTCAAAAAAGTGTACTCGAGTACTCCTACACCTTCTAAATATTACCTAACATTACACTTTTTACACCTTCAACATATTTTAATTAGGTTCAAAAAGTAAAACTATGTTTAGGTACTCTCTATCCGCCGGCCAGAAAAGCTTGTGAATGGGTCAAGAAGCCTTTAAAGCCAATAGCTAAAAAAAATCATTTAATCACAAACTTTGCTGGGTAAAATTTGGTGTTAAAAATTTCATTTAGTGTTGAAAAAATTGCCTTCCTTACCAAAAGTATGCTCATACAACAACATTTTTATATGTATCTCTATCGAGAATAAATAAAAAATTTACTGAAGCCTACAAAATTTTTCAAGTACCTATTGCAAATCGATTGCGAAAGCGCCCATGAAACCATGTAAAGTACATTTTATTATTGTAAAAATTGGTTAATAACTTTAACCAATTATTTTGGTTGTCAGTCCAAAATATTTGCAGACTGTAGTTTTGGGACTGCTGTCCCAATATTCCTTTCTAGTCAATAGTTCCTATTCTAGTCCTTTACGTCAGGTAAAATCACTATACAAAATATATTCAGTTTCACCAGGTTTTTAAAAACATTACATACATACATACATAGACACTACGACAGGGACATAAAACACATTTAGAGCACACGTGGATGGCCGGTTCCAGACTGGACTTGATAATGAGACAGAAAGAAGTCCTAAAACTAGTAGGTAGTCTGCAAATATTTCAGAGTGAATTTTACCAATAATTATTTCATATGTTTTCAAGCTTTTCACTGGAAATATTGCAAGTAGTGTGAAATCACCTTTAAGCTTTAACACAACTTTTCTCGAAGAAGGTCAAATATGTGCCCGAGCAAACCTATCCTCAAACCAAGTATTATATCTCTCGGGTTTATTAGAGGAATTATTCTCTAAAAGCTGGACATGATTCTGGTTCATGAATATAAATACTGGGCACAGTTAAGAAATTTAACTGTCATTAATTGTAATTAATTCTTATTGTAATTTTTTGCTTAGGGGCTAGAAATATGGATTTCAAATTTAATTGATTAATAGACACCTAAAAATTATATCCAAGAGGCAACTTTAACGTCACTCTAATGGCCTGTTTTACCATTTAAAGAATTTTATGTTTTTTTTGTAGCCCCCCCAGGAAACAGCTGAATGATAGGGAATCTGCTCTGTGGACCAAAATAAACAATTTTGGTCATCTGAATGTGTTCTAGGTGTTCCTAGACAAACTTACGTCCAATCTTCTTTAAATTAGTGATTCATAGTTTTGAGAGACTGTTAATGTTAAACAATAAACATCAATGTTCCAGACCACCTTACCAGAGTTTCAAAAAACTGAATTCAATGTAGTCAGGCAGCATGAAGAATTTGTTTGGCTTCATGATCGATTTGAAGAGAATGAAGATTATGCAGGTTACATTGTAAGTAACTAGGCTTATTATAAATATGCTGAATCCACAAAACACAAACTTGAAATTAGAAGAATTGTCAGGATTTGTTCCTTCATATTCAACTTCTTAAGACTTTATGAATTGTTGATTCTTTTTATATACATACTGATGTGTCGTCCCATGGACCAACAATTGAAGGTGTTGGACCAGTTCATAAATATCTAAACTTATATTAACCCCACTTACTTACTCTCACTCCGTAGGCCATTTGATCCCCAGCAGGGTTTTGGCCTCGCCAACAAGTGCCTTCCATTGTTCCCGATCCCTTGCCTCCTCCAGTCCTGCTCCAACTTTGGCCAGATCTGCTCTCACGCTGTCCCACCATCTTCTTCTGGGTCTTCCTGGGGATCATCTTCCATCCGGTTTTCCCTCTCCAACCTCTTTTAAAAGCATACCTTGCTCTCTTCTTACGACATGCCCAACCCATCTAAGCAGTTTAGCTTTTACAGTAGAACCCCTCATATCCGGCCTCCACGGGACCGAGCCCAGGCCGGATAACGATTTGGCTGGATAATCCAACCTAATATGTAAACGATCACTTACACCTAAATAATAATACAGCTAGTGAATTAAGTCCAAAGTAGAGCTTTAAGTCGCTTTTTTGGATGATTTTAAAAATACACATGTTAGTAAAACCTTCACCACACATCATTTGAAAGACTAATTCATCTCGTTTCACCCATGGTTTTGAATGAATGAAATCATTTCCCTATTCTGTAGTATTTGTTACAGTCATAGCTTTCATCTGAATGCCTGCCATAGGCCTACCATGAAACTTGACCAAACAAAATAATTAATAACCAGACACATATTAAACTACAGTTTAGAAGTTACTAGCTCAACTAAGTACTATACATGTAGCAATCATAGCAGTACAAATTATTGGCTCAAGTTCACTATCGCCGGATTAGAGTAGATCCTACTTGCCAAAACATTCGGCGAGCACTTATCCGCATGTGGTGAGAGTGATGTGGACGAGTATTGCTGAACGTACCAGTTTACATTTGCATTAGTCAAGATTATTCTGTTTTTTGGAAGTATACTGGAGCCATAAATAAATATAGAGATAATAAAACGTAAACAGAGTGATATCCAAGACGTAATCAGAAGGAATATGCCTCAGTAAGCGTGAGAAATATTTTTTTTAAGTAGGCTTCTGAGAAGCGGCCGGATAAACCGAGGACCGGTAAAACCGAGGCCGGATATGAGGGGTTCTACTGTACATGGGCAGTTATATCCGCGTCCTTATACATCCTTCTCGGTTCTGCATTATGCCTTATTCTGCAATCTCCATTGCCATTGATAGGTCCAAAAATTGTTCTTAGTATCTTATTTTCAAAAATAATTAGCTTTCTCTCCTCTTTCTTATTCAGTATCCAAGTCTCAGCTCCATAAATTAAAACTGGTCTGATAATTGTGTGGTAGACTTTAATTTATTTCTTTTATTAACCTTATACTGTATTATAATCATCAGTTGTGAGGGATTGGTGGTTAGGCCTATTATTTTCTTAGCTTGGTTATTTATTTTTTAAGATTCCTCCCGCTCCTCCGAGACCAGATTTTGATGCATCTCGAGAGAAACTCCAAAAACTCGGTGAAGGAGAAGGCACTATGACCAAGGAGGAATTCAACAAAATGAAACAGGAATTAGAAGCGTGAGTGCACTAATTTTTTAGTAAGCAAATTGTTCAATCAGTCGTGTTAATTCAAACTTCAAAAGTGTTGAAAAACATTTCGTTAATTTCATGTTTTTTTTTCCATTGTACTCTCTTTATTGCTGAGGAATTGAAAATGTGATATGTTAAAACCATTTTTGCATTTTAACAAGTACAGTAGCACCCGGTTCGGTGTCATTACAGTCATTGTTGAATTTTCTTATATAAAATAATTAATTTCAGGCATTGTCTCATGTATCTAAAGATTTTATTAAATAACATAAAGTATTTATATGTATGTAAAGTTTTAAATTCCTGATAAAACTGGTAGCATTTCAGGAAACTCGTCATTGTTTAGGCTACTTTTTGAAGAATGTAAGTCAGTTCACCCAAGCAAATTAAAGTTAAAGATATATAAAAACAAGGGACGACTAATTAATTACGAAAATGAAAAAATTTTAATCTCTTAAGTAATTTTAATATTGTTATCTAACCTAACATTTTATGTTGCAGAGAGTACCTAGCCACTTTTAAAAAGACTGTTGCAATGCACGAAGTGTTCCTATGTCGATTAGCTCACCACCCGGTCTTTCGTCTCGACCATAACTTCAGGGTGTTTTTGGAATACGACCAGGATTTGTGTGTCAGATCAAAAAACAAAATGGAAGTTTTAGGGGTAAGTTAATCTATTTGGGTAGGTGGTGAATATTCTAAGATTAATGTTTTTTTATTTGGATTATGAGTATTTAGATTATTTTTATTTAGGCCTATACAACTCATTTTGAGGGGGCTTTGGTTGTGATGGAATAGGTTTAAAGTTTAAATCCTTAAATTGTTAGTTAAATGTAAATTATAAAAAATCAGCAATAATGAGAAGCACAAAAAAAACACAGACAATACAAAATTATTGACACACGTCTTTATCTTCTTACATAAACTTTTTGCACTCAAGTAATCTGGAAATTATTATGTGTTGACAGAAGTTAGTGAAAAGCAATCAAGATAGTTACCGTAGATTCAGAGGAAACGTTTTTATTCTTATAAAACTACATGATTGAACCAACCATTAATTAAGGCCTGAATTATTTGAATTAAGGCCTGTACACAACTTTTTTACTACTTTGCTATAGTAAGTTTTCTGTTCCTGCAATTACAAAATTACACTATGAAAAAGGTCCTAAAATACAATGAAACCAGAATTCAATTAATTTCAATTATAGAAAGATTAATTTTTATGAGGATATCTATTATATGATATTTAAAGTAATATACCTTTATCATGGTTTTTTAGGGTTTTGTAAAATCATTTTCAAAGACTTCAGATGAAATACTTTTATCAGCCACGGTCAAAGATGTTAATGACTTTTTCGAACAAGAAAAGAACTTTCTTATAGAATATCATGCCCACCTGAAAGAAGCTACAAGTAAAGCAGACAAGATGACAAAAAGGCATAAAGGTAAGGCATTCTACTACTGGATTTGTAGTTGTTTAATATTTTACCATTAGTTATTTCTGTTGTCATTTTTTATTATGATTTTTATATTTATTTCATTTTGGTCATACCTCATCAATAATGCTATTATAATAAAAGATATTACTATAAGATACAAATATAGACAATTTTTAAATCTTGTGTTTTTGTGTTGAATTTTAATAGGTTGCTAAAATACTTCAGAAAATAAGTTAAAAGCCATATAAATTTAATTTCCATTATTTTGACAGTAGGTCTAATAATTATTTTTAACATGTTATAGATGTTGCGGACTCATTCATAAAGCTCTCCTCTGGCCTGGTCCAACTAGCAACGACAGATCATCGAGATTTGGAAAAATTCCTTACTAAAGTGGCTGAAACATTCGAAAAAGCTAGAGTTAGTTTTGTGTCAAAATTTTTTCAATAGACTTTTATACACATTACTCCATTTAATGTGGTTAAATAATAAATTACGAACTTAGTGTTTTAACTTTCAATCAATAAATGATTTTATCTTTCATAATAAAAACTACAAATCAAATTATTAAATTATCATCATACATTTTTACTTAGTTGACATCTGGTATACTGGTGGATCATAAATGGAGGCAAAAACTGTAAAATCTGTAACATTCAGGATACTGAATGGAGGCGCAATGACATTTAAGATAATAAAATCATTATAATATAAGTCCAAGGACACATTTTATCAACATTCAATTATGACCGGTTATGGAAGTTAAAATTTGAATTACTATAACTTGGTATGGGATTCACATAGAGACCCTGGTTTGGGCTACTATTCTACATTTATTAAGACTTAAACAACAGTGCCAGCTGGCAAACTGTTTTAATGTTTGAATGTTTAAATGTTGTGCATTTGTGTCATGTCCATGTAATTTTAAACTCATGACAAATTGAAAAGAATAATATTTTAACGCTCTTATAGTTTTGATAATTACTTCGCAGAAGTCGAATCTATAGTCAACAGCAATAAGTTGTACATTGTGGAATTGCGACATCAAGGTGTGTAAACCTTTTCATTATTAAAAAATAGAACATGCTAAAATCAAAGTGTGTTGCTGTTGCTGATCACCTGCTGTGCATAAACTCCGTGATATGTTAAAGAAATTAATTTGTGAAATAGATAATGTAGTCTTTTGAAGGCATAATCAGTGAGATCATGCACCTCACCAGGAAGCCTATTGATTTAGCTTATTTATTTTACATGTAAAATGGTGCGCTGTAGGAATGACTCAATTGCTGCATCAATAATATTGTTTGTCAAGGTCAAAAATAAATGAAGTATGGGTCGAAAAGTATTTTTTTGAGGGTTTAATTTTGTTTGGCCCTTCCCTCATTGATAAAATAGAATAAATGAAGTATGTGTTGAAAGGTTTTTTTTAAGGTTTCATTCTGTATGGCCCTTACCACATTGATAAAATTCAGAACAATCCTTAACATAAATTCCTGAAAGTTTGATATACACGATTCAGCTTATTTCGCTTTCATTGTAGCTCATAGAAAGAAATAATTGTCTTGTCAAATCAAACCTTTTTAACAATTTCCTTTACAGAAAATTGAAGGCAGAGTCGCGTCAGACGAAGACCTGAAGCTGTCGGACACGTTGAGGTACTACATGCGAGACTCGTTCGCGGCCAAACGTCTGCTGTACCGGCGACTGCGCTGTCTCGCTGACTACGAAGCCGCTAACAGGGCCTTGGAGAAGGCGAGAGCGAAAAACAAAGATATCCATGCTGTAAGTGACACTCTGTTGATATATTTCAAAGACTCTTGAAAGTGGCTTATGAAAACGAGTGTAAATAATCTCAAACTGTCTTTTGACTTTCTTCTCTACCTCAATAAGTGGAAAGGGCCGTACCAAGGGCCAATAATGAGGTTTTGCAGGCTTGAGATTGAGTTTCAAATTCGAGACGAGTTCAAGAGAACATGAGAATGCTATTTTTCACCACACTACCCAATTAAACAATTACTATATTACATGGAAAATCTGAATATTTATTTGAAACAAAAATAAAACTGAGGGTATGATACTACTAACGGAAACTTAAGTGTTGTGGCGATATATATCAGAAAAGAAATATTGATACACTGATAGTATTGGAACCAAAATATCGATATATTTTTTCCTATATATTGGAACTAAAATATACAGTACATTACAGTACAGCGATACAGTACGCTCTCGATTATCCGAGCCCTGGTTATCCGAGACTCTGGGTTATCCGAGACAACTCTAAGCTTAAATAGGCCTATATGTTTTTATTTCCTCTCTGATCGTTATAATAATGCGTGAAACAAGTGTCTATTGAAAATTCTGTTATTCGCATCTCGAAAGGACTTTCATTGACGTATTTATTGGTAAATACTATATCTAATGAAACATCTTGAAGTGGTCTTATTCCAGCCCAACCTCAAAACACGCATAAACTCCGTATTATCCGAGGTTCGTGTTATCCGAGGTAGCCTTGGTCCCGAAGACATCGGATAATCGGGAGTGTACTGTATATCAATATTTTTTGCAGCTCAGGGCTGAAAGTTTTTGGCCCTGTAGCGGCAAACAGTGTAATTCGGTCCACAATTTATGTTTGTAAAACAGGTAATTTCGTCGTAGTGTGGGGAAAACAATTTTTTTTCACCAGATGTTTTTGTTTAGAAAGCAGAGATGTACAACTTAATTTACCTGAATATCTGGTGGAAATAGCCATGAACACAGAAAAGTTGATAAAAACACGTAATATTTTGCTTCTTCCAGAAACTTCCTCAGATGAGGGGAAAAGAAACACGATCAGTTACACAATGATTTAAATTGAACAGTTCAGTGTTGACAACACTCTTTGCTAACAGTATTCAAGGGGTTTTATGTACATATAGGTCATACATGATATTGCACTATTTTGAGTTTTAAGTTCTGAATGGGAAACGTTTTGGTGGAAAGCTGGCGAGTTTTGGGGTTTAAACTGATATTGAGGTTTGGTGGGGTCCTGAAAAGCATAATGAACCCGGTAGGCTAGTTCCTACCTCCTGTGCAGCGGACAATTGAATTAGTTTCTGGGGAAGTTTCTGATGGCTTTAATTGTGAAAAAGTTAAGTTAAATTTAAGGCTGTGTGTTAGGTCCTGTTGTGCTACTGGGGTTTCCTTGTTTGTTTTCACATTAAGATGACATTCAATGAAATATTTATTCTGTTTCTTGAAGAAGTTGGTGTTATCTCGTAATAATATCATATTTTGAGACTGTGTTGCTTTTATAAGTATTTTTATCTCAAAAATGTGGTTTTTATGCTGCAAAGGCACAGGAAGTTGCTGATGTAAGTTTTATGTGGCATGCACTTTTAACTTTTTTTAAGTCCTCCATTACAGCAGAAGCCCTTTTAACCACCTTCTTGTTAAATTAAAACTTGATTGCTCTCTTAAAAGAATTATTACAAGAATGAAATTTATTACTATTTAAAGGCATTTTGTTTGCTTTTTGAGGTTTTAGGGCTAATTAAGACCAAATCATGTGTTATTGGATCCAACCGACCTTTGGTTTTCTGACCATGGGTCTGGACCAACAGAGGGTGCCTGCTGTGGTTCAGCGTTACCATACCAACAGTGCAGGATGTGTTATGACATCTGCAAAAGGCATTTAGAGTTCCAACTGCAGAGACCACTATAGGCCTAAATGTAAAAGTGAATAGTTTTAACCGTGTATAGATCTATGTCCCATATGTTTTATTAGAAGATGTTGAGAAAGAATCTGAAAATTTCTTAAAAGGTCCAATGGTAGTGAATATAAAACTAGTTTTAAACTTGGTACTGTTATTACTTACTGTAATTTAATAATCTACTATATATTTGTCAAATACGACTCACCTATCATCGCACAGCCCAAACTATACGACCTAGGACCTTGAAATTTGGCGTGGACGTTCCTTTTAGGGCGTAGGCATCCGCTAAGAAAGGATTTTAAATGATTCATAGTATAAAGGGGTTTTTGGCGAGGTCGAAGTTTTCAAATTTTCCCATATAAAAGTGTTATGGACGATCTTTTGTTTACATTTTCAATGTTCATTCAATCAAGCAGCTGGGAGTTAGCTTCACAAATATACGAAATACGCTGTTACAGCTGGTTATAATTTGCTTTCTTTCATCACGGTTTTATGACTTTTTTGTTGATTTATTTTACGGATCATAATTATGTACTATATAAAAGTTACATTCAGTTTAATTTTAAAACCTAATCTGTTTAATCATGAATTCAGTATATGGCACCATCTTTATTTCGGCAGCGGGAGTTGTAATTATGTCTGATACGATGATTTGGCGTTTATACCTCAAGAGCTCTATAGTTTAAAGCCTGAAGAGCGTGCTGCCTTTTGTGGTTGAGTCTTGAAACTAAATCCCAGCAAGACTGAAAGAGAGGGATACGGTATTATATTTAGTCTCCGACAGACTGTGCTGTAATAATCTAATTATTTGATCCATTTATAGAGAAACATTAAATTTCCTATATTGAGCTTTCTCTAGAAGAATTTAATATTCAGTTAAATTTAGATTTAGGCTAATCTATAATAATCTCCAAGTTTTAAGGGTCTGTTAGCGGGCTCAAAGTTTTGAAATACCCCCATAATGGATGATCTTTTGTTTACTTTTCCAATTTCATTCAGTCAAGCAGAGGGTAATTAGCTTCACATACGGATCCGCTGTTTCAGTTTATTTATAATTTGATTCCCTTCATCATGTTTTTATGGTTGTTTGTCAATTTGTTTATGTCATACTCACTATACAAAAGTTACATTTAGGTATGGTTTACGTTTAATGCATCATCGTTTCTGTACCTTATCTGTTTAATCATAAAATGTGGTGCAATCTTCATTTAGGCAGCGGGGGTTATGGTTTTTCCCTTAGGGCGTCCTTAATGTATTCATCCCCCAAAATAGTTTGGCGAATTCCTTTTTCATCTGATTCGAGGGTGTCCTGGCTTTGCACGGGAAAACCAAGCACTGCAATCTGTAGTTGACCTTTAAAATATATTTAAAATCGCCCATATAATATATGCAATGTATACAGAACTCTCTAAGTAGGGACACCTTTCGGAAAAATGAATAGTTCCCGTGCCGAAAACGAGATGGCGCCACTTTCATTTTTCAGTCCGATTGGAATATTTGTTGGATCAAGCTGACTTTCTAAAGTCAATCAGTTGGTTGTAATATTTTTACGGTCGTATGTTAGTGTTTTATATTGCTGTAATCTTTTACAATGTTTAATCTGTTCTTTTTACAAACATTCTCACTTTTCAATTTGGACAATGAGTGAAGCGCGGACGACGGAGCCAGCTTGAACTATTCCATTCGTCAGCGCTAATTTATCCTCTGCTTTAAGGCGGTGGAACTGAAAAAAACATTGAATATCCCTACTTAGAGGGTTCTGTACCCATTGATATATGTGAAGTGAATCAGTTTGAAACACTGTCGACGGAGAGCGCCACTGTACGAACATTCAGCTCTTTATTGTACTTTATTGATACCCTATATTTAACAGTTTTAAGCTATATTGGCAGATAAGCATAGAAATACCTTAAAATTGACACATTTAAGGTTAAAATCGGTCTTGCCGTTTTAGAGTTTTGACTGTAAAAAACCTACACCATCGACTGTAATATGAATTTAACTGTTTTTTAAACCTATGAGGCCTACAACACCACAACACGTTAACAGACCTCTACATTACAAATTCCTTGGTATAACCTTTTTTTCATTTACTCCCTTCAGATTCGTCAAATCAAGGTTAGACTTTAGTGTTTGTCGTGAGCGAAGCCACGGGAACTGCTAGTATATCATAAAGCTCAAAAGAAACTCTCATTGATAAACAGTTTTTTATAGATTCTTCGTCAACCTCTAAAATTTGAATACATAACTAATCAAGTTTTTACTTCAAATTAAAGCCTGTTCTATTTTCCCTTAATTTATAAAATCTTCATGAACTGTACTTTGTGGAATAGTGTTGTAATAGTGAGTGAACAAATACTGAACACTCAAATTTGCAAAATAGTTGGTGTTCATTATCCTGAACTCTCACATTTGCAGTTCAGGAGGGATATGAGGTTTTACATATTTTTGGTTTGATAAATTATTGTAAAATACCAGCAAACTGATTTAATTTTCTTTACTTTTTTAGGCTGAGAAAGCACAACAAGAAGCCTGTGAAAAATTTGAGCAGATGTCAGATAAAGGAAAAGAAGGTATGTAAACCACCGAATTATTAAATAAGAGATTGAGGATTTTTTTCATGATAGCAAATAATTTGTTATTACAGTATACTCTCGATTATCTGAGCCCCGGTTATCCGAGACTCCGGTTTATCCGAGGCAGCTCTAAGCTTAAATATACGTTTTTATTTTCTTACTAAGCGTTATAGTAATGTGTGAAACAAGTTTCTTTATTTAAAATTCTATTATTTACAACTCAAAAGGATTTTCAATATCGTATTTATTGGTAAATACTACATCTAATAAAACATTTCGAAGTGGTCTTATTACAGCCCAACCTCAAATCACACGTTAACTCCGTATTATCCGAGGTTCATGCTATCCGAGGTAGCCTTGGTCCCGAAGACCTCGGATAATCGGGAGTGTATTGTATTATTATTATTTATTTGGACTTCAACTTTTCGCTTCTAATGTTTTAACTACACAACATTTCAGGAGGTAAGGAAATTCCTCCCAGAAGCTAGTGTGGTCTAAATATTAAAAGCAAAAGGAAAAGTCCAAATAATTAAATCAATGACAAGTTAAAAGCATTCATTATGAGATATACTCATTCAAAATTAATGACATTGTTTGGGCTGAAAAGACAGTATTATACAAGCATGGTCTCCATTTGAACCTTTATGGAAAACAAACTGTGACCAATTTACTTACAAATAATATTCCAGACATATCAGACATATTGAACAGTTCTATATGTATGATTCCCATAATTACACCCTTAAGTAGACAATTTCACCATGAAAAAAGACAAATGTTAATCCATACTGAGCCCATTAAAAACTTTAGACAAGAAACCTTCTCTCTTTCAAGAAAACCTAGAAAGTGGATAAGAGATAGAATGGGATAGCCTATTTATTCTACAATGACTGTTGTTGTGGTAGTTACCACAACACTAAGTGGCGACTTTTGTAAGTTTCAAATCGCCCGTCTTATTGACCATCTGTATTAGATCTTCGCCACATGAATCCGTGGTTTACTAAATATAAAATGAATTGTTGCTGACTTGCACCCTAGAGGAGCCAAATCCAACACAATCATGACTATGCTCTGTTGGTAATGTGAAATTGTGTTTTCAACAAATTTTGTTCATAATGCTAGCAATGTTTCAGTAACAATGCATAATGAAATCATAATCTTTTTTCCAGAGCTTGTTGACTTCAAAACAAGAAGAGTAGCAGCATTTAGAAAAAACCTGGTAGATTTAGCTGAGCTTGAAATCAAACATGCAAAGGTATAATAATTTAATAATGATTTTTGAACACAATTATCTGGCTTACTTGGTAATGAAGAAGTGCAGTAAAAATATCATGGAATTTGTCAGTTCTAGCAGTAAACACGTCATACCCTCAGTATGTTCAATTCAACATTGATGAAGTAATTAATTTAACACTGATGAGAGTCTGTGCATATTTTAATCATGGGATGGACATGAGCCGAATTTCGGTCCATGGGATTTCCTTGTATCGTTTTTTTCTGTATGATGTTAGTAAACCAACATCATACCAACTGTGTTGGCCAGTAAACTTGGTTGTTTTATTCTTGTCATTTCTTTATCTCTTTACATTACTTTTTATCAGATTTGGACTCAAGACATAATTCCGAACACAAACTTAAATTTATTTACCCGTAAGACTTGAGCAACGCACTACACTTCTAGAACCTTCTAATGAATAATAATGGTTTAGTAATAATAGCAGGGGCCCATTGCACGATAAATTACAAGTTAATTATATAGTCAATTCACCCAATCAGATTTGGTAGATCACTGATACTATTAGCTTGTAGTTTATTGTGCAATAGGCCCCAGAAGTCGTGATGGGAAATTTATGAAAATTTAATCCATTATTGTGCTGTGGTTCTGGACTAAAATCAGATTGTTCAGATTTATTTTTCAGTAACAGTATTAGGAGTATTGGGCAAGTTGAGTCAGAAGAAAAATCCAGACTGTAAATTGATAATTATTCTCAAGTGCAATTTTCAATAAGTTATTTTAATTTTTAGTCAACTTATTTTTTTGTTACATGATACAAAATATTGATGAACATAATGAGATTATTAACTTGTTTTGGAGATAAATAAACCTTTTTCAATGCGGCTTTCACTTCAGGTTTATGAAAATGAGTTTATATTATAATCTTCGCAATTAAAATCAAGCTAAATTATTCAGAAAAAGTGTTGTTAAAAAACTCATGAAAAGGTTGATCTCAAAACTATTGAAAAAGCTCGGCTCGAATTTGAAACATCAGTGTATGAACAGTTCTTGTATTCGCTTTATATATTGGTTTTATTTGGTCATTATAAATTCACACTGAAAGTTTTGGAAGACGAAATATATAAAAGGTGATTTGGAAATTTTGTCAATGCTGTACTATCTTCCTCACCAGCCCTTTAAAAAGTTGGCCAAGTAGTCTAGAAATTTTAAGTTTACAAAGGTGAATCGACCTAACGACCTAACAAATCCCACCAAGTCAATTTTATGGTAACATTTTTTTTTAATTCCTTTCGGAATACCATATTTTTGAGCTCACCCACGCCTTTATTGTGAACCAATTTTGATGAGTGAGGTGTCAATAACTGGAATTTCAATCAGGATTCTGTGAATGTAATTTATTATTCATTAAGGTCAAAGAGCTTCACCCCAATGGGAATGTATTAAACGTTTTCCTTGTGGAAGGAATATTTGAATCACAACATTTTATAAAATCAGCAGTTATTTTTAAATAAAATGAAATGGAATGAAATGAAATGAAATTTTGTTTATTTCATAAACAGCAGCTTGTACATAATATTGATACAAATTACATAAAATATGGTCCCCCACATGGGCCATGGCCTGTGGGTGGGGAAACGAGTTCAAACAGTCTGTAACATTTTATATTCAAAGGGCATCAACTTGCTGCCAAATAAGAAAAAGCAAAAAATAGTGATATTATATGTAAAGTAATTAAAAATGACTGGAATTGGAATGTTTTTGTACATGTTTCACTCTTTTATTGGAAATTTTATCCTCTACAAAAATTTCATACACACTTTTTTTGTATCTTTCAGTTTTTATGTGGAAAGAATGTATAGAGAAACACAGACTGGAAATTTTTTTCAAGATGGCGGCTAGAGCCAGCAGGGATTTCTGGGCACTTTTGACATTTTAGCATAGAAAAATAAACAGGAACAGAAGCGCCACGCAATGTTAATATTTGTAATCATGTTTTGGTTAAAAAAACCGGCCAGATCATAGATGGCGCTGCTAGTAGAACCGGCCAAGCAGCGTTGCCACGCTGAGCGCTCAGCCGGCTGGCCGGCCGACTCAGCCGGCCAGGGAGAAATTCCCTCGTCGCGCCGCACCAGGGCGCCGCATAGTGATCCAGACATACTTTTCAATGATAGAAACAACACGTGCGAAATTAATAATCAGAAAAATACTAATGACAAATATCTTTCCCAAGTACTATTGGTAATTAATTATAGGACTCAAAGGCAAATTAAATTGCTTATTTACGTTACTAACTTACTTGTTATTGTAATTTTTTAACTGTTGTTTATGATATTTATATTGTGATAACTCATGCTTATCATTACATTTAATTCATTAAAATTTGAGAATAGAAATTAATTTACTATGAACTAAACTGTAATACAAAAAAACCTTAATTAAAAATAAATTAAAACTAAAATATTTAAAATCCGACCCATCATTGACACATATCCCTCATTACATGAATTGAGACTACTTACATTTAACAATGCAATACCTTTAGTCAAAAGTGTTTTCCTGTTTCTCTTGGGATGTTTCCTCAAATTGCTTATGAATAAGTCTGATGACACTAGGAGATCGTTTTTTTCGCGAGCGTTTTCACACGGCCACAGACAACGTTTAGATGTCTGTACATCTGTACGCACAGATAACGTATCTACGTTCTCTGTGACAAGACACTGACGTACATGCCAATTACAACTCAAACTCGAAAACTTTACCGAAAACAATACTTTCTCAATTTATTATGTATAGGGGGAGAAAGTAAAAAGTATCCACATTTAAACAGAAGCTTAGTAAATATTTGCTTTTAGTGTGGCCTTGCTTAAGTCATGTTAATTATTTTATTGAAATTATGAATATGACAAAAGATTTAGATAACTATTTTTTTACAAAATATATCTCAAACTTACTTGTCAATTTTTTCGAACTACAAATTCGACGGAAAGTTTCTCTTGTACTTTTTTTACTCAAAAACTCTATGGTAGGCCCTACCTTTTTATCTACTATACAGGGTTTCCGGAAATTATGGTAAAAAAATTAGTAAATGATAGTAGAGGTAAGAACAAGAAAAAATGTTCATGTAAACATAGGTCCTAAAGTGCTTCGTTTTCCATTTGTGTGTCTGTTTGTGATTTTTACATATTTAATCATATCTCACGAACCTCTAAATGTACAAACATCATACTTGGTATATGAATGACCACTATTAAGAACTATTTTTGAAAGGAGTATAAGAAAAAAATTATAACTTTTCTGGATAAAAACATAGTTCTTTAGAACATCCTATCTGAAATTTTCATGTTTTTATTCGGAAAATTCAAATTTCTCCATTACTCGTTGCCCAATCATTATAATCTTAATAGCAGCGTTAATTGGATTAAATTTTGCAGCTTATTAGTTTCTTGTACAATTTTTCGGAAATTTACGATTTTTAAGATACTTACCTTTGAAAACAAAAAACAGTCGCCATTTTCAAATGATACTTCTTACAAAAATAGTTAAAAAAATAGTTATTAACAGTGGTCACCCACATTCCAAGTTTGAAGTTTATAACTTAAGAGGTTCGTGCAGACGGTAAACAAAGCACTTTGGGACCTATGTTTATATGAACTTTTTTTATTATTTTTACCTCTACTATCATATACTAAAATATTTTACCATAATTTCCGGACACCCTGTATATTTGTCAAATACCACTTACAAGTAATTACACAGCGCAAACTACTTGACCTAAAACCTTGAAATTTTGTATGGACGGCATCCGCTAAGAACGGATATTTCAAAATTTGAAGTTTTAAGGGGTTTTCAGCAAGGTCGAATTTTGCAAATGTTTCCATAAAAGTTTACTGGACGATTTTTTGTTTGCATTTTCAATGTTCAATCAATCAGTATACATTGATTGTATACTTCATTAATGTATACTAGTGGCTTGTAGGGGCAAAATAGGCCTGCCCTAAAAATAAAATACCAATGCTGAATATTTAATTTAAGATATACATTATTCATCATTCATCATACATTGCTTGAAATGACGACCTACTTAGGTTTTGTTATTTACTATTTATTTATTTATTTATTAAACTTGATGTGTAACGTTAAAGCTATTTGACATTTGCTAGTATGTTGCACATCTTTTACTTCGTTTTTACATTGCTTCAGTGTAGTAAAGAGCTGAATTTTCGGAACTGTGGCATCGACCTCCACGGCTCTTCGGATAGCCGTCGACCTCAAAACAAACACATGCAGTTCACATTATTTACAATTAAACATTTGATTAAACTTACGCCCCACACGTTTGGTTGTCCGTGAGTGAATATTGCTTCGTGTTGGTAGATTCTAGATTACACCTACTTTTATTTGCCAAATTTAAAGTTGATGTTGCACTCAATCGCTGTTACTGCACATCAGTGGTCCGATTTTCATGAAATTTGGCATGTAAGTATAAGGCCGTGGTATCTCCAGGTGTATTTTTCATTTTTTTGAATTTTTGATTTTAAAGGGTATTTACCCCATAAAAACCCATAAAAAATTACAAAAATCCAAATTTCTCATTAACGGCTCAGACGATGTTGACACAAATTTCATGGTTTTTAGTGCTTAAGATTACAAACAAAATGACACCACCCGCATTTCTGTTAAAAATTCAGGTTCAGAAGTTATAGGGGGTTAAGTGTTAAAAAATTCATATTTTTCAAATTTCACAAAATCTGTGACCTCTAAAGAAAATATACTTGCAACCATTAAATTTCACTTGAATAACTAAATAATCTAATATTTTTATTCATTAGTTTACGTCAACTGGTTGCGGAGATAATTGATATTTTAGTTCGGTGGTAAACGCAGTACGTTGTCCAATGTTATTCTTATGGCAAATATTTAATAACCGATATCTCCGTTATTTACTAACCGATTTTGATAAAATTTGGTAAAATTTGGTTGATGAAAAAACCCTTCAGGACTTCGGGATATGGTTACTTACATCAAAACTAAGAAAAAAGTTCCTATAAACATTGGTCCTAAAATGCTCGTTTATCCGTCTGTCGGTCTGTGTGTGTTTTTAGCATGATTTTGCATAACTTTGGAACTATAAAAGATATCCCCTTAAAACTTGGTACTTATATTCTGACTATTCCTATTTTGGTGCGGAGTATCAAGTTTCTACTCTGTACCATTTCAAAATGGCAGCCATTTATATATTTAAAACTTAATATCTTAAAAGCAGTAAATTTTTCAAAAATTGGACAAGAGACAAAAGTTTGCAAACTTTTATTTCCTACAAAACCATATAAAGATTATTAAGATCGAACAATAATTAACGGAGTTATTGTAAGTTTTTCCAACAGAATACATGCTTGTTTTATGGTAGCTGTAGCAAATTTACTTGAATTCTGTTAGCAAAATGGCAATAACTCCGTAAATTATTAATCGATCTCGATAATCTTTATATGGTCTTGTAGGAAATAAACTTTCGCAACGTTTTTGTCTCTTATCCAATTTTTTTTTTAAATTTACGGTTTTTAAGACATTAAGTTTTAAAATATAAAAATGACTGCCATTTTAAAATTGTACAAAGGAGAAACTTGATAATCCGCACGAAAATAGGTCCTAATAGTCAGAATATAACTACTAAGTTTGAAGTTGATATTTTTTGTAGTTCCAAAGTTATGCAAAATCATGTTAAAAACACATACAGACCGACAGACGGATAATATCTTGGCTACTTGCAAATATTTATTATAAAAAGTACAAGTGTAACGACTGCCTAAAAAAAATGTACAATCTACAATCAGAGCTGAAGAGCAAGAAAGAACTGCTGTTATTAAACCGCACTTTTTCTAATTTTAAAGTTGACCCTACCAGTGGCCTCTTGTTACCCTCAGAAAATCTCGAACACGTCGTCAACACAGCTCTTCTGTACAAAAATACATTTTCCAAAATTGGACATAGATTGGGGTTGGTTAAGCGACTTGTTGGGCTCACCAAGAGCATAGTTTCTTTAGATTCTCTGGCGTGTGTATCGTGTGAAGAGCGCAGCAATTTTATCATAGAAACACTGTTTCGTATACTCATACATAAAAAATGCAAATGGGTTTCAAATGGTTTTGAAACAGTGCACTGGGAAAGATCAAAGTTTTGAAACATGCATAGCTATTGGTTGAAACGTAAAAATACGAAGTAAAAATCACCGATTTGTTTCTTACAGAATATGTATTTACTTATTTTCCTATCGGTGTTCCGTAAAGTAAATTAATATTAGGCCTTTAAAGTAAAGCTTTAACCAATTAATTTTCCTACATGGTTTGGGGTTTTTTATAGCCTTGGGTTTTTTGTAACCACGCGAGACCTATCCACCTCCTGGCCAGTTCTTCAGTTAGATCCGTCTGTTTAGTAACGAACGGCACGGTACGGTGCAGCGGAAGAAGAGCGCGAGTCAGGTTGGCAGCGAGGCGGAGTGATAAGCTGGCGCGGGGAGAAGGCTGCCTCCTTGTGGGACATTGGGAATCCCGCGCTGCCCGATATGGCAACAAGGCTCGCCGTAACCCTGACTTAGACGCCGCGCCAGCCCCTACATTTTGGATAATACCACGTCCTAGCGCGTACGCTTTTTCCCTATCCCGTGGCGCTTCTGTTCCTGTTTATTTTTCTATGATTTTAGTTAGAGAGGTTTAATACCCTCCCTATAATATGTGCACCGACCGCACACATATACCACTGCAAAAAAGTAAACCGTTCATTTATTTTCCGTGCAGTAATAAATGAAAACCAGTAATGGTTTTACTTTCTGTGTGTAATGTGTGTACTTGTGCTAAGTTCGGATTGGTCAACTTGGAAAAGATTTGTTGGCTCGATTTTCCTGTAATTCCTGGACCAAAGCAATGACGGTGTGTTTTACGGTGTTCCCAGGCGCAAGTGCAGCTGTTCAAGAACTGTTTGGCCTCGCTGCGAGAGGAGGAGTGACCGTCGCCCTCGGTCACACCAGCCGCAGCCCCTCCCCCCCTCCACAGTAATCAGCTGACCGGGCATCTCGGAAACAACAGTTACCTGTAAGAGGGCCGGCGACTTTCTCGATACACACGATCACAGCTTCCACTTCCGTGTGACTTAAAAGCCGCAGAAGTTAAGGCTTAAGGCGTCGCTTGCTTTTTAACTCGGCCCTTTCGTCGGGCCTTTTGTTCTTTGGTAATGGAAAATCATTTGAATACTCTGAGGGTGTTTTCCCAATCGTTAACGAAAAACAAAATAGTACTGGTGCTCAATTGAGTTCAGCCTGGTGTTTGGTTGATTTTTTTGTGGATTCGTATTTTTAATCACAACCTTAGCTTTAATTTTGAATTTTTCTTTATATTTCTGAAATATTCTGAAACTGCTAAAGCACAATGCATTCACATAAAAAACGTTTGTTTTCCTGTTTGTAGCTTTTCTCACAGTTTTCTAAAGGGTTATCAGTTTTCTATCACCTTATAAGCCGTTTAGCAGCTTCAGAATATTGAAATATAACCTATAACAAAGCTTCATTTTACTGGGGCCATTACCAACTGTACAGTTGCAGTGTATTCCAGTTAAATGGTTACATCAAACTTGATTTTGTTACCTTAAATCCTTGAATGGTATGATAACTGTGGCTATACATTTAAATATGTATATATTGTTGCCAAATTATTACTGATAGGTTAGTCTATATCGTAAAATAAAATCTACTTTGTTATGCTAATATTATATTTTATTTCATATTATTATCTTCTATGAGCAAAAAAGATTATATGTTTTGTGTTATGTTTTTATTTAGTGAATTTGATCTATAAAGCAAACCCTATTTTTATATACTTAAGTATTTATAGGACTACTTATTATACACAGCCAGTATATATTTAGTGCAGTACAATCAAGTACTTTTCAGTCAGTGTTATTTTTTAAGAGAATGAGTGTAATTTGTCTTTCCTTTGTATATCACCATCTTAGTAAAAGTGATAGGGTGAGAAAGTTTTTTTATTGTTGTTTAACAAGTTCAATAAAAATAAATTTGATTTCAGTTCAGATATTGTTTAGTGAAGATATTATACATGGATGACAAAATATTTTCCTCCCAAGCTTTCCTAATTAAAATTTATATACTACACCTGGTCTGCCTTTAGAGAAATGTTTATTGAAGGTTTTGGATTTTATATTCCAGCTTACATTTATTTAAAAAATCTTTTTTCTTTTTTCAAATAAAGAGTGAGAATATTCTTAATTATTTACTGGGACCACATAACTTTAACTTTTCTCTGCCATTTGAAATTCAACTAAAATCAACAGTAAATTCTTCTTTTACAGTAAAAATAAATTTAAGTTAGACACCTAAAGTGTGTATACAATAAAGTTATCCCACAGTTGTTTTTAATAGACTTAAAAAAGTGCCTATACAAGTAATGCACCCCAGGCTAAATTTGAATAATTAGTGTAAACATCAACGTTAATCAACAGGCAACATTTATGGTAACTTGATTTTCAATGAGAACATTGTAACTGACGTAAACACCTTATTTACTGTCCTCAGCGAGATCAGACAAGTGGTCAGTAACTAAACAGCCAATACATCTTAATTATTAAATTTACTTGGCTACACGTCAATTAACACCATCACGATTATTAACTACTGTGAGCGTGATGAGTTTAGTCTACATTATTTTTAAAAAAATTCAGTCATACAAAATTGTCCGAGTTTTAAAATAGTAACAGTTTATTCTTGCTGCAAGAACTCCTTTTTCAATTTGCTATTTTTCGCAAAAAAAAGATCACTTTGATTTAATCTGAACTTGAAGAACTTAACTCGTGATAGCTGACATGTATCGTTTTCAAGGCAGAGGGCAGGTAGCCCGAGGAGTGATTAATAATAATAATAATAATAATAATAATAATAATAATAATAATAATAATAATAATTCTTTATTGTCATTTATCACAAGGAAATAGACAACATCATGCCATTAGCAATAAAAAAATAAATACAATTTAACTACAAAGGCTTTACATGCTAGAAAATTTCATTCAAAGAATCTTTAAGACAACGTCATGCACATATAAATCATCAAACATGCAGAAAGTTCGCAATCCTGATAATTAATCATGCCATTAGCAACAAAAAAAATACAATTTAACTACAAAGGCTTTACATGCTAGAAAATTCCATTCAAAGAATCTTTTAATACAAGCTTAGCAATAATAATAGTAAAATAACATGTGTGACTTTTCTTGACTCATAATAATAACAACTGATGCAGTGCCAATTAAATAAGCATACAATAATAACAGTCAATCACGAAACTACAGCAGGCCATACCTCACTTCAAAGACCAGAGAAATCATCATGTATTAAAAAGGGCTTAAAAGGGCTTCTACTGTAAGCATCAGTATATTTAGAATCCCTGAATGTTTAATTGATTTCAAGATATCCAAAACCACAACAGGTATAAGGCCCTCCTTATATTACATCCTTCAAATCCCATATATATTATTTTCTTACCTATCATTTAGGTGATAAGAACTATTGCATTCCAATACATCTTTATAAACTTTCCTGTATTTTTATGTTACAAAATCAAATGATCGATAAGCTGATCTGTGTTATATTTTGTGTATTTATAATGATTGTAATATGAATTGTACATTTTGTACACTATATTAAAATTATTAACGTAAATCACTTAAATTATTGTGTTTTATCATCTGTGAAAAACCCAAGACTTGTATAATTTTTCAACTTATTTTTTCAGAGAGAGATATTGAACGCTTTCATTACATTAAAGTTATGTACGTCTACAAGCAGTTATGTAGGCTACAGTTTGCTTCCCATTACCCAGTTTGCTTCCCATTGTAGCAGTTATGTAGGCTGTACAAGCAAAGCTGAGGGCCGTAAGACCCTTGTGTCATATTGCAGGCAAAATCTATACTACACAGTGCAGAAACAAACTGAAATGTTCATGAAATGTACAGCGGAATAATCTAAAACCACAATAAAATTATGTTTAGTTTATTAATTTTTATAAAATATTTTTATGAAAGTACTTTCTATTTATCGCTCCTAAACACAATATGAATTGCACAATACAGATTTCACCTGCAAAATTGCCCTAGTGTCATACGACTCTACTAGATCATTCAGTACTATTTACTTGCAATGCTCATCTACCCCCGTTCACACTGTGAAGCCTTCGGCTGAACATTTTGCAGTGGCTGTCTGTAGGACATGAACCTGTGCACCCACGGGGCCCAGGGGCCAAGCTAGATTTTGGGGGTGGCAAGGCAAGGATGACTAGCAGAAATAGTCGCAGAAAGCAATTATCAAAATTTGCCAATTTTGAAAAGAAAATTACACCTATGATTAAAAGAAGCAAATTTGATGATTTGCTGCATGGTGGCTATCCAGATAGTGCCACCCCTTCAAGCCAGAATTACCCTCCCTCCCACCCATTGTGTCAGAGTTCTAAAATGTTCGGTCTTGTCAAATACACTCCACATTAACTTTGGTTGGTTTAAAAAGCGTGTTATTTATAATGTCATTTAGGAATAACACCAAATTTCTATTATAATATTCTACATTAAGAATACCTTCATTGCTGCAAACCTGTATACACAACGAACTTCAGATGCTTGAATAAATTATGCGAAGCCGCACATGAAGTCAAATCATGATTACTTTATTCAACGAAAAATAAATATACAATACATATAAAGGAAATTCATTACCATAAAGGAATGTTTCACATAGAGAATGTCTGTTTGTGAGGAACAACCTAAAAATCTGCTAGGCAATACAAGAATGTGAAAAAAATAGAAAAAAAATACTCAAACCGGTTTCTACATTAAAAATATTATATGAACGATTAAGTGTAGAATAACAAAAAAGTACTAATGAGGATCTCGACAGTAAAATATAATCACAAAAAATAAGCATGCAAGTATACTCTTTATAACAATAAAATTCCCATTTCCAATTTTTTCTTACAATGACTTAATTAAATACCGTATTCTAGGAATAAGAATGTTCGCCGAATGGGCCTCATTGTTTGACTCAACCTGTAGCCGAAATCCAGGTAATCTGTCCAGACTCTGGAGGCCTGATCTTTGGTCAAACTGTAACTCTGGAAATCTTAATCAATTTTTACTCACCAGCCTTAGACAGAGCAACAAACCTATGAATAAAGTTCAATAAAGTTCTAAGTTCAATAAATAATGTTTCAAAATTTCAGTAAATAAATAATTCTGTTAAAAAGCGTGATTATATCGTTTCAATAGTACACATCACGATAATCCATCACGAAATTAAATAAGAACGAGATCAAGCTAAACGAATCTTTCAAAATGAAAGATGACTCAATCTTTAGTCGCTAGAGTCATTGCCCCCACAAGGGCGGGGCTGATGCAAATTTGGTTACAGGGCCCAGGCCTAGCTCTATTTTAATTTCTTCATATTTATAGCATATGAATATTTTACAACATAAGAAATACAGGATAAAAAATTCAAAAATATAAATTTTATAAAGTTAAGTAAAATAATATTAATTTCTAGATTGTTACTATTTTAATTAGCTGCATAAGCCATTTACAGTTTTTGCATTTAGTATGTAGTTCACGCATCATACCTCCGGCTATGACTATTATACTACTAATCGTATCATATAATATTTTCTAAATATGATATTGATAACCAAATGTTTGAAAAACAGTGGGGCTGTAGAATAGAACAATGTTTTCAGAGAAGTGCCCCCTCTTCCCCTGCGTCTTGCAGCTGACTCTGCCACAGCCGGCGATAATAATGCGAGAACTGGACAACAGCATTCTCATCGGGCCTCAAGTGAATTTCAATCCTGGTCAGTAAGGGAAATCCATCTCAAAATGGAAATGTACTTTCAGTAAAATAAATGTGAATAAAGAACGATTTATTTAGTGTTTGCAATAATTTCCCAATAAAGTTTGTTTTTTAGATTGAACTCTTGGCCTTAATTATTCATTATTATCAATAATCAGTCCGAATCAAATTTGTAAAGCTTTAAAAATATTACCAAGTTTTTAAATGTAGAATAGCACACAAACATATAGGGGGGCCCGAGCAAGGCCCCACTGTGTGGCCTTGGCCTGAGGCTTATCCTGGTTACAGGGCCCGCAATCGAATGTGGGGGCCATGGACTCTAGAGTACGATTGTGACTTATAGACGTTATAGGATTAGGCCATGGATAAAAATAAGATGTTTTTATCTATAATTAGGCCCGCATTACTCTAACACTATCAAATAGTGTAATAACGAACGCCCTATTGGGTTTCCCAGAACGTTACCTACATCTTGGTATATTCCTTCCACCATGACCTACATTGGGTCCCAGAATGTTGTGACTAAATGTTGTCATAGTCAAGATAACAATAAAAGATTTATTTGACCAATCAAAATTCAAGCCAGCTGATTATCAAAACAAAAACTTAAATTTTGATTGGTCACATATAAATCTTTTATAAAAGATCTTTCATAAAATATTTGATAGTGACGATGATTATAGACGCAAGAGGAACCCACGAACCCACTGAGCAGCCGTTGTATTACCTTAGACTAGGGACTAGACTGTATGTCCCTAGTCTAAGGTATTACTCCATACATCGTGATGCCATGATTTAAGCTTATTTAAGTATGTTGGTGAGGGAACTTCTATGCCTGCGTCACGTCTACAGCTGAGCTGACCGATCGTCGTATATTGTCGTCTGCCTCTTTGCTGCCATTGTCATTATCTCATTGAACTGTCAAGGTTGGGCTCTATTTGGATTGATTAATATTACGGTACTTGATAATACTTTGGAATTTGAATGAGATTATTAAAAATTGAATTCTGAAGTTTTTCTTCTGCAGTGATAATTTTTTATATCGGACCGTCTGAATTAGTTGTATGAATAGAAAAAAATATAGGTAAGCTTAGGTTATGTAAATTTATCCAGCGAGTTGATTTACACATCCCAGCAAGCAATACCCAAAGATAAATCTTTGTATGGAGTTATAAGTTTTTTTAAACCCATTCAGTGAAAAAATTAGAAATATCCAGAACAAGTCTTATTTTACCTCATGCACCTTGGACGATGTTGTATCCCATAGTGGGGTACGAGTTTAATAGATGATCTTCTGCCTTTACAGGTTATGTTTATACTGAGTATTGATAATATATTTTGCTCATATTTAGAAACTGAACTTCTCAATAAAATTAACACGTGCGAAGATCAGTTTCGTTTTCACGTAAGTGTATTCTGATTAGGTTTTGGTAATCCAATATCAACTGTGACGTGTGTAAAACCCCGCCTGGACACAATAGCGCCTGGAGTAACACACCCGACCACAACCCTTTGGAGCGTAGCTAACTCTCTCTTAAATGACTAACACTTCAAGGTTGGCCTCCTCAATAAATACATTACACATTTGAATTTCCAGACAAATCTCTCTTTATTCTCTAAACCTTGTTTCACCGATAATCTAATTCTAACTCTATAACTCCTACTTCTCTGGGTGTCTAGCCTAACTTCCCTCTCTGGTGGGTAACCCTACTTAATCGTTTAGTAACAACAATTTTATCATTCCAACTACGCAGGGTAACGTCCTGGAGGCAGCTACGGTATGGATTACTTTAAAACCAGACTAATGAATCCCAGACTAATTTGATATCCTGAAACTGTAACCAATAAGAACCTTACCCAAAAAGACTTTACTCCCAATAATAAACTTTCAGCCCCACTATTACGATCCTACCAATTTAGATCCCCAAAAACGGCCTAAGTCCTGATAGAGCCTAACCCTATCAAGACCCCCTAAATGCAGTTACTCACCTGACCCCTCCTGCAGGTCCGGTGGCGCACCGATACCAGGAAGTCTGCCCCATTTATACAACCGTATGCTACCGACGGCCTTGCCCTCAGAGCAATAGCCTCAGCGTTGTTATCACAACCTATCTACCTATATCGTGTTTAACACAATCGATGTACTTTTCCAACATCCGTCAGTAATGAAGAAACATCAATAACAAACAATAACCTACACCATTGTCAATTCCATTATTCGATTCTCTCACGAACAATAAAACATAAAACCTAAATCTCTATAAAAGCAAATTAAACATATTGAAGCTAGCCAAAAACTAAATTAAAACGTTATTATCATTAATATTAATAAATAACTAACCTACCTACCTTATTATCAACTGCCCTCTTGTACTAAGATATTATTAATACCATATTTAAATAGAGTATTTTTCCCCGATTTCTTATGGACTGTTATTCTGGGGAAATTCAGCTGAGGCAATCAGAGTTTTCAAGATGCAGAAAAGGGTCATCAGACTTCTCTCTGGCTCAGGCCCAAGAGAATCTTGCAGGCAAACATTTAGAGATTTCCACATTCTTCCACTTCCATCCCTGTTTATCCTTCAGTGTCTCTTATTTGTTAAATCAAACTTCCAGAGGTTTTTTGATAATAATCATCAAAATCAATATTCCACTAGAAATGGAGCAGTTTTACAATATCCAATTCACAAGACAACATTTTTTTTGAAAATTCACCTTATTTCTGTTTAAAAATTTATAATAACTGCCCCACTCACATTAAAAACGAGCCCATTTTTAAAAAGTTCAAAAAGTTGGCTACTGACTTCCTTCTTCAGAAGTGCTGCTACAGCATCTCTGAGTATCTTGGTACAGATTGACTGGCACTCCGATTACAAATGTTTTCTCAGTTTTTCCTCAGGCTTGGCAATTGAATTTAGTTTGTATTACATTATTAATCTAGTACTGTGTCATGTATTACACACCTTTGATTTTTAACTTTAAGTAAGTTTGATTATTAATGTTGTACTTTTTGACAAGTCTAACGCCCAGGCAATTAGTTGCATGTAAGGGCGAAAGTGGATGATTAAATAAATAAAATAAATAAAAATAAAGTAACAAAACAATAAACAGCAAATACAGTGAATTTAGATGTAAAGTTCTGCCCAGCAAACAATATTGTTGAACTTCAACAATAATGCTTTCGATATTTTTTTGTAATGCTTTCGATATGTTTTCTTAAAAATCAGATGTTGAATTGCGTAGTCTGCTATAGAAACGAATGTCAGAAGATCAGATATGAAACTTGAACCCTGTAGTAGAGATACTTCGGAGTTCACGGATTGTGGATAGTTGTAAGTGATAGCTTGTAAGTGCGATATTCCCTGATAATAATGTCCATAAGGCCGTCCTTGTAATTAGAGCAGATCGTAATTCATTGGTGAAATTGTGGTTCCTATTCCTTGTTAAAACTGTAGGTCACACCACAGGCCTATAGGCCTGAAGGCTAGTAACAGTCCTGTCTAAGGAACATGTTGAACATAGTCAGTAACAAGACTACAAGATCGCTCCACAGTCATCCTACACTCATCTTTCATTCATAGCCTATTTGGCTTAAAATACCTTCCGTAATACATGAGTAGGTTGTTGCCATTTCAAGTAAAAGTATAGAAGTATAAATTATCACTTACTGGTTACTCTTTTACTTGTTAACTTCTGTTATTCTTCATCGATCACACGTTTTTCAATCATAATAAAATCGTCATTGAAGTAGAGATTGAATTAACTGAATGTATACATTTTTTATTCTTTACAGATTTTTTTTACCATGGAATTAGGTAGTCAATTTGAATGAAATTGGATGAAAGTAAACCCTGAGGTTCTTTCATACTGTTAATTGACCCCTGTTGTGCTTTAACGAGGATTTTGTTTGAATGAAAGTTTAATTGTCATCACAATTTAGTATATTTTTGATTGTTTGCTAATATGTACTACATTTTTCAGGTTGAACCTGGTTACAAAACTACTTTTAAGTCAAGTGATCTACGTTTTCATTATATACGACTACGAGAAAGAATAAACCTTATTAAAGGATTTTACAAGATTATTGAAAATGAAAGCAATGAATAGTGTAATATTTTATTCATGAAAAAAGGGATAAACCAGGAGTAATTTTCAGAACAGCCGTTTATTACAAATTATTGATAACATTCTGGGTTAATATATCCAGGTTGTATTTTTAGAACTGTGTAGTAGTTGGATGTTTTGAAGTTATATATTTGATAATTTGATTGAACCAATTGTAAATATAAGTCTAGTTTAAACATTAGTATTAATAATTTTTTTTTGGGTCTTTGCAATATGAATTTGGTCGGGAAATTTATTGCGGGGGATACAGTGAATAACAGTCTCTACAAAGCTATTTTTTCTGGAGACATTGTGAAAGTGAATAGTATTATTGACTCTTATGGTCTGTCTCATAGTCCAAAGTGGGCAGAAGGCCAGGATTTACTGCTTACTGCTGTCGAATGTAAAAATTTAGGAGTAGCAAAGCTGCTGGTGAGGAGAGGGTGTAAAATCGATTACAAAGATGGGGAAAATGTACATGATGCGTTAAAGGAGTCTCTATGTCTTGCTGGAAACGAAGGAGATTGTGAACTTATCAGTTTGATCCTGGAAAGAATCGATGACGTTAATTTGAGAGCAAAATTAATCGACTCATTAAACTTGTTACATATCGCAGTCAGTAACAAGCAGAAAGAAGTGATTGAACTATTATTAGCTCATGGTGCAGATTATGACTGCAAAACAAAAGAAGGTGAACTGACACCTCTACATGTAGCAGCGGTGAATGGAAACGAAGAAATCGCTCAGTTACTGTTGAACGCAGGTTGTAGTTTAGAAAGTAAAGACACCAAGGGAAATACAAGCTTAGCCCTTGCAGTGGCCATCGGAAATGTCGAGGTGGTGAGAACTTTATTGCAAAGTGGAGCCGATTGTAAGATCAAGAACAAGAGTGGCTCGAGTCCCCTCGTCGACGCCACGAGTAAAAGTTACTTTCGGATTGTGGAGGACTTGTTGGCTTACGGAGCAGATGTAAATGTCAAAAACATGCTCGGCTTGACTCCCCTCCATATAGCTTGCATGTTAAAAAACAAACATTTGATCTCGCTCTTGCTTGACGGTGGTGCAGATGTGAACGCTACCGACAGTTTCGGCTCTGTCCCTTGTGACATAATCTTCAAAAAACTCTCTCCTGGTACTATATTTTTTGAAAACCCATCTCTGTCGTACTTCCTAGCAAAGCAACTAGCGATTTTGAAAACTGGCGGGTTTTACTTGAATCAGAAAAACGAAGCTTTGTACAATAGGTTTTGCAGCATGTACTGCAACAATATTACCGTGAACGATTTTGTCCTGATTCCGTCTTCTCATGTCATGGCATCGACCATGAAGAGCTGTGAGGAAGAAATCGCCAAAATGAAAAGGATGAAAAGCAGTAGTGGTTTTACCGTTTATAACGTATTCCATAAGATGAAAAACCCTTTGAGCTTGGTGTCCGAAAATGAGATATCGTATTTACACTCGATTGACCTGAAAGTTGAATTCCCTATGTATGAGAGTATAATGAGGAACAGTCTCAAGAAGGTGAAGCTCAGGAACGAACTGGTCGCTTCGGGTCAAGACTGGCTTCTGTTCCTCAACCAGAACAGAGAGGATGAAATTACATTTTTACCTGAAGAAATGAGGATCCACATTCTTTCGTTTTTAACCAATGATGAAATCAGTCAGTTTATCCAATGTGGGGAGGTGATTCAGCAACAAAACAGGTGAAAGTGACTGGTTTAGTTACCTACCTATTATTGCAAGAATTTATATTATAGGGGTATTTTAAGATGTCTGTGATACCTGTTAAGGTACTCTTTGCATGATAATCATAAAATTGTATTTCACAAATGCAGCTAATAAAAATGGCTGGCCAACAAAAATTGTAATTAGATTGTTATTTTTTGTTTTACTCTTTTAGTCTAGTTAAAGCACCATTTTGAGGCAAAATTTAGTTCAGTTTCCTGATACTGTTTATTTGTAATCGTATGAGTTATAACTCATAATGCTGATTAATCCTATAATTTGTTGAAAATTTAACATAAATATTATGTAAAACCTGAACATGGTAAAAAAGCCCTCCAAACAAAACAAATCAACCTCTGTATAATGAATTATTCAAGTGTAAAACTCCTAAAAACACAATTTTTTTATGAAATTTTTTCGTCATAGACTTAACAACAAATGGAAACAAATGATTCCAATTGTGATTTTAATTGTCAGTTTCTCAGTTGAATGAAAACGTGTAAATATGTACGGAATGAATGTCAGATGAATGTGAAATGGTTATTTATGTATTGAGCACATCATGTATTGAGCGGTCTTTGTATTGCTTGAGCCAAACAGTAATTTTTTTAAACAATAAATACACATAACCGCACACAACTTAGCTACAACAGTATTCATATAACTGCTGAGGTCACAAATTGTGGATAGTTAAAAGCAATGGCTTGTGGATGTGATATTACCTGGTGAGTAAAATGTCCGCTGTAGTGGATACTACGTTAATCCATATTACCATCCTCATAATTACACCAGTTCTCAATTCATTGGTGAAATTGTGGTTTGGATCCCATGTTAAAATATAGGTCTCTTGGACCCCTTTCACCCGATGCGATTTTTATGCGGCTGCTACCATGTCATAAGGAGCCCCACAATTTGAAGTTGCATGTAATACTATGGGCGCTTTCACACGATGTGGCAGCGTGCCGCACGGGAATTTTTGTGACCCACTTGCTAAAATGACACAACAGGTGGCCTCACGACTCCTTGTCACATGGCAGTAGCCGCATCAAAACCTCTTCATGTAAAACGGGCTTTAGTTGTCTTATGCTATTAATTAACAGTCCTGTCCAAGGCGTTAAGCTGTAACAAGGCTACAAGATCCTACACTGATCTCACATTCATACTTGGCATAAAACACCTGGGTAGGTCGCCATTTAAAGTATAAACTAAAAGTTTTGTGTTGCAATACATTAAATCAAGTTTACCACTAAAGCGTTATTTAAATATCCATATAAAAATAAAATCCTAATATAGCAAGGCATATTTAACATGTTGACTACCAACCATTAGTAGTCAGCATAGCAGACCGATCATAGCAGGTATGTTGGCTGGTTAACCTGTTAACGATAGTTTATTTTTAATTTAATTTATGGACAAATTTATTTTTATTAAATACTGTAAGACAAAAAACATTGTAAAATATTTTTTTTTAATAAATTTATTGTTAAGAATAACTAAGTTATACTTTTTCATAGCAAGCATGGCTTTTTTTATGCTATGAATTTGTGCAAACTAAATGCATTTAAAGTTCCGGCCAAATCATTAGGCGGGTGGCGAAAAATGGAAACTCCAGCTGAATAAATGACTTGATGTCATTTATTCAGACATCTCCGCTCCTCTCCATAATTAAGAAGTTGAACATATTTCCAACAGGTAGAAGCACATTTACTTGGGTATATTTTGAGAACTTACTCAGCTGATTTGGGGAACATAAACAAAGAGCATAACTGTCTATAACTTCAGATGGGTAAATGAATGGCCAAAAACATATAGGCAGTACACTCACCCACCTATTGATTTGGCTGGAATTCTAAATGTAACATCATGTTTATGTTGAAGCTTACATTAACATGACTCTGAGAATATTGTAAATTCTATATATTATGATATTTTACATATAATATTTGACGTATTATTATATTTTACAAATAAATTTATTTTGCTACTCAAAAATGTATTTAGTTCAACCCACCTACCAAATTCATTAGTTCTATGAGAATCAGGCTTTTAACTAGTTTATGATTTGAAATGTATTGTCTACCAGTTGCACTAAAACCTCTTTAATCCAAGCTAATTGGGACTGAACTTAGTTTGGATTAATTAAGTGCTCAGATAAACTGAGAACAGCAGAATTACTTCCACTGATTGTTAGCAATTTTTTTTGCAAAAAAATTGATCACATGCAACTTCTTTTATGGTAAATGTACTTTCATTTATTACACATGATTGTATTTTACAATAGTGTTTTTCATGATCACTCATTTAATTTGTTAAAGTTTCTTTATCTCAACTTTTCAAGATTTTGTTTGTTTGATAATATAATTATATTTCCTTTAGTTTTTAACCTTTACATAAAAAAATAACTCGAAATTTGGATTACCATGGTTCAGATAATTAGCAAGGCTCTACTGTCATTATTCTACATTTGAGCTTAAAGATTAAGCTTACTGAACTCGAGGGTATTTTAAAATAATGAAAAACCAATAAAATAGCTAAATTTATTCACACCTTTCTTACAACATACAAAACAACAAACACTAAAATAAATAAAGGCAAAACGACTAGCAACGGACACTTAAAAAAGGCAAATAAAACTACATCCAATGTCTAAAGTAACCTGCTTTAACTTGGAAGTAAGGCTTGTAATACTGGTTAGTCTAGAATTTTGATTATCCTTACCTACTTTTGGTAATGTTGATTATAAAACTTAGCTTTCTAAGGTTGTTAATTCAAAGATATTATTGCCTAAAACCGGTTTCAACCTTTGGTTACACTTACTTCTATTTACAGTAAAGATTGTGTCAGCAGTGCTAGTAGCATATCATTATTTAATATAAATGTAAGGATTTTATGAAAATAGCTTTTATAATTTATAATAAAAATAAGGATAAAATAAAGTAAGTTTGAAATATATTTTGAATTTACCTAGAGTACAAAACACTGTTACAGAAATCTTACAACAATTACAACATTTGAAATGTTCCAGCTTTTACAAAAAAATTAAAACTATAATCTTATTATAACCCTGTTTTTATGATTTACTTTTAACTTGTGCTTGTTAATTCTCTATTAAGTAAGTCCCTATTTCTATTATATAATTGATAAATATACCTGAGACCCGTAAGACAGTATACATACATTTTACAGGAAAACAGAGAGGTCACATAGGTATCTTAATAAATAATTTAATTTTTCAACTTTTAATTATCTAGGCAGCAATAATGGCTTTGTATTTCAAACTGTGACAGTTTTTTTAATAATCAAAGGGTTTCAACTTTTGAAGCTGCATATACAATGAAATCTACAAATATTATGACTATCAAATTGATAAAGCTGTAGTTTTTCATAGTAATTGCAACAAAATTCAGGTTTTGTTTGATACAGTTGATTGTTTTATTTTAACAGAAGTTAAAGTTGTAGAATGGCTCAGAAAGGCTTACTTATTTTTAAGAATAGTAAACATTGCCCCATTAGCGGTATATTATTCTCATTTTTTTACTTCTTATGCATTGTTCGCTAGGATAAAATTTATTTTCATTACTAATTTCTTTGTTCTCTTAACCCCTTAACCACGACACATGCTTTAGTCTGTGGTAGTGTTCTGTACATGGAATATCTCGTAAAAAACCCTTGTTGCGTTAACCGCCACGCCCGAGTTTAGGCGGATTTGATGTTCTCAGCTGATTTCTTTGTTAATACAAGTTGCCTGCTAGTTTTTTCCATGCTACGGCTGTACAATTGACCCTGAGAAGTGACAGACTATTTGGTGCTGTATTCTAGTGTATTTTTCTGGAACTACGTCTACGCCATGAGCTCTACAGTATCAAATCTTGCTTTGTTTTCGTAGCATTTAGATGATAACGTCGCGTTTTGTGTTGGTCGTGTAATCAAACCATGCGCCACTGATCGCGTCAAAACTGCAGCGTGCCAACTTACGCTGTGGTTAAGGGGTTAAGGTATGGCACAAAGAAATTTAAATTACTAATAGATATGGACACATGCTGCTCAGCAGCTTTTAAGTTTTTGTTTATAATCTGCTGATAAATAAACATTAATTAAAATCAGCTGTTGCTTTCTTCAGCTGAAATTTCTGCTTCAATGTTAAATCTTGCACTAATACGAATTTTTGATGGTTTCTTGGATCTTAACCTTAATAAATTTTATATCCTGCAAAACTTTACCCCCAGCTCTTTCCAATGATGCTTAAATTATTAAAATCAGCTCAAAACTCTAGGTGGAGTCTCCATCACAAAAAACCCTAGTGTATTAAGTATAAATGTTTGTGTGGGCACAAGGACACACATAAAAGATAAAATAATTAAATAAATAAATCATGTATATTTATGTAATATGCTCAGTGTTTTTTTTTTAGTGATCAAGACTCCTCCTTCAGTCCTGGACTGATTTATATTTCAGGTGTTGGCTTATTTATTTTATTATTTTAAGGCCTGGCTTAAGGGAGGCGGCCTACACACTATTAAAAGTTTCATATTTGTTTTTAAGATTTTGCAGAGCATTTAAAAACATAAAATCAACTCAAAACTTAAAGGTTACTGAGCAGCATGTGTCCACTAGAAATGTAAATTTTATATACAAGGTTGATTTTACTGTTGGACCTGGAATTTGTACTTTGTCAGACAATTGATAACAATAAAGCAAATCATCTCGGTTACAAGGGGGGATCTCGGTTACAAAAATATTAGTTATTTTTGTTAAAACTAAAAATAAATTGAATCTCTTAAAACATAATCATAACTAAACTAATACTTAAAGAATATAATAAACGTTAAAGCTATCCACAGGTTTGGGTAGTTAAAAACATGTTCTGAACAAAACGTCGGCCGATTAAATCAGCCCAAAAATAAACCGTCTTTTACTAATGATCTTAAAAACTAAATGTAAAAAATAAGACTATGGAGGTCGAAGCAAATCAAAAATGGATACAAAACCTGATGTGTTTTTAAGAGTAAAAAACTGGTGTTCAAATAAAATTCAAGGTTGTGTTTCTGGCAGCGTTTGCCGAGGCCTCTATGGCTGCTTATAGCCCTCCAAGGTCGCTTACGGGCCCCCTAGGTCACTCACAGGCCTCCAAGGAAAACTAACAGGCCTCCTAATTTGTCTTACACGCCTCCACCACTCCTTTCCACCGAGATCTTCTTCTTCAGAACATCCTTCTCGTGTTGTTCATGTTCCATTTCTGCCATCTTCGCAAACCTGGAGTATGCGACATGACCAGACTTGATGGCAGACATCATCTGAATGAATATTGAAAAAATGTTGAATTAAGAACATACATTAACAAATTAAATACAAGTAATTAAGGGTTAACGATAATAAAGAGGTTAGTAATACAACCTGAAACGTTTGTGTAGAATAGTTTTATTCTGACTTTGAATCAATTAAGCCTTGACGGAATCTTTGATAAATTCTTTCATTGAAATTATTTTAATGCACAGCAGTGTAATATGAATTGATTAGCTTTAATTAAAGTGCATAAATATCTTATCTTAAAATTGAATTTAAAAACCCACAGCATTTAAAATACTTTTTTATCAATTTGTATATATTAAAGGGCAAGGGTAGATTGAGCCCCCAAAAACGGGGCTGAGGGGGTTAAGAGGTGGGGGTGGCATTTCCCCCAAAATTTTATAAGGGGTATGGAGTGTGAACATTTACAAAGTAAGAAATTTTATTAGATCTGTAAACTTATGTTTTTAGGCTAGAATTATCATCTAAATAAATAAAAACAAAAATCTGAACTAAGGCTGACTCCTAGTCGGATTTTGAAGAATTCAAATTAACTGGGAATTTCACTTTGTTTATTATTTATGGCCTATTCTATATTCTATTTTTATTTTGATGGAAAAACTATATTAATAAATAAGATATTTTAATGTTTAAAATCGCTGTTTTACGTGTCGTGTCCGAGTCGTCTTTATGTTATTTATTTGGTGACTCTCTGTTCGTGTTTTTGACAACTACGGATATGTGGGCTTATTGTTTGTGAAGTGAAACGCCGCTGAGGATGAGGGGTTAATCCCTCGAAACGCGTATGGCTATTGCTGAAAAATTCACCTACAGGCATTTACGTGAGTAAAAATTCACTAATTTAATAATAAATAAGAGTTCCATATCTGGTTTTCTTTCATTCGTTCCTATTGCAAACAAACTAATTGTATCTCAACATCTGGTTAAATAAACAATATAGAATGATCTCCCAACTTGTACTTTGTTGGACAGACCTTATCCACCCATAAGGATTGATGGTTTTGATTTAAAATTGTTTGATCTGACTATTTCTGACCCTCCACAACCAAAGGCGGGCTACAGCTCCCTCAGCCTCTCTCCTCTGGATCCACCTACGTTAAAGGGCATCTTTTATTGAAACCTATATTATAGTCTATTTAAAATTACTTCCGACTTGCGTTCGCATGGGGTGAGGAGCATGGCTATTAAGGGTTTTGTTTTTAATTTTTTTTATTTTGTGTATTTCAACACCAGTGGCAATGTTTAACGTTTTGATCAGGAACGTCCAAACCCGGGTCTTGTTACTATCTAACTGCAACCTTTTGTTAGATAGCATCATTAATTTATAGCCCAATGACAAAAGGCAGCTGGACCCAGTTTCGATCCTGTCAGGAATCGAACCAGCGACCCTCAGGTTATGAGGTGAGCGCTTTATCCACTCGGCTATCCAGTCAATAGTTGCAACGTTTGACGAGGCCAGGGTGGACCAACATATCGCCAAGCCGAGCTCCCACGCCGTGTTCTGCAGAACAGGTATTATTTTAAATAAATGAGTAATTTGGACTAATTCATACTTTTCTCTCATGTTAAAATTTAAAAAAAAATACACGTTGTTTAGCTACCACACCATTGCGCTCTAGAAGAAGCTTTCTTTTAATATTTTTAAAGATGGAATCAATTAGTTTGAGACAATGAATACAAATACTATAGTGGATACTATACTGTACTATAGCATCTGTACTCATTGTTTGAGAACAGTATGTAAAAATGACCTGCTTTGAACAAATTTTCATTTTTGAGCGAGGTTATCAATTTATATAGCGGTGGATACTCTTTCCTTGAATAATAACTATAAACATGCCTCTACTCTTTTATTCGGAGTAACTAGTTTTGTGTCCTCTCTTTCCGATAATTTCTTATTACGTTCTTCCTGAATAACCAACAAAGAAGTTCTGTTTATTTTTAATGCAGCTGAAGTCCTTTCCAACACTTTCTTTATATTTAAAAGTAGGCCATTGAGTAGCTTATTGAGCTCGAAATAATTTCTTACATTGATTATGAGCTCACACCCTTGGCTTCTTAAAGGTGTACCTTGGGCCACCTTCTTGTACGGGGATGCAGGCTGTAGGCAATCGCGTGGTCGTCTGCTTTCCCCCTTTTTCCCCTATCTCACATAGCTAAACCATTTGAAGATAGCTCAGAAATAAAGGATTCACTAATGTAACTATAAACTCTGATATCACAATAATTAACGCAAGTTGAATACAATTGAAAATAACTAGTATTCACTACACGAATAAAAAGCCTTGAGAAAGACAGAATCTAACGGCATAGACTATGTAGCAAGACTGACTTCTTTCTCCTTCAGTTGTAAATGTGACAACGTTGCAGGGTTTTAGCTGTTACCGCCGGCCAATCATTGGGTGGGAGGCCAAGTCGGAAGTAATTTGAAATAGGCTATAACATATCTATTTTCATGACAAAGTTATATGAGCAATGTTTTTTTTTTAAGAAATCAATGGAATGTCTGATAAATATTCACAGGTTGTTAGAGCAGAGGCAAATCCTGGAGAGGTCATAATAGCAAGTCTTCAAGTAACTCAAATTAATTTTAATGAGGCTTACATTATGAAAATTTACAATAAATAATGACAAAACAATTACTACACTAATGAAGGATGGAAAAAATAACACTCCTAATCATTATTCCCATTTATCAGTAACCTCAGATTAAGAAAGCAATAACCACATTTAATGAAAGCATGCCTTATGGAAGCATATTTTCTATTTACTAAATGTATATGTACTTTTCAACATGCAAAACATCAAAGACAGGACACTACTGACCAAAAAGCGCAAGCAACAAAATGAACAATGAAAACAATTGAATGTCTGAAAAACAACCGCTCTACAGACTCAACTCATTAACAGTTTATTTCACAATTATATCTTTAAATAACACCATTCTCAACACAATGAAAGAGGAGAAATTAAAGTGATCGAGTAGAAAGACTGTCCAACATGAACACACCTGTAGGTACTCATCCAACTCCACCTGTCCGTTCATGTTGGTGTCAATCTCTCGCAGAATCTCATGAAGCTCTTCGCCAGTAACTTCCACTTCACCGAAATTCTGTAACAAAAGCTTTTGTGTCACAAACTGCTTCATGATCTGGCACACTGCTTGTGAGTTCACTCCCCGATGCCTGATTGAACCTTGCTTCAACAAAGACGATGAAAACTTTGAAGGATCTGCTATCTGAAAATTCCTAAAAGCCTTTTTCAAATAACAGTTTTGTTTTTCACACCTTTTTATGGACACTTTGAAAGCTGAGTAGTGAAGAAAAAGGCCAGAGGTACTGAGCGGGACTACAAGAAGAAAATATTTTAATTTCCTACTCCCTAGTCCTAATGAAACTCAAATTACCAATATTTTGGTAACTGTAAACTATTTACTACTCTCCCGGTTTGGCACAAACAAAAACTAAATGGTAAAAACTCAAACCAGCTAGGAAAAAACCGATCTCATTCTCTAAAAATCCCCATGTCTTCATTATGCTGGTGGAGGGGAGGAATTGTGAATTTCTATCTAATCCGATCAAATGATCACCTGATGGAAAGTACACTAACCGCAGACGGGTCCGAATTTTCATGTGACAAGTGATTAAGACAGAAATCAACCATAGGAGATATCTTGAAGAAAAGTACCTTAAACTCTTTGTAAGCCTCCGATTGTAAACTCCTGAAGATGCAACGTTTGTAGATGCAATTAAAGATAAAAAACAAATTTGAGGGTTCACTGATCATGAACCTAAACTGATTAACAAACACAAAATAAACACATTATAATTACAGATGACAGCAACTAGTTTGCCACCATGACATGACCCGAGTAAAATAGAAACATTAAATATGTTTACAATGCTGGACAATATAAAAATGTAAGCAGATGCGGGTTTCAATTTTTATTATATGTATACATTTTTTTCCACAACTACAAAGATTTGTTTGACTGAAATGAGATTCTCCTTTGTGGCTTTTTACAATTTGATTGTATAGTAGATTTCAGGTTCAAAGCTGATATTTGGCGGGTATAGGTGTAGATTCCGACTAGTGACAGTAAGTTTGTCATATATTAATGTCATTCCATATCAAATCTATAATACATTAATGTTTGTTGTTATTATCTGCAAGCTAAGCCAATGACAATCTAAGATTCGTCCATATGTATTCAATTTCTGTTCGCATTAGAAAAGCAAAGTAATAACTGTTTTTCTAACATAATAAAATCTGTTCTTTAACAACCAAAGTTAAATGAAGTCTTCAACAAACTTAAAACATGAGCAGCTTCTTTTCCGCCGATAAAATGAGTGAAATCGATGGAACTGTTAGAGACATTAAAAATACTTCATCCTAAACACTCTAAATTATGAATGGAATCACTTTGAGGCTGTAAATGGCATTATTTACACAAACCACAGATAACAGAGACGAGAAGAAGAGGACCCAGAAGAGCAGTGGTAGTTATGATGCCGCACCCTTAAGCTGAATGACACATGTGCACAGACGGCCGTGTTACCTCTATATAATCCTCGAGTCGGATTACACTGCTGTAGGGAGCGGTCTGAAGGACAAAGCACTTCAGTTCTTCTTCAGTTAATTTAAAACTCATTTCCTGCAATCATCCTTTCTTAAGTCACAAGAAGCAAATTAAGTTTCATTGTAAACAGAATGGATTTCAACTGAGATATTAAAAGACTGACTAATCTTTAAAAAAGGAGAGCTAAAAAAACTGACTAGGTTTTATGTTTTATACATGTATATATAAGAAAACATAAATAAAAGAAACAAAAGCATTTCTGATAATGACTATCATGGGTTGAAACTATCACAATCAGGCTGAACTGTTACAAATTTTTTTTAGGATTTTCCTTATTTTGATTTTTTTATAAATTTGACCATTATCATTACAGAAAAAATGTTAATGCAATTTCCAAGTTAACTTCAATGTTAGATTACTGTCATTGTAAATTCATACCTTTTTCCAAGTGCCAGAATACATAATTTGTGGTCTGTAAAGCACACACTCCTGAGGACTGAGTCATAAAATATTAACTTCTAACAATTTCATCGGATCTGCTAAGCACCCAGCTCTGCAGCACTTCAGTCTTTTCATCTTAGACTTGAGATTTCACAAAGAAACCTAAAGTAGAATTAATACTAATACAACTAAATAGTGGGAGAGGGAGGGAAATTTCACTTATCTTTTCACAGGCATGTCCCTCACGTAAACAAACAAAATCTAACAAATGTAGTTCGAATGATCCCCCCACTTATATCACTGGCTGGAGCATTTTGTTTTTTATGTCACAACACCAATTCCAATTGGATGAATCATTTGTTTGTTGATGTTTTTATCTTGATCTAAAAGGTTATTGAGTGTCTGGTAGTACTTAGTGACAGACTATTTAATTATTGTAGATTTTGGAATTCCTTGTGTGGTTTCATCTGCCTTCACACGGTTGTGCTGTCATTGGCAAATGTTAGTATATAAATTACCCTCCCTCTCTCGCTTCACAGTTGTATTAATTATACTGCAACTCTTTATATAAACCATCGTCAAGTGGTTTTATATTTCCTTTTCTGTCTCCAGTTCATCAATCGTTGTTAAAACTACGACTTAAGTTTCAACGCTTATTTTGTGTCATTATCATGTTGAACAATATGTTACTCAAGCTTCTTGCACTCCGATTGGGTTGCAGTCATCATTTTCCCGATAAAAACAGACAAACACAAAACACATACATTTAAAACTAGGGGTGTTTTGCTGGCAGCTGCGACGGGGACTAACGGGTGTCAAGTCAGCATTGTGACCGTTCATGATAGTAGGCCTACTCGTTTTTATAAAGTTTTTAAATTACGTGTTTTAAAAAACATTATAATTACAGATGACAGCAACAAACAACTAACACCCAGATAACAGAGATAACAGACTTAACGCATGACAGACTTTTAACGCATGAATGTGTGTGTTGCCGTTAATTAACTCATTGTTATACTTGATAATTACACAAAATAAGCGTTGAAACTTAAGTCGTAGTTTTTAACAACGACTGACGAAGTGGAGGTGGAAAAGGTAATATAAAACCACTTAATTAGTTCACCAGTTCAAGGGCAATACAATGAGCAAATTAAACCATCGTCGAGTACTCAGTCTCAACTACATTTACAACTATCATTAAAAAAAATTCGTTAATTTTAAATTTAAAATCACGTTTCCAGATTTATATTGAACCTCGACCGTCCCTGCCCGACTGACCTTCAGACCTCTCCTGATGTCGTTGATGGACACGTAGCCCTTGTTCTCCTTGTCAATGATGTTGAACCGCTTGATATACAGTTGGATCTCCTCCTTGGTCAGGTTGATGGGGATCTTGTCCCGGGACGCTCGGTTGACCATCTGGCCCATCTCGTTCTGCAGGAACTCCACCGCCATGTCGTACTGTTTCTGCAATCAGAGACATCTCGTGTGGAGACTTCTAGCTTTGGATTCGGGTAGCTGTTGATTGAATGAGTGGAAAATTCAAATTTATTGAAGACGTTGGAGTTTTTCATGAACTAAAATCTTCCATTGCTTAAAACTGTTGGAACATAAAATCTTTGAGTGAAAAATTTGTCAAACAAAATTTAATTTGTTGCAGGGGTTAAAAATTACAGATTTAAACTGTTAAAGAAAGGTTAAATCCATCAGTAGATCAATGGCCAGAAACGACACATTCAGCACAAAACCTTTCAGAAACTTACTTTTTGAGTCACAAAATGAAATTGTGAATTTGAATTTGAAGGTATCCTTCAAATTTAAAAGTCTTAAGGTCTAAAATCATCTAACAGGCCAACTTAAATCATGTAACATGACCACCAATATTATAATTAGATCCTAAAATCTCTCACTGCTGATGAATTCTAAGAAAGGTTGAAGGTATGTGTGCTCCCAGTTAAAGATAAAGGCAAAATTACCACTGACTCATTCCTCACAAAACCTCAGAAACCAACGAATATATTAAAACAAACTTAAGGATGTATCTTTTTCTCTCTAAGAACTAGTTGTAAAGAAGGACTTTAAGGCTACAGCCAATGACATACCTTTGACCCAATTTTGTTTTCATGGACACCTTTCAGCTAATAAAATAACAACTATTCACAATCAAAACACAATGATTTTCCACTCACTTTAATCAAGTAAAATCAAACCTGAGGCCAGCTACATTCACTTTAATCAAGTAACATTAAACCTGAGGCCAGCTAAATTAGTTGTGTTTCTAAACTTTGGTGGATAAAATAATGTACATTTTAAGAAAATGAAGAAGAAGAAAGGCCAGAAATAAGAACGGGTTAGAGAGTAAGAGAGAAACAGCTACCTCACTCATTCTCCTTATCAGTGGCCAGGGAAGGGGGGTGAAAGTTGTTTACTCCAACTAAGCCCAAAAAATAAGAACGGCTCACTCACTCACTCACAGATCCTAAGGTAAGGGAACGCATGAATGTGTACTTAGAATGTGTTGTGTTTCACATAACATTTATTTGTTTTCGTGGTAACGAATTACGATAACTTAAAAACAAACAAAACCTACACTAAACTTAGCCCGCAAACCTTTTTCTCGGCCTCGCTCCACTTGAGTTCCTCTGCCATTATCTCGATGATCCCGGGCAGGGCCTCCTGCGCGGCCTGCACGTTGAGGAAGGAGAGCCGCAGCCGCCGGGCGATCATGTCGATGGCCGACATCGCGTACTCCCGCACGCCGTACCTCACCTGGGACGGTGGGCGAGTTTTTAAATGTGATATGTCAATACGTGTGTATTTGAAAGCTTTGGCATGTTGAAAGTTTTAACTGCATTAGTGAAATAATTTATAAACACATCAATGTTTGTTGTATATAAAAACTATGATATAGGAATCAATTTGTAAGAGAAACAAATAAATTCCTAATGAAGACTGCTAAGGGTTTAGATTTGTGAAATCATGCTGTGCTGTTGCAAAGTGCAGTCAAGGTGTGTACAGCATTTTTTGTTTCAGATCAATAAAAATTGAACTGTAACGACAGGCTGGGTAGCTGAGTGATTGTTCTTACTCCAAAGATTGCCGGTAACTAGTTGATCACGACAACAAGAAGATTTAACAGTGAATTATAGGTTCTACAGGGTCTGGTTACAACAAATGTGAAATGAAACTTTAAAACTGTATAGTTTTAAGTTCAACATTATTAAGAAAGCACACTGGTATAAAAGTAATTTTTGTAAATTATATTAATATCTGATAAAATACTATTAACGCTTTCCTTCAAATTTAACATGTCTAGAAATTTTTTTCTTACAAAATTGGAATTCAGTCATTTTTAATCTACTGAAATATATTTCCTCAGTTGAATAGCAATAAAACAAAATTGAAAGTAAAGTTATATCCATCCTTAGTACTCATTTGACAAAAAGGCTAAATTAATAAATTCAAAAAATTGGTGACAATTATGTCAGTCTTGATGCCACAAACCTCAGCGTCAATGTAGGGGAACTCCGGGTGGATTTTTTTGCCGATGATGGGCCATCGCTTGCCAGTCAGTGCGGCCAACTTGGCCACTGCAAAAGCCCTGTCGCCGTAGCTGTTGCTCAAGTGTTTGGCCACCTGCAGAGAAGAAATGTGAAAATGAAAAGGGGATAAGGCACCTGTATAAGTGAAATGAACGACCAGAAGTATAATTTTACTTTTAATAACTGTAAGTCTCTAACAGATACGGTAAGGAGTTAAGGAAATACAAAGCTAGGTCTGATATTGTTCCTGTCAGCAAATCGTAAATACTTGCCAATTTTAATTAGAGTTTCATTGAACAAGAGGTGATTTTATTTATTAGGCAAGTAATGAATCCACACATAATAGGCCGTCGTCGGATCACAGAAATCGTTGAATAATCATAGAAAATTAATGAAATAGTATCAGAAGGGGTAAAAAAACTTTAAAGTGGACACATTCCCAGCTATATACCAAATTTAAAAATTTTCAGAATTTAATCAGAAACTAACTATGTAAAAAAATACAAGGAATAGCCAATACTTGCCACACCGAAAACAAAAAGACATTAAATCAAATGTTCTAAAGAGTCAATTATCCACAGGATATGATAGGTTCTACTAAAACTTCATTTAACAAAAGTTGTTGTGTGGTAAGAATGAATCCTTTTTACCACCGCTGACTTTGATCGAACTCTATAAATGATACCTCAGTTTCCAGCCCGAAGTCCTGTACCAGCCGAATGTACATGGTTGGAGTCCAGCCATGAGCGCCTTCTATCAGCAGTCCGTCTGTCTGGCACTCCAAGTGGATTGGTTTCAGGTTACACGCTGCAATGACACAAAACATTAATGTTGGTTCAGGTTACATGCTACAATGACACAACACATTAATGATGCTTCAGGTTGCACGCTGCAATGACACAAAAAATTATTGCTGGTTTCAGATTAAACGCTGCAATGACACAAAACATGTTTCATTCATTACAATAGACATCTTAAACGGCCTACACAGGACCGAACCATAGGTCGGATGAAAAATAGTCCGTTCATCCGACTAATGTTTGGTTCTTGTAAATTAAATCTCCCTAAAGACTGTTCAAAATTACAACATAATTTGCTCAGCACACTTGACCGCACAAAAATATACGAGTGAGTAAAATAAAACTAGAAATATACATAAATGTATTAGCAATTGTTTGAAATTCGAATATATTTTATGCTACTGCATTGAGTTTTGGGCCAAGGTGCTGAACACGAGCCATTTCCTGGGATGAGGGTGGTTAATCTGAAAAGAGAGTGTACACTTTACAGCAGTATATGAGGTTCAAAACAATAAAGAATCATTGAGTAAGATTTTTTTTCAGAAATTCCTCAACCCTATGTACAATCCTCGAGCCTGGTTTTTATGGTGACATGTACAAGTTGGTGGTAAACAATGAAAACAAAGTATCCTTTGTTGTGAAGACTAAAAAAGTACCCTTTGTTTTCCGGCTAATGAGAACTTGTACTTGATAACATGCAAACCAGGTTGATTCCAGAAACAGCGAATTATTTTCTGCTACATACGTTTACTCGAAAGAACTCTGAAAGCAAATTAAACACAAGAATAGTAATGTTTAAACAAGAGTTACAATGTTTATTTGTTGTGATGTTTATTTGCTTTGTAACAAATAAAATAGATGATTGTCAATTTTTTCAGATTGATATTTTTTTAATGAGTTTAAATATTAAGACATTTTGATGGTAAACTATCTGCAATGAAGATGACTGTAACATGTTATTCAATCTTCCAATACTGAGTGACATATTTAAAGCAAGCCTTGGGTATTAAGGTAGTTGGCTAAGGTAAATCAATAGTAGGCGAGCCAAGTTTTAAATAGTATCAACACACATGGGCTCTCCACTGTACCTTGTGTCAAGAATCAATTGTTGTTGCGTCATTTGGCAATCGCTACCGATACTGAGCATAATTGTTTTGTCTCAGTCTAGAGTAATAGTAAAATGATTGAGTTTATAGATTTTTTACAAATATTTTTGAAACATATCTAAATAATTGTTTAAATTACATTTAGTTACCAATTTTCTTTTCAAATGCGATCATCTTTGTAAATTTTACAAAGATGATTCTAATGAACATTTAGTTGTAATTTGAGAAGAACTATCAGATTACTTTTAGCCTTTTCTTATGGTGACTAAAAAAAAGTAAAAGTAAAGGCTTTTTTAGCTTTTTCTAAGTCAAATGAAAATTAATATTATTTGTTTGAAAATTGGCAAATTTTATTTGTTGGGTTGATGTTATAACAAAATAATAAATTAATAAGTAATACGGTATGTACAAAATTATGAATGGAATTGTCTTGATGATCAAAGGGGCAATTAAAAACACACCAATTTTTTAATTTTGGAGCAAACAGAGAAGTTTGCAAGGTTTTTGATTACTTTCATCTCATTTCCTTTTTTCATCACAAGACCACCAAGTTATGCCCAAGTTGAGCACTGGCAGGTAGTTTTTAACATTTGTAATTTTTTTACACACAATAGAATCTTTTTAATTGTTTTATTCATAATTTTCTAGCTTAAATTCTAGCCAAATATTCTACTCAAACTCTTACAAAACACTTTACCATCTAACATTACTATTTAAAAGAATAATTGAAAAAAACACAATTGTCACAGGTCACGTCAAATGATGTGGCCTAGTCCACCCAGAAGACTACACTTTAACCATTGGGCTTACGTTCGGACTAGGCCATGTCATCTGACTCAGACTTTACCTTTGATGGCGGCGTCGACGGCCTCGGCGGCCATGGCGCGGTACGTGGTCCACTTGCCGCCGGCGATCGTGACAAGGTTGGACGGCGACACGTGCACGATGTGGTTGCGCGCAAGCGACTGTGTGTCAGTCTTGTTCGGGTCGCTCACGAGTGGTCGGATACCACTCCAGGCCGAGAGCACGTCTCCACGACGCACTGCGAGGGATAAGGTATAATTGTAGACAAAAAGGTGTGTGTTAGGGGGTGGAGTTTGTAATGGAAGATGGGAAAATATTGTTGAGGTTGGATAATGTAATTAGTGCAGTTGTTTATAAGTTAATTATATAAAAAATTGTATGCTTCAAAATGAGCAACTTTATTTTTCTTTAAGTAGAGAAAACTGTCCAAACTGAAGCAACCTTGTGCTGAAATTATTCTTTAAGAAATAATTGCTCTGGTAAGGCCTAACCTTTCATTCATTGTATTCAAACAATCCAGAAACTAAAATGTACAAATGAAAAAAATTACTCAATTAATTTTTTTATCTTGTAGTGGTAAATAAAGTACTGAACAATGTAGACATTAGTTATCGAGTACTGATCGCTTGAAAGCTAAACAAATAAATACCTGAATAGAATAAAATAATAATCTATACTTATTTAATATAATATGCTTGGGGATTTTTAGTGATCAAAACTCTTCCTAGAATTCTGTACTGATTTTAGTATCTTGCCAAATTATTCTTGTTAGATTTCTGGTGCAGTTTCTTTTGCAATGATGTTAATAATTTGTAAAAAACACATGGCTATGCTGGTAGACTTATGTCCACTGAAATTATTTTAAATAGTGAGATGGAATACAAAACTTTAAGCCTCTAAGCTCTCAACCTGATACCTAAACTATTAAAATTGGAGTTTCATTCTCCACAAACCAATAGCATATTAAAAGAGTGAAAATTATTTTTTAACTAACAAAAAACTCACCCTCCACGTCGGGGTTGAGGTAGTTCTTGACCTCCTGTAGGATGAACTGTATCTCGTCCTCGGTGGGCTTTGGGTGGTGCGTGACGTCGCACGGCAGGTCCGTCGTCCCCGCGATGGTGTTGCGCTGCCATGGAAGGAAAAAGATCACCCGTCCGTCACTCGTCGCCGGGTCTAGCAAGCCCATTTCCGCCGGGCTAAAAAGGCCATACAAACACTTTTACATCTGTTTAAATATAATGAGACTGAGAATAACTAATCTAGAAAAAGCAACTTTCTTAATCAAAAAAAGTTTTCTTTTAAGCACTTCCCCAAGCCTTTTAGCTCTCTCCTTTCTTGAAAAGATCGTGACAAAATAGACAAATATAACTTTTTTGTTATCAAGGAAATAAAAGAAGAATGTACAGAGGAGTAAAATTGTTATTAATACTTGTGATAAGATCAGTTTTTTCCGATAGACCTTTTATATATTCTCTTACTTGTTCTTCAATCAAAAGTCGATTTACTGTTCTTTTTCCTTGGGGGATATACTTACCCTACCCTTCAAGCAAATGCAAGAATTCATACCATAATCAACATCAAATCACTGGAAGCTTCGACATTTTAACAATACAATATCAAAGGAAAGAAAAAATAAGTGAAATAATAACAAAAGGAAGAGACCACGACCTGATATCTCAATGTCGCAGCTTACAATGACTTGATACAGAGTAAAAAGTTTTTGAGAATATTAGAGGGAATTAATAATCAGTATAATAGTAAAATAATAACAGAGGGAAAAGATTAGATGATATTTCAAAGCCGCAGCTTACAATGATATGAAACAGAGCATAAGAGACCAGTGTGTCTAGTTTGACTTCCCAACAAAATGCAAGACTAATTCCAGAAAATGCAAGATTTCAGTTGAAAATTATCAACCTCAAAACTTTGTTATTTTTAAAATTGGGTAGGCCTAATATTGTTTTCGATATAAGCGATGTTACCACTAATGATATTTGCCACTCTCAAATCTTGAAAAATCTTCATTATCCAAGCTTGGCGAGAAATATTCTCTGTGTTTACCTGATCACATATCATGAAATGATCATGATTAAATACCAATTAAAATTGTTGTTGGGCTGAACACAATCATTTTTGTTTTTTACATCTGCTATGAGTTTGACATTGGTCCTCTTATAAATTACTATTTGTTGACATGGAGTAAGAACCTCTATACAGATCGATGACTCTTGCAATGAAAAATTGGTTTGTTTGCTAATGCTTATCATATAACAACTTGCCAAGAGGAAAGTCATATATTATTTTTTTATTATCATATATTGCCACCAAGAAAGTTTTTTGGCTCTAAAAAAATTTGTATTTATAGGGAACGTGAAGTAAAATAAATTTGATTATGGCATCGACTATCGACATAAAACTAGAGTAGAGAGTACGAAATAGGGCTGATGGCAAAAACTGTAAACTTGTCAAATTGTCTGCTAAACCTCAGCTGAAATTATTAATTTTAAATGTTTTTGATGACCTGTCAAAACCTAGTTTACATTTTCAGGGCCTTTTACGTGTAGATTTACGTAAACAAATATCAAACAATAATTTTGCCGGCAACGCACTCACCCACCCGCCCTATTTTCTGCCAGCAATTATAATAAATTTCCAGACTTTGGTTAGTTCAAGACTAAATCCATTGGTTGTTGGGCTATTAATTAACAATTCTGTCTAAGGAACATGCCAACCTTAGTCAGTAACAAGGCTACAAGATTGCGCCACTATCATTATGATCATCACACTCATCCATTACTCATATTCAGGGTAACGTCCTCCATGAGGTACCTGTCTTATTAAGAGTGATAAAATGATAAAGAATGATAAATCCAGACTTTTTTAGAGCCATTAAGAAATTAAAGACCCTATTGTACCCACCTGTAGTAGCCGGGCAGCACGATGTGCACGCCGGAGCTGGGGCAGCAGATCTCCTTGACCTCGGGGTTGTCCATCTTGCGGATGGAGTCGGTGAAGGGGCCGGTCGCGTTGATGACTGACTTCGCCTTCACGTCCCATTCCTTCCCTGTCAGCTCATCCCGCAGATGCGCCCCGCAGCACTTCCCGTCCTTGTCCTGGGGTAAAGGAATGTCGTTACAGTTCGCTCACATATATCCCGACCAGCGTGAGAATTTTGATGCATTGGGGTGTGTGGGAGGAGGGGAAATCACTCCCCTACTCAAGCCCCCGCCCCTTCACTAATGCTACGAGCTGTAAATAAGTGAACTAATATTCCAAATAAAAGTAAAATTCTTAGTTATCAAAATATATTTGAGGTTACAGTTTGAGATTTTGTTTACTTAAGTTTTATGTTAGTCATTTCAGCTATAAAATTGGAAATAAGCATTGTATTCTCCAAATTTATATTTACTTGTTATGAAATAAGAGTTTAAACTTATAATAGTTATGTTTTCATAAGTTTTAACTAAACAATCATTTTCCCGGAAGTACAAAAAATTTTGTTTACTTTCTTTGATTTATGACAGCTGCTGTCAACTCGGTCTAGGATCAAGAGTCGCTATCTTACAGATAATAAAAACATTTCAAGAGCAATAAAAAAACCAAAATAATCATCCAATAGGAAACCAAACAGGTACAAAAAAACACTTTGCTGCAGCCATTGACATACACACATTTAGGAAGCGTCTACCTCTCTCTAAACATTCATTATCCATCTCTCTTGCACACGTTCTTTAAAATGGTCAAGATATTCATGCACGAACTACAGTTTCTTGTTTTGGGGTTTTTGTCTTTACACCACTGAACAAAAGACAAAGGAAGTAACTTTTAAAAATATTGTTCAATTTTCTTTCGTCTTGAAAACAAAATATTTAACAGGGTCTAATAAATATGGGTCGGATAAATTAATCATGGCAAATTTTAGTTTTTACTCGTGTTGATTTTATTTTGATAAATCAAACTTTAGCTAAGGTTTTGATTTTTAGTTTGATGATGACACGATAAAACTGGCTGCCAACACAAAGTGATTTATTGGAGTGTGTACACAGATTTTACTTTTTTTGTTTATTCTTATTTTATTACTTGTTAACTGAAAAATGGCAAACCAAAAAAGATTGGCCTCGGCCACTGCATGCCATACCATTTCAGAACTTGTGCTTAAAAATCTAAATAGCTTTAAGAAATTCCAGACCTTATAAGAAAAACATTCAGTTTATAAAACTGCAAAAAAAAACAGATTTTTTGTAATTTTGATTAAGTAGCTTTAAACTAGCCTTTTCATGAGAAGATAAAATTACAAATATTTACACATCCCAATTATACTTTAATTTGCGTTCTAAAATTACCTTGGCTCAAATAATACCCTGTTGAAAATAATTTCAGTTATTTGTTGGTGTTTGAAAGTGTTTCTTTTTAGCAAGCTATCAGTTCTTCACTGTACCTTGATGAGTGAACAGACTCGCACGTGGTTCGCTACTGTCGCTCCGTGTCGTGTCGCAGTCAGTGCAATGGCTAAACACATCCTTGCGTCATCTTGCTGGCCTGTCAACAGATTTACCTACAAATATAGAGCCCTACAAATTGTAGGATCAATCTGTCATTATAAAGCAGTGAACGATACTGGGGCCCTAACTTTGAAACGGGTGAGTTGGCGAGTAAGTCACTCATCCCTCAAGTTATTTGTTTCTAATTATAAAATTAATTCACAGATAAAAATAAAAATATTTCGAACTAACTTAATGAATTCACCCCCACAATATCTGTGTATATCATTTGAATAGGTATTTATTCTTAAAAATTCATAATTTTAATATAGATTTCATATACACAAAGTATCTCACCAATCCGACCATTTTTACTCACCAAGCAACGGGCTGTTGAGTAAAAACGTGTGAGTTGACAGGAAACGAGCTTCTTCTTCTTCCTCTCTTTTGGAGGAATTAATAATAGTAATCATGCAAAACCTTTCCAATTAGGTTATGTTTACTTTTTGGTACTAAATATTTAAATGTGTTTGGATAGCCTTTGAACTATTTACAAAATGCCTTACGACTAAATTCACTTATAAATATATCAAGATAGTCGAGTTACAGCCACGAAAAATGAGGTAATTCCTTAATTTGTCGATGTTTACATTTGGCTTTCTAGTTTGACAGATGTATCGTCTGAAACGTTGACATCCCACATGGTGTTTTAAACAATGCTACTATCAGCTGACAGGTGACTTGACGAGTGACTCACTACTCAACTCTCAACCGTTTCAAAAATGGGGCCCAGAATCAGATGGCTACATTTCTAGGTCCAAATATTACTATAGAGAATAATATAGAAATGTCATTATGGTAGTTCCTTATTTTAAGATGTCAAACTCACTAACTTAATTGGTATTTTGTGATTTTTAGGTTCTCACTTTTTTACATAAAATATAGGGAGAGAGAGAGAACACAGTCTTATTCACTCACACTGACTGTTGTAGTTTTGTGTTGTAGTTCATGCAACACTGAACTACAAGCTGAACTGAATGGAAAAATATTCACTTTTGACCAAAGGGTATTTTTTCTAATTAACTAAACATACCGTCGTAATATACGATAGCCCCGCAGAGTTTGTCTCCTCGCAACATGGGAAACAGTTCGAGGGTGTTTTCTTTGTTGACATAGTAGGAACTCTTGACTGTTTTGGAACCAGCAACCAAGTCGTAAGCTTTGATGCCCACCCAGTAGTACGGAACTTGCCACCATCTGTGAATAAATATTATGACTTAAGTATTTATAGAAATAATTTTGGTGACAGACACAACTAAGTGAACTACATCATTTGACAATTCTGTATTAGTAAATTTTTGGTGCTTAGAATGAATGTGCACTTTCCTAATAATGAGTCAACTCACTCACTTTTTATTCTATTCATCCTCTTTTTAGCAGAAAAAACTGTGAGGCGAGTTAAACAGGCAAGTAGTAGCAACTTTTCAGACTGCCTTTGCCCACTATTATTGACCAATGTAAATGCCGTTTTGACCAGGCTTAGTTGGGGGGAAAATTCCAAAAGTATGAAATAAAACCTAACAAAAAGCATTACAGAACAATTTAAATAATGTACAATTACCAGATTCTGTCATAATATTCCGGTTAAATATTGCAGCCAGTTGTGTCCCGGTTGCTAATATTAAATTTCCTTCAAATCTGATCACACTCTTACAAAAAAATATACAACGATCTATAAACATACATAGCAATTATTTTTAATTAAAAATCTATATACATAAATACCGATAAGCGAAATTTTTGCAAAGAAATTGTGGGCGTTTTTCATGTCGTAGGATGATGGGAGAGGGATCGAATTGAAGGTTTAGCTGCCAGGAACTTGGGAAAAATTCAGAAATTTCTTGAATTTCACCAAAAAATTAAAAATGTAAAATATCTACCATTTAAAAAGCATTGGGATCTTAAAATGTCTCCTTTGTTTAAATTACAATGTATTGCTAAAACTTGATTCAGAACTATGAGCTAGACACTGGCAATATGGTGGATCTAAAAGCCAGTTTACTATGAATGTATTTCGTACTATAATAAAGAAGGATTGTTTTTATTTAAAAATTTTCCTTATTACGATAAGGGGCTTTTAGCCTCTTTGAGCCTCTAGTCAGATTTAAGAGAAAAAATATCCAACACTCTGGCTGCATGCATTTATTAACCTAAAAACGAGTTTATAACATCAACAAAACCTCGAGGAACAAAACCACTGGAACTTAAATTTCAAATACGCAACCAGATCTGACATGAGTACGATAGCTGGGAGTTAAGGTTGAGTGTGACGCATGGGCCAAACTGTAAACAAGTGAACTCTGGCCCTGGCCTTGCCAGACGCCTACAACGATCTCGCGATAACACAAGGTCTCCAGATTACAGCTCAACTCTTCAACAAGTGTCTGGTTCACACGGATAACTCCCGTTATCAAAAGTAAAATGCAGAAAAGAAGCAAGAAGGCATTTTCAATTTAAAAATCAATAAAGTTAAAAAGGACGCCACCCATTATCTTCAAAAGAAAATTGTTTCCACTATTATTTCTTGTCATTATAATTACCTTAAAAGTAATATACTTTGACTTACAACCTTTTTTTTAATTAATAGTGTATGTTTCTCATGATATTAAATTTAGTAGTAAAGTGTAAGTTTATTAATTAAATTATACCTTAATTTATAACCTAATTACATCTACCTGCCAAACAAAATAAATATTGTAGTTTCTTGTAACTTAAAGAATCAGTTAAAGTTAAAATGTATAAAAACTGACGAGAGCTTTTCTATGCATAGTCAACTAACTTTGATATTCTTTATGTATGTATTCAAAAATGGTGAAAAATATTTTTTTAATCACAGACTTACTGGAGGTGAAGCAGCAAACTGAAAATTCTTGATCAGTATCAGCCAGAGATAAAAATTAATTTATTTAGTTTTAATTTTGTTGTGCTCAAGGTGACAATTGTTTGTTGTGTTTCTATTTCCAGGATAACTCTTAGCATATTCCAACTAAAAATGAACATATAAGGAATCCATTCTTAAAATTTGAACAGTTTATTTGAATTTGAAAGCACTACATATCAAAAAAGATTTTCAAATCCCTGATACAGGTAACGCAAGTGAAACATGGTGTAGAAAAAAGATAAGAGAACAGATTACATAACTGAATGGAAATCCTTATCTTCATTCTCTTACTGCATGCTTCTTATCGTATGACCTCACTCATGACAAATATCTTGTCTGGTTCCACTCCGACCTACTACGATTTGCAAATGCCACTTGGAAGATGAGGAAAAATCAATGCCAGAAAATATTTTCAAATACAGAAAATATATAATTTTAAAATAGTTTTAATTTTTTAAATCACAAGTGATAGACAAATGAAAATAAACAAGAAAAACCACAAATTTATGAATTTGTGAATTTTGTGAATGATTTCCTCATAGGATAAAGCAATTCGTCTACATCTTTTACAGATTAAGATTATAAAGAACCGCTAACATATTAAAAAAATTTTTCGAAGTATCAGTCAAACAGTTTTTTTTCTATGGAACACTTCCAAAGATAAGCTGAAATTGAGTTGAATAAAGTTGACAGTAGTGACGATCGAAACAGAAAATCGAGTCTTGAGACCTCTGAATAAATTCGGAAAGTTTAAGCTTTGAGGTTTGATGAAAAAGTAGTTATTAATTTAGAAATGAAATTCCTTCTTTGAATGACAATTGAAATCAATTTGAATCTTACAAGACTAAAGATTCAAATCAGTTCTTAAAATATAAAAGAAATGCTAAATAAATTTATTTATATCAATGATTTTTTGCATATTTCCTTAAACTGAAGTAAATTAACACTAAAAAAACCTATTTATCTATCATCGAATCTTTGAAAATATGTTATGATGTTCGATCAATCAAACGATATGACTCCCATTACTAACTACAGTAGAACCTTGATCAACTGTCACTCTTTTAAACGTCACTCTCTGTTACCCGTCACTGCTTCTGTAATTTTAATGTGTCATAATAGACACAGTAAAACATTGATCAAGTACAACTTACGGTATAGCAGTTCTGTTTTACTCTCACATATATTTAATTTAATAAGAAATATGTATTATACACTTACATAGAGTGTTATTTCTTCCAAAACCTTTAAAATCTACACTTTCTGTTCAGGTTATAATGAAATCTGTTATCCGTCAATTCTCTTAACCGTCACACTCTCGGTCCCAAGGGTGACAGTTAACAGAGGTTCTACTGTAGTTTGATTTTTGGTTAGTAATGTAAGAACAAAATTACTCTCCCCCATATTGCCAACCTAACAAAATCAGAGGGGCAATGAAACACTACGCCCACATTACCTCCAGTATGATATATCTAACCTCTTTGGTATTTTATAAATAAATCTCTCCTACAAACACACTCACTTGTAGACGGGCAGCATGATGGGCAGGGGGTGTGTCAGGTGGGGCGCGGACATCAGCATGTTTGTCCGTTCGTGCAGAGCTTCCTTCACCATCCGATACTGCTCGATGTCCAGGTTCAAGATGGCCTTAAAAATAAGAATAAGAACTTTATTTTTCCATAAATTAACAAACAGTTAATGTTATATCAATGAACATTACATGTTTAATTAGACGATTTTTATCAACACATCGGTTTAACCGGACGTGATGGGTAGGAAACGAACAATAATGTATCGGTGATTCTCGAGGGAAAGATTATAGACCAGAAAACAAAAGTCTAAATCAGAGTAATTTGGAAGGGCCTCGGTCCAGAGGTGTCCGGATAAGTGGGAGTCTAGTGTATGGATACATAGAGAGTGGTCACACTTGGAATATCATTACAATGCCATTTCACAAGTTAAACTAGCGTAACTTAGAACTACAGTTTTAAAATTTTATTCAATGCATAAAATGCATTATCATAAAAATATTGTTTAAATTTGTCAAGTAAAATTTGTTAAAAACACTTTCCTTTTCCAACGATGAAAATTTCTTTATTTTATTACTTTGCTGGCCATATAGTCAGGATATTTTTCAAATTTGGTTGTTGAGTAAGAGGGGTATATTAGAAAATTTTGTCTCAAGTTACAAGCATTTGTGATATTTTCAAATAGGGTTCTATTTTACATGAAAAATTTGCATAGTTCATAAATATAAAGGCAAAGGTGATATTTCGGTTTCTGGAAATAAATGCTGACAGGGCTCATCAACCGCATGATGTAAATCCTTATGGCCCTTCTTTTAATTAGAAATATTCTATTAAAATTTTCAGATGAAGTAGGGCCACTTCCTCAAATAACCAACCCATAAGTTAGCCTAGACTGAATGGTTACAAAATACTTTGGATTAACCCATTAGCTCTGTATCACGTATTAGTTACGTGGTGGCCGCTTGGGACTGAATGCTGAGTCTCCACACAACTGTAAGTGAGGGCTTGGCCAAGTAGTTCACTGGTTTGCTGCTAGGGTCGACTGTAGGCTTTATGCCCAATCGTTCTCCTAGCCGACGTGGTGCCGTAGCTCTGCCGGTTAAGACGCTATACTGACGAGTATAGCGTTAAAGCTGTTCAGAGGTGCTTGGGTTCGATTCCCGACCATGCACAATCCCTATTAGGCTTGCAAATGTGTGGTAAAGTTGGTGGGAGGGCCCACCAAAAATAAATGGTGACCGGCTTGGGTGGAAGTTAATAGGGATTGCAGTGAACACCTGTTTTGCTTCTTTTTACCCTTGTACAGAGGAGGAGGACACTTTTTTTATTCTTTATTAATTAATTCAGCATATTTTCATACATATGGATGATCAAAAAAGTCATAACAAAAATATTAGACCAATACAGAAAAAATAAATATTACAATTAAAATTTGAGAAGAATAAAAAAATTGCTACGACAAAGGGTTAATCGAGTTTGACAGTCGAGTGGGCCAGCCTACCTTCTGCAGGTAGCGCACGCCGCCGTGGATCAGCTTGGTGCTGCGGCTGCTTGTGCCGGACGCAAAGTCGTCCAGCTCCACCAGCGCCGTCTTCAGTCCTGCGACAGTTCGACAGCGTCACTTTGATTTTTTAAAACTTCAAGACACAAATAACTTGGATAAAAGAAAAAATTAATAAATTGTTGTCTTAAATTGAACTAGAAAATAACTGGAACTTTGACAATCAGTAGTGTAGAACATAGGTAATTTGTAACACTTCTGATATTTTTCCCACCATTCTTGGACCTCAAGCTTTAATGGCTAAATTGTATGGTCAATTTGGACCTCAACCTTGGAAGATTACCACCAACACCAAAACAGTAAGACTAAATTACTTACATAAACCGTCAGAACAGCTCAAAAAATATTGTCATCATGTTCAGCATCATATTTCATCATATTCAAAAACAGAACTTTTTGAGCTGTTCTGACGGTTTATGTAAGTAACTAGGGGCCCCATGCGCAAATTGCGCATTTTCAAATTATTATTTTTGTTTCTTGAAAAACTCGCCAACGATAATAAGAAGTAGGAGAAATATTTACTAAACAGGCGAACACTATGATGGATATTAAAACTTAAATACCAAAACTCACTTCAAAGCCTGCAAAAACTCTCCTGTTTAAAGGTCCTTTCGTATATGTGTTTTTGGTTTTTCAAGTTTTCTGCGCGCCATTAAAGCTTTGAACTCGCCGTGATTACTCAAGTTAACCTTTCAAGTGTAATTTAAAGGTCTCACACAAACAAATAAAAGCTTAGCTGAAAAACACACACACATTGTTCATCACCTTAGCATTAGGTATTTTAATTCGTCTTCTGGCACAACAGTAGTATACTGGAAGTTTTTGTTCGCATATTCATGTACTAACATCTTCTTTAAGTTGCTTCAAATAGATAGGTGGTGCAGTGTCCCTCTGATGTTCTATCAGTCTTTGTCTCTTGGCAGTTCTCTGTTCTTGACGAAGGTTACGTATGTTTTTCGCTAATCTCATCGACTCGGTTTTCTCTTGCCTTCCACTTCTTTCTGCACCATTAAGAATGATTTTCCTACCTCAATTCGTCTACAATTGCCAAAACAGTGTCCCATTCAAGAATTAGTTTTCATAAAATGAATAAAATCTATTTTTGTAGACTTTCTATTTTTGTTTACAATCTGACTTAGGTTAAAAATCGATCTAAAGGTAATCAGCTGTTAAATTACAATCACATTTTAAAACCATGTTAACGCAAGTTGCTCAGCACTGGAGCGTTGAAAGCGCCCTCTAGAAATAAATCAAAGGCTTGGGGGTCGAAGCCGTAAAAGAAATGCCAATTTTAAGTATCAGTCGCCGGTGTGCTACATTATAAGCTTTAAAATGACACCTCAATCGTCAAAATCGGTTAAGTAGGATGGCTGAAAAAGGGATCTAACAGAAAAAAACCTTATTGTATTAAGTATATAGATTTAATGGCACAGCTCAGGGGCTAAAAAGATGGATATTAATCACCAACACCAATTACCACCAAGATTACCACAAAACAAATTTTTTGTCAACCTACAATAACAATAATCTAACAAATATCTTAATGAAGAATATTTGTTTACTGTCTATAAGTTAACAGATAAGTTAATATATAACATATAAGTTTTGCTGTCTCTGAGTGTTAATTGCAGTGCCTCAACTGCCTCTACTTTCAAGAGCACTGCTTCTTAAAAAAATCTAGGGTACTTGATTACTGTCACTTTACCAAACTCAGGGCCTGTTTGCACGACGCCCAGTACAGTGGACAGTAACACCTTTAAACAAAAGAGAACAAAAGAATTTTTTTCTACTGTCCTACTGTCTGGTCGTCGTGCAAACAAGGCCTCAATCAAAACACAACTGATTTCAACAAGCTCAGTTTGGAATGCTAATCTCAATTTGATTTTAATTCATTAATATCTCAGCATTGCGTCAAACAAAAACAGAAAAACACAACTTACACTCGTAGATTAACCTACCTCGTGTGACAGCATCAAGAGCACACCCAGCGCCCGTTGCACCGCCGCCGATGATGAGAACATCAAACTCCGTCCCGCTCTGAAGCGACTTGATCTGCTCATCGCGCGGCGGCAGCGGTCGCTTGGCGCGCAGCTTTCTTCCGGGCTCAGCCGCGTACACAGGCTGGCTGCTCTGTAACACGGACAGAATATTAATTAACAGATTTCTTTTCATGTAACCATCTATAAACAGACAAAATTATGGACATAATAATAATAAAGATATTTCTTTTCAAGTAGCTATCTATGAGCAGACAAAATTGAGGACAAAATGTGTTTGGTGAAGGTGTATCTGGTTTAACAAGTCTCTATAAGTTTTCACTTTTTGTGTTAAGCATCATTAAATAAATGATGGTTTAATGGAGTTTTAGTTCCACTTGAATCCTGTTAAGTAGGAAATAAGCAGAAAAGGACACTAGAAAAGTAAATGTATTTTTTGAAGACTAAGATTAAGTTATAAGTTATAAGAAAAATCTGACAAGGAACTAAAACATAATTGATTCAAAGTGATAAATTTCAAGAAAGAATGAAGCCCAGGCTTGCTTACTTTTAACCCAAAGTTCTACCACTGAAAAAAAAATATACTAGATAGACCTGAGTTCTATCTTCTTCATTTTGTCTTGTTACTAATCCAACTTGAATATGGAAGATCAAAATGGAAATTTATTAATAGACTTTTTCAAAAACAGGCCCAATGTTTTTGCTAATTTAAAGCCTTTTTGTAATAGGCTTAGTCAAATTTGCTTTGGTTAAATACTGTTATCATTATAGAACAATTGAAATCTCATTTTTCAAACACTATCATTCTTTTTTGAAAAGAGCAGGGAAAGTAAATTCACTTTTAATCTTTTTTCACTTTATCACATCGAAATTTTATGAGCAAAAACATGATTCATTGCTGAATTCTCAAAGCTCATCCATCCAAGTATAGCTTTTCCTCATGCAAATCAATCATGATATAGGTGTTATCAACAAACAGATAAGCTTTTCAGCATAAACGCTGAAGGATATACACTACTTTGTACCATCTTGTAAATATTTCCTTAATGTTTTACTAAAATTTTTATTCAGTGAAGTGAAAAAAGTAACAAAATAAAATTCTGGGTGTAATTTATATGAAATGAAATGAAATGAAATACGTTTATTTATCCCATTTTCTGACAAAAAAGAACAGTACATAAAAACATAGCATAAAGAGATAATAATAATAAATTAACTAAGCCTATAAAGGATAAGGCCTACATGGGCAGGTGCCTGTGCGTAAGCCTTGAGAAGCCATGTAACCTGTGAGTTAGGCTGAAAAAAAATAAAAATAATAATAATAATGAGAAATATTCACTTTATTTAACGGGATGTAAAATAAATTATAATTTGCTTAGAATTAATCAATTTAAATTGGCGACAACAGAAACAGCAAATAACTGTCTGAGGGATGTAATGATGGTAAACAAAATTAAAGAGGGGGGCAGGGGTTAGTAATATGTCAAAGGTTGCGTCTAACGTAGTTCGGTCTGATAAAGGCCTCGGCCTCATCGATACTAATAGTGCTTAAAAGGTTTTTAGAACGATGCTTAAAAATACTAATTGATGGAGAGGTAAATAAATCGTTGGCTCTATCATTTAGACTTAGGTATCGGAAAAGGTGTTGCGCTGCATAGAAAGAGTTTGTAAAAGAAAATGACCTATTAAGCTGTAAAACTGTAATTCCAATATTTAGTGAAAATCTAGTAAAATGTTCATGAGCAATGGGAGAAAAAATTGAATTGAAATTTTTAAATATATGAATCAACAAAAAATATATGTAAAGGTGTCTGTTTGTTAGTAAAATTAGATTCTCGGAAAAGAGCTTCAGTGGGGTACCTTCGGGGCTTCCGGAATCCAACCTTTAAAATCGTTCGTTGAATTATATTGAGGGGTTCTAAAATTGTTGGATAGCAAGCTCCCCAACTCAAAATTGCAAAAGAAAGCAGAGATTGAACGTATGCAAAGTAAGCTAGTTTTACATCTTTATCATCTAAAATTTCACTTAACTGTCTAAAAGCAAAAATATATTTTCTTAATTTAACTGTAAGAAAATTAATGTGCTCAACCCATTTCATTCAAAAATCAAAGAAAATGCCTAAATACTTAAAGCTGAAAACCTGTTCTATGGGTTCGCAATTGCAGCTATCATTATCATATTTATAAATGCTGTCAATATTTTGAAATTACTCATATATAATATATTTAAAATCAATTCAATAAAATGTACTGCATTAAGGTACTGGACTGTACGAAAAGGCACCATGTCAAATGAGCTCTTTTGTATGGATAACTGTTTTGTTGTGGATGACTTACGAAAGGGTTTTCTCCAGTGAGGAACCATGTGGTGAGGTAGGCACCCGCCCCGACTGAGGAGCAAACTACGGCCAACCTCTTAAACCTGGACGCCATGCTCTACTGTCCGCTCTGAAACAGGGAGGAGGTTACGGCTACGATGATAAATACTTAAAAATACTAAATAAGGGAGTTAAGTGAGTTGATATATTTAAAATATAAAAATATCCATACTCACTGTTACGACCCCTGGGTTAGCTCACAATTAGAATGATTAGAGCATATTAGTCAGTTTAAGTTAATATCATCCTCTTGCAGTTGAAAACCCATAGAAAAAAAAACAGTTTTATGTTCAAACACTCATGTTGTGGATGCTGATCAAGCTTACAGCCAACTGATCTTATTTGAGGTAGTCAAAAGACAATTAGGGCCTAACTGTAAAATATCCTTGACCAATGAGTAACATCAAAATGCTAAGTGACAAATAAAAACATACAGCAGACTAGCTAATCAACTGGTTTTGACCCACTGAAAAACTTTTTTGGACTCAATCCAATTGTTTCTATTATGAGATTACCATATCAACCTCATGAGCATCCCTTCTTAAATAATTACGCATCTAGAGCCTATTTGTGCCAAGATGATTTGTACCAAGGTTCATAATCCAAAGCCTTGCAGTGATCAATCAGTCAGTAAATCATATTTGGCTTTGAAATATGTAGGTTGTAATAAAGAAAATTTACATTATAAACAGAATTTTAGAATTGCAATAGATCAATAAAGAACAAACATCTCACAACCTCAAGTTTTAGTTCAATCGTAAACAATACGGGACAATTTTGTGAAGGTTGGAGGAAGAATCAAGCTGCAATTAGTGGGCCATTTACCAATTGAAACACGAGAAACAGTCATAATTAGGCTGCTCATGACAGTTAAATAAAAATTTCCACAAATATTTATCTTACAAAATTTTAAAAAGCCAGTTTTATAAAATTTTTAACTAAAGTATTTTACAAACTAGGCTAATGTTTATTAATTAATAATAGTAATCTTACATTTCATCAAGCAGTAAATTTATCAGAATACAGTTTAAAATAAACGATAAGAATTTATGATCGTGAATCAAAATTTAATTTCTCAGTTTGTTGCTAAAGTACTTGACACCAAAATTGAAATTGGATAAGGAAGTAAAGGAATGTTATCATGCAATAAGAAAACAATGTGAATAAAGATCGCTGTTTTCCTACAACCACTCACTCACTGATAACACGAAACTGAAACAGACATGATTATCAATTCTCATGCAATCATGTACCAAATACGTGGTTTGAATTTTTTTAAATTTTGTATCCATGATATGAACGTTAATTAACTAAATAATAACAATAATTAATCAGATAGTAATTGTTATTTTCCCTGCTGCAGAATATTCCCCCATTAGTGATTCAATTGTATGAAATGAACTTATATAAGACAAGAGAGCAGAGATTACACTATCCATAATTCAATTTCTAATTGACATTCTTGGCCTATAATTTTTTGTCATTAACTTAAATTGATTTATTCCAACCATACTGAACACAGAAATTACGTCTTATTTTATTAAGAGATAGTAAAACAAAACAATTAGGCCTTATGAGATTTCTGTTTCTGTTCTGAAACTTATGAGGGATTTCTGTTTTGTTTTGAGAGGTAGTGGTAGTGTAGTGGAGGGGGAACGTGGGGTAACGGCATTTCCCCACTGATTTTTCATGGTCAAAAATTAATTTTAGAAGATCACTCATGGGCAATTTTCCTTAAAATTTGTTTAAAGTTTTAGTTTAGCTTACCATACAAGTTGTTGAACATACATACAGGTTGTGTTCCTGTAAATTTTAATGTCTTTGTTATTACGGAATAGGTACTTGCTTTAATTAGGATATTATTTGATTCTTTATTAAAAAAAAGCCCGTAGTTAGTAGGCTAAAAGAAAAATTCCCTAACTTTGTGTTTGAAAAAATATTAGGTTTCCTTACAGCTAGCAAAACAGCCCATATGATAACTACCCATTCATTTCCAAGGTGGATGTAAAGTTTATTAGTTGTAGTTGTGTGGGAAATAAGTTGTACAAGTATCATATTTTCATTTGAGGGTATAGTTCTGCAAACTTACAATAGGCCTAGATAAAAATCTCATAAAAATATTGATTTGTTTTCAATTTGACATCAAGTATGATGTTTGCTAACATAAAACTGATCATATAGCCAACTGAAATTTGAAACAATGATAAGCTGAGTAATGCACAATGGCAGAGTTGGTGATTTGTTTTTCGTCTGGTTTGATTATGACATCATTACAATTTTGGAGATTAGTTTTTAATATGAAAGTTTTAAATTATGGTACGTTACATTGGTCTGATAACTAACTTAACTAAATTAAACGTCACAGAATAATATAACTAATTTAACATCATCAATAGTACCGAATATTTCTCACCATACAATATTTATATTGCCTCAAAGATAGGTCTGCAACAGCACCCAAATTTGAAAGTTGACCGCATAAGTAACTGAACTGCAGCCCGTTATTTATTTTTTTTTAATTTACTCGTAAACATTAACTTACCTTTTTAGTTAAGTTCAAATTTCCATGATTATGAATAAATATCACAAAAAAAAGAAGAGCATCTACACTTCAATCATCTAAACTTAAATTGATTTAAACTATTAAAAATGAATTATAATTTGATAGTGATAATACATTAATAAAATTGTACACTTTTTGGTACTCTTATATAAGAGTACCAAACAAAATTTTAGAAAGTTATATAACTTTCTAAAATTGAACATAAACGTTATACTTTTTTAACAATTATTCATTAATATTAGTAGCTCTGTGAGATTAATAAACTCTTATGCGCCCACTAGCCCATATTACATTGCAGCTACGGTATTTGATTTGTTGTTTCCCAAAAGGGTTCATGAGCTAAGTTATTCGTTGAAGACCAAGCTGAAACTGTTAATGTCCAATTTTGTGATTTAATTACACTAATTGTAAGTTATATTGATGAATTGATCTTTATTCTTTAATCACCAAAATATTTTAAATATTTTCCAATTCAAATAGAGGTCAAGAGGTGGAAAAGTCCCCTCTTTTCTACTACTACTTGCTTAATCTTTTCTGTTTTGACTTAAATAAAATAGTTGTTTGTCAAATCAAGGCTGAACTAGAAAATAAAAATGAATCAAGTTAACCTAGGTCTACTTCTCCATATTATGTAACAAGTAGGTAGTGTGATGGAGGGAAAGTATAGAAAACAAAATAATTTAGTTTTCTTTGGAGAGTATATTTGAAATTAGTTTGAATGCGATTTAGGTAGAAAATGCAGAGGAGGCCTACCAAAAATCACAACGCACAACCACAGAAGAGTCTAAGTATGAAGGTAGACTAGGCTAATGTCATAGATAGTAGGTTAGATCTAGTCATTGTGCAATTCTGCGGAATTACGACCCGATTGTACTTTATATGACCTTGAGGTGAACGTTGCTAAATTTCGATTAAAAGGATGTCAGTTTACAATCCATCTTTTGAAAATAATTTGGTTTTCCTATCTCATATTTTTATGAATTCTTGAGACTAAAGATCTATAAAGTTAACTGGTTCAAATAACTTACCGGAAAATTAAATATAAACAGCCAGCAGACGACGAGTTCAGTTGTAGCATTAGCAGACGACAACGTCCGATGAGCTCATCATGTGTTGAGGTTGAATTGGGGACTGCCAACAGAAATGAAGATAAAATCAAATTAAAAAATTAAAAGTGCTATGTATTACATATAATAGATCATTAATCAGAATCGTTCGTCGCGTGGTAACTTTCTACCAATTGACGTGACGATTTAATATATTTTCAATTACTGGTGAGGAAGTCTGAAGTCTGACATTGATTCTCTCAGAGAATAGATTTTGCTGAATGAGCGATTGCAATTTGAATCTTTAAATATCTGCAAACAATACTTTCCTAGTTATTAAATTATATATTATTACAGGCAGTGCTGTGATTTGATTAAGGCTTTTATCTTGGGTGTTTTTACGCCAATAGCATTTTTTAACTTTTTGATCGGGAACGGTCCAAACCAGGTTACGATCTAATAGTCCTGTGAAAATAGAGTTTAATAAGGAAAAAAATGCAAGCAAAAATGTTTTTGCTGGAAAATGTGCACCAAGACGTCCTGAGTCAATACCCAAGTTTTCTACTTCGGGTCAGGTGAGCTAACTCCGCCATCTTGGAAAATGGCGGCCATGTTTGAAATACTTTTATCGACATAAAATCCACAAAAGTTATCCGATTTCGACAAAATTTGGTAGGGATGTGTAAATTTGTATATTCTATTAGAAAAAAATCGCTTAAACTTTATTTTTTACTATTTTAATGGTTTTTTGCAACTTTTATGTAAAAAAAACATGTTTTTTTTCGTTTTTCAAAAACGTTATGAGATTAACGATTACTATATGGATATTTCTGAAAAGTACGTAAAATTACGAACAATTTGGTATATTCAACTTGTATTTTACTGTTTTTACTTTTTATATAATCAAAAAAATAAAATATTTTTATGCAATTTTTTAAAAAGTGCTAAAAAATTAAAATTATCCAAATTTAGTTTTTTTGTGGTAGAAAATGTTCATTTAGGGGTTCTGAGTCAAAACCCAAGTTTTCTACTTCCGGTCATGCGAGCTAAATCCGCCATCTTGAAAAATGGCGGATATGTTTGATTTACTTAAATCATCATAAAATCCACAAAAGTCATCCGATTGTAATACAATTCGGTAGGGATGTGTATAACTATGGCCACTACGTAATACTAAAGGAATAACAAGCATATTTTATCATTTTATATGTTTTTTTTTAATTTTTATGAAAACAATTTGGTTTTTTTACATTTTTATTTCGAAATTGACACCAAACATAAAAACCATGGATGTTTTTGAAAAGTACATAAAATTACAAACAATTTGGTATATTCAACCTTTACTATGTTGTTTTTAGTTTTTGAATAACACAAAAAATATAAATTTTAAAGTGTCTTTTTCAAAAAAATGTTAAAAAATAAAAATTTTGCAAATTAACATTTATGTGGTAGAAAATATTCGCAAAGGGGCTCTAAGTCAAAAACCAAGTTTTCTACTTCCGGTCAGTTGAGCTAAATCCGCCATCTTGAAAAATGGCGGATATGTTTGATTTACTTAAATCATCATAAAATCCACAAAAGTCATCCGATTGTAATAAAATTCGGTAGGGATGTGTATAACTATGGCCACTACGTAATACTAAAGGAATAACAAGCATATTTTATTATTTTATGTTTTTATAATTTTTATGAAAAAATTTTTTTTTACATTTTTATTTCGAAATTAACACCAAACATAAAAACCATGGATGTTTTTGAAAAGTACATAAAATTACAAACAATTTGGTATATTCAACCTTTACTATGCTGTTTTTAGTTTTTGAATAACACAAAAAAATATAAATTTTAAAGTGTCTTTTTCAAAAAAATGTTAAAAAATAAAAAATTTGCAAATTAACGTTTATGTGGTAAAAAATATTCGCAAAGGGGTTCTAAGTCAAAAACCAATTTTTCTACTTTCGGTCAGTTGAGCTAAATCCACCATCTTGAAAAATGGCGGAACATTAATAAATAATTTTAAATGTTTACAAATACTAAACAAATATTTCATTTATTGACTTCAGTAAAAACAAAACTCATATTACATTAATAAATTAATCAGATAATTTGAACCGCAAAACTGTTACCATGATAAAAAATATGATCAGAGGTGCCGTGTGAATCTACAAAAACTGATTACATAATTCAGAAACACTTAACAAAAACTTAAACAAAACTTTTTGATAATCTTTCTTACTTACATAATTTTTACATCTTTTGATCACAACATAACAACACACCCAGTTGATAATAAATAACTGATATCTTAAAATTAATAACATAAGATACAGGCTTAGAGATATAAAATGACAAAGAACATGAAATCTCAATATGTGTCTATGTTTAATTTTGTTCTTTATCGTTGTATAGTAATTTGTTGTTCATGTGTAAATTGTAGTCCCTTTTGATCGAGGCCTAGATATTTATTGCAACTTATTTTTATTTAATTTTATTGAAAGTATTGATTTATCACCGATCTTGTTAGTGTAAATAAATTAAATGATTTTGCAAAGAATTGTAAAGCTTATTACCTTATTACCTTATTACCGGGTCTTCATCTTTTACCCTAAGAAGGGATTGATGGCGTCATTTTTTCAAATGGACCAATTGTAATATGAAATACAAGTATTTATTTATTTATTAAAGTTTTAAGTTATGCGTAGTGATGGCGTTTTTTTTTGAGTCGTATTGATTAGGGTTTATAGTGAGTTAAAAATAATATTATAAAACATGATACATGACAAAAGTGTATTACCTTTTATACAAATTACTTCAAAACCACCAAGGTTCAAATAAAATACATGAAACACTTGATTTACTGGTAATATATTTGTCTTACATATACAATTTTTACTCCATGGAATTTAAAACCAAAACAACATAGTGATTGTTTTCAAAAAATTACCCTAAAAGCCTATGTCATGAATTATTAAATTTTCAAATAAGCGAATATGTCCGTTTTTAGGTGCCACAATGTACAGGTCACAATGAACCATCCAAGCCCCATTTATTTTATTTTTTGTGTTATTTGAAAACTAAAAACAGCATAGTAAAGGTTGAATATACCAAATTGTTTGTAATTTTATGTACTTTTCAAAAACATCCATGGTTTTTATGTTTGGTGTTAATTTCGAAATAAAAATGTAAAAAAACCAAATCTTTTTCATAAAAATTATAAAAAACATATAAAATAATAAAATATGCTTGTTATTCCTTTAGTATTACGTAGTGGCCATAGCTATACACATCCCTACCGAATTTTATTACAATCGGATGGCTTTTGTGGATTTTATGATGATTTAAGTAAATCAAACATATCCGCCATTTTTCAAGATGGCGGATTTAGCTCAACTGACCGGAAGTAGAAAACTTGGTTTTTGACTTAGAACCCCTTTGCGAATATTTTCTACCACATAAATGTTAATTTGCAAAATTTTTATTTTTTAACATTTTTTTGAATAAGACACTTTAAAATTTATATTTTTTGTGTTATTCAAAAACTAAAAACAGCATAGTAAAGGTTGAATATACCAAATTGTTTGTAATTTTATGTTCTTTTCAAAAACATCCATGGTTTTTATGTTTGGTGTTAATTTTGAAATAAAAATGTAAAAAAAACAAATTTTTTTCATAAAAATTATAAAAAAAACATATAAAATGATAAAATATGCTTGTTATTCCTTTAGTATTACGTAGTGGCCATAGTTATACACATCCCTACCGAATTGTATTACAATCGGATGACTTTTGTGGATTTTATGATGATTTAAGTAAATCAAACATATCCGCCATTTTTCAAGATGGCGGATTTAGCTCGCATGACCGGAAGTAGAAAACTTGGGTTTTGACTCAGAACCCCTAAATGAACATTTTCTACCACAAAAAACTAAATTTGGATAATTTTAATTTTTTAGCACTTTTTTAAAAAATTGCATAAAAATATTTTATTTTTTTGATTATATAAAAAGTAAAAACAGTAAAATACAAGTTGAATATACCAAATTGTTCGCAATTTTACGTACTTTTCAGAAATATCCATATAGTAATCGTTAATCTCATAACGTTTTTGAAAAACGAAAAAAAACATGTTTTTTTACATAAAAGTTGCAAAAAACCATTAAAATAGTAAAAAATAAAGTGTAAGCGATTTTTTTCTAATAGAATATACAAATTTACACATCCCTACCAAATTTTGTCGAAATCGGATAAATTTTGTGGATTTTATGTCGATAAAAGTATTTCAAACATGGCCGCCATTTTCCAAGATGGCGGAGTTAGCTCACCTGACCCGAAGTAGAAAACTTGGGTATTGACTCAGGACGTCTTGGTGCACATTTTCCAGCAAAAACATTTTTGCTTGCATTTTTTCCTTTTTAGTGTGTTTTTTCGCCTATTTTCACTGGACTATAACGGTGACCTTTTGTTATATTAAAAGGAGTATAGACAGTAAAGACTGATAGGGAAAATGGACACACTTGACCAAGTCAGGTGAAAAAAACACTCACAAAAATTGTATGAATATTTTCATGCCTGAATTGACTGCATAGCCGAGTGAATAAAGTGCTCACCTCATAGCCTGTGGTTCGCCAGTTCGAATCCTGACAGGATCAAAACAGGGCCACTTGCCAATAATTAATTGTCATTGGATAGTGACAATAACCTTCCTAGACACTAATTAAACCAAATACAAAAGGAAAGTTTTTTGTTTGATTTTTGAAGTGCTGGGACCGAAAGGGTTAAACGGGGAGGTTATGTTTTAATGTTACCTCCTACCTCTTTGGAAAGGTAACCTGACCTGGCCTGCCCAACCTACCCTACCAACTCCTGTTGGCCATGAAGATGCCACCTGTGGCACTTTCGGACCTGTCTACAGTCCCTAGGGGACCTACGGATGGAAAAAACAAGTATGCAAGTAAGGTAACAATTCCAGTTAATTCAGGCATAAAAATTATTCATCAAATTTTTGTGAGTTTTTTTCACCTGACTTGATCGGCTACCCTATCAGATGCTATCAGTCTTTACTGTCTTTACTCCTTTTAAACGGGGAGGTTATTTTTTAATGTTACCTCCTACCTCTTTGGAAATGAGAAAGATCCAACCTCCTTGGAAAGAAATGTCAAAATTGAAACTAAGTTAACATAACCTATATATAAGAAAACAATTAGGTATTCGAAGGTCCTAAATTTCTTTTGTGTAAATTTGGCAAAATATATATTTTAATATTTACGGACTCCTTAATTGAATTGTTCATTTATCTAAATAAGAATGGGAGAATCTGTACCACTAAGTTATGAAACAGCCAAAAGTAAGTCTAAACTGAGTATGTAACCCTAATTCATCATTTTTAACTTTTCCTCAGCAAATATGTGTAATTCAATAATCGAATAAGATAAATTAATTATCCTTTGATTTTTTAAAATTTTATTATATCTCCCTAATGGAGTTACGGATTTATAAAATTTACAGTTTAATTTTGCTTTGCTCTCAGTCATCAATTGCATTGACACAGGTCCAATGAGCGCAGAATTGTTGGTAAACTATGCTTGTTATGTTCTTTGCCTGAAATCAGAGCCATCTCTAGTAACTTGACGCTGGTAAATGGCAATGATCGCACTCAAGGGTTTGAATAACATTATCTCTTATGGCCCCATCTGTTTTTTATTTCAGCTGACTATGAGGATGGGTTTTTTATATTAAAAACATAGCCACCTACAGTAAGAAGGCCACGGATCTTGTTAATGGCAACATTGCGTCCAGGGGTTAGCTGATTTATTTTTGTTTATCAGCTGGCTCATTAAGGGTTTTTACTATTAGAAAAACCTTGAAAAGTGGGCAAGTTCCCAGGCTACTGCCTTATTACTAGAGATTGTCGGTTAAAAACCCTTGTAAAGTGACATTGCCAGTTTGAAGGCGTGGCCTCATTAAATGAGCTAGCCATGCTAAAACACTAGGCCTAAATAAGGCACCAGCCATTTAATTTTTACACTAAACAACCCAGATTATCTGGTCGAGTGCTCGAGTGTATATATGTGTAGCAGTTGTGTGGAAGACTACTTACTCTATTTCTTACATGAAGTTAAATTTTCTTAATTTCTTGATCGCCTATATTACACTCACCAGATGATTCATAGGCCCTACATGATGATCGCATTTTTCCCTCAATAAAACTCAATTTGGATGGCTATTTATCCGTAGATGTTTGATTCTTTAATTATACTCGGCACATATCATTGCAAGCATTGGAAATGTGTTGCCTTGGTCATATTCAGTTTATAAGGCCCTACATTGAGTGGTGTATTGGCAAATTTTCCAGTGTGGGATTGCTTATTATGTTTATCAAATAATCTGCAAAGAAAGATATATATTTTCCTGGGTTTTTGAAAACCAGTAGGAACGCTGTTCCCATGCGTTCGCACCCCACTACACTACTGCCTAAAATTGAAGAAAAGTTACTAGGCCCTACAGCAATTGTATGTTCAAATTGAAGCATGCAATTACATGACACACCCCTATAGAAATTTTCATGTTTAGTCATTTAAATAGATCATATTTTTTATAGCTGCTTTACAAGATATACTGGATGCGTTAGATGAACAAGAGAATTCTCAAAAACTGACTGAAGCTAAAACAAATGCTGGAAATGATATGTTGAAAATGATGCAATATGTATTTCCAATGGTTATGCAAATTGAGATGGAAATAATCAAGAAGTACGGATTTCCTGACAATAGAGATGGTAAGTCTTACCTCGTTATTAGAAATTAGCTCTTTAAACAGAATAAAAAATCTGTTAACAAGAGAATACATTCAGACCTTCTAAAGTTTTTTTTACATAGGCTAACTAAATTTTAAAATTTTAAGTTTCAAGGCTTTGCAATATTTAATACACTTTCAACTTATGTGTTGGAGTTATCAATGTTCTTGTATATGATTAAGCTTAGTTTGTAACAAAGTAGTCATTCTTTGTTTGAAATTCATTGTTGGTGATGGTGATTTTATATTTTGATTAGGATTTTTGCGGACATTTGCCATTACTGATTAGTAAAAAACAAGTTTCACGACGTTTCGGGATCTGGAATCTGATCCCGTCTTCAGGTGGAAGAAAACCTAGAACATAACAAGATTAGTAACACATAGCCAGGAAAACCTGGACAAAAACACAGCTAAAACAGAGAACTGTAAAAGCAGTCACGAAAACACTAGCTGAAAAGAAAAAAAACGTTTTTCTTTTCAGCTAGTGTTTTCGTGACTGCTTTTACAGTTCTCTGTTTTAGCTGTGTTTTTGTCCAGGTTTTCCTGGCTATGTTATGTTCTAGGTTTTCTTCCACCTGAAGACGGGATCAGATTCCAGATCCTGAAACGTCGTGAAACTTGTTTTTTACTAATCAGTGATGGCAATTGTCCGCAAAAATCCTAATCAAAATAAAGTAGTCATGACCATATGCACAGCTTACAAATTACGATAGTGCCTCAAGCAACTACTTGTCTTTACAAAATTAAATTATTTATTTATTCCTCTTATGCTTAAATTTCTTATTTCAATTTATTACATTTATTGTATATTTTAGAAATATAATATTTTTATACTTGTTTTTGAGAGTTTTCCGCGACATGTGTACTAGTTCACCAGGATATGTTTATTAATATTTTGTCCAACCGTTAGTATTGTGGTTTAGGTATGTGTTTAAATGTTCTGTGTGTTGTTTTAACTTACGTTGATCTCAAGAAAGAGAATCATGTTCATTGGAGCCATCAGGCTCATCAGACTCATATAAACCTTTTTCATCAGGAGAGGTGCATGTCACCTCGAAACTGGTAGGACTAGCCTATGAACTGGATCATAGACGGAATTATAGTAAATTTATATCATTGTAGAATTTAAAATGAAGACGCATATAAATGAAGTATATTAGAGAGATCTCGAGGGATGTTTGTTGGTAAATCAGATTAAGACTAAATTGCTTGAGATTAAATTTATGTTTTTTGTATTTATTACCAATAGCAATATTTTTCATAAACAACACCATGCCAAGAAAAATGTCCTTGGACCCTCCAAAACTCCTCCTTTTTACAAAATACTATACTTTATCAAGAATCCTCAATAGGGAGAACATGTGAAACAATTTCCCTAGCCAGCACGTGAGGAAATATGATAATACAGATGAAACTATGTAAAAGACTTTACAGGTTAATCCTCTTATACAAAGCTAGTTGTTGTACTTTAAGCATTGGAGTTAAATTTCTCTGTAGTAAAAACCTGTTAGGGAAAACATTTTCCTCAAGTTGCAAAATAACAAAATTTTCAGCACTGGGCACTCTACCCTCATGTTTACAATAAAAAAATCAATCGATTAAGTATGTATTAATCACTTTTCAGGTATCATCCAGTTTACACAACACATTGTGACGATGGAACGGGAGGATAGCGAGATTGCAGAGCTACACAAGAAGATCAGGGCACAGTTCCTCCCTCCCGTCACGATAGTGCCTCAAGCAACTCCTTAACTAGGCCTACTCGTCTTTAACAAAATTAAATTATTTATTTATTCCAGTTATGCTTAAAATTGTTATTTTGATTTATAGCATTTAATTTATATTTTAGAAATATAATCTTTTTATACTTGTTTTCTGAGTTTTAATCCATCTTGAAAACTGCCCAAAAGCTGAATGCAATATATATAGTTTTAGTAACAAAGTCTAATATAATTATAGTGTAATAACTGAATGGCCAATAAATATATTCTGTCCTATTCCAAATATTTGGTGTCAATAAAAATTACCTGCTAAGGTCAACCTTAAAACAGGCAAGCTAATTTTGGTACTTTGGTATTATACGGAGGCCACTATTTTTCTCTAAAAATAGTGAAATCTCTCTAGATTTCTTTACTGGATACCATAAATGACTTCATAATTCATGGAATGGAATGGAATTAATGGAAAGAACGTACTTTAATTGAGTTACTACACAGAGAAGAATCTTACAGAGGTAGCTTTTAAATGGGTCTTCTGTTACGCCCAAGTGCTTGCTAGTTACAGTTAAATCCAGCTACAGTTAAGTTACTAGTTACATCCAGTTACTAGCTACAGTTAAGTTAAATTAGGAGAGGGCAGCGACGGTGCTGCTCTCTCGCGGCGAAAATGAAAAACTTTTTCAAGTCCTCGACACCAGCTGAGCGCAACATTAGAAGCTACCTCTGTTTGATTCTCCTCTGTGGTTACTGTCCAAATTGGACATAATTATGATGAGCGGTCTTTGTTTCCTGCTTCTCAGAAGGCAGCAATGTTGGCGAGGATTAAGTTGAACACGTCACCAAAGCCGCTAGCGACTTCACCCGATCGCCACCCTTAAACAGCGTGCTGCAGCAGTTATGTTAAGTTAGGTAATCATAAATATGTCAGTATGACTTTCCTTGTTTTGTTGTGAATCAAAACCAGATGAGTCATACTTTCACTCACAAAATACCCTTCAAGTAGGCTAAGGTAAGGGGCGCACACATCACCTGTTAATGGGATTTGGTAGGCAAAAGTATTACTCATCTGGTATTTATTTATTTTACTTTGTGTATTTTAACGCCAGTGGCATTTTTTAACGTTTTGATTGAGAACGGTCCAGACCCGGGTCTTGTTACTATCTAACGGCGACCTTTTGTTAGATAGCATCATTAATTCATAGCCCAATGACAAATGTCAACTGGACCCAGTTTGATTCGTAACGAAACGAGGAAAGTCCTACTAACAGATTTATGATAACCTAACATAACCGCCGCAGCGCGCTGTATAAGGGTGGCCTCCGTGTAATACCAAAGTGCCTATTTTTTAAAGCATTACATGAAATGAGCCTAATATCCGCTGACCAGCTGCATAATTGTTATCATTTCAGCGGGTGAAGCCGCGTGTATCTGCTAGTAAATAATATAATAGAGCAAAATAAAAAATCAAAATAAGTTTTTGGTGATAAAACTGTTGAAAATGTCTTCAATACGTAAAATCGAAACGTTTAAAGTCAGGGTAAAAAATCGACTTGCTAATCTCTTACATTTATTAAAATTATAGAAACAGGATAATTAATTCGAGACCTTAAAAATAAGTCCACGGACAATGATGCATTGAACGACGTAGATCGAAGGTAAGCGGAGCCTGAGGCGCATCGTTCGGATCACAGAGAGCTCGAGGGTATGGCGAGTCTTGCGTCGCCACCGCGCAGGGCGAGCACCAGATGTAGCACCGAGCCGCCCTGTACCTTGTAGTCTTGCGCCGTCTTCTCATCGTTCCTATCAAAAACCGTGATAAAGCTTATTTAGTAAGAGAAATTACTTGCGAAACTTATAAGACTAATTGTTTTAGAATTGCAGAGTGCTATTTAATCATCTCACTGAAATTCCATGCCTTTTCCATATTGAACCCATTTTTATCTAACTAAAAATGGAAAAAATCTCAGTAAAATGATAAAATACAAGACTCAATTTATAAACTTATTTACTTATAAGTAAAAACTTAATAGCCTAAAAATTAAAACCTATTACATATATTTTAAAAAAATCCCAAGACATATTGAGAACCTCCTTGTTTTGAAGGTTGGTGGGGGAAGTCGGTTAAAAAAAAGAAAATTTCCACCCATAATGACATACCAATGAAATTCGATGGGCTCCAGCACTGCTGCAGGTAATTAAATTGATCGATATGTACAAGACTGCTGACTGAAATTTTTATTTACAAACTTTTCACAGGTATGCATGCACTACAAACACTTAAGACATTCTTTTTCAGACTTTCAATTCTGACTTTCTAAAGCCAAATCTTCAGCTCCTAGAAGAACATCAAATTGGCCTTTTTGACCTCCAAATCTTCCATAAGGCAAATAATCTTGATTTTCCCTAACTAAAGTGAGAAATTCCTGACTTTCCCATATAATTTGAAATTCCCTGACTTCCCGGTTTTCCTGATTGTTACAGTTGCTTGACACCCTGAATTTTTTTGAATTAACAATCCACATTTATATTTTTGTTTCTATTGGGCACTAACCACCTTCAGGTAAATGGTTAAATTTTTTTGAAGACTGAAGATATCTATATCCAGTCCACTTGTCACATTAAAAAAACACAAAATACGCCTCACACGAAAACCCGACGTTTCGGGGGGGGGGAAATGTTTTCCGTTTACGAGGGTCCTTGAGAAAAAACTTAATTATTTATATTAGATTTCTGAGTTGATCCAAGCCCAACTAATTTTTTTTGTTTTTTAAATGTGACAAGGGGACTGAATACAGATATCTTCAGTCTTCAAAAAAATTGAATAGTCCCATTTACCTGAAGGTGGGTAGTGCCCAATAGACACAAAAATATATAAAAATACCCCGCCTAAAAATGTCTTTAGAAGAACGTATAATCCACATTTACTAAGATCCTAAGGAAAAAGTAGTACAATAAAGCAACAACAAACATTAGACTTAAAACACTCAACAGTCTTATCTTTTTTTTGCAATAGCCTTAACTAAATCTCTCTACATAAAACACTCGGGAGAGTCGGCGCTCACATCTGTTTGCCGGAGAAGATCAGTCGCTGCTGCTGCGGAGGAATGCCTTCCTTCTCCTCGACTCTCTCCTTTATCCTCTCCACCTTGTCAGTTGGCTCGATGTCTATTTCAATCTGCAAAATAGGAAACATTTTTTAGAATCACTTTATTCATGACCATTGACCATAGGGTATGGTGACAAATTTACTAAAATTAATTGCAGACCTTCTCTATCACTTAGGGGAAGAAATTAACAAAAATAAAATTTTAAAAGCAGTTATTTAGACTTTTTTAGAATGAATTTTAAATAAAATTTTAAAAGCAGTTATTTAGACTTTTTTAGAATGATTTTTTTTGCCATCTTTTTTCAAAGTTACAAAGCATGAGAAATATTTTTTCCATTACATTAAAATAGATATTTGTCAGCAGTTTCCATATCGTAAATTTAAATTTGCCGCGCCAATAGCCAATTAGGCTAAAAGATTATCAAACTACTTAGTCAGATTTGCTAACCGATTATTGAATTATTTCATATATGTTCCTTTTTTCAATGTTCATTAAAATCCAGCATTAATGCCCTGAAATTACTTATTCACAGGGACAAAGAAGTTTGTTAATGTAGATTAATATTTTGAAGGAAAAGTATAAGTAAAAATTTGTTCGGGAATTGATTGAACCAAGGCCACACTACACTACAGGCCGGAGTCTCCCCCCCTCCTCCCTGATGCCACGTCACAACACCGGCCGAACTCCTAGCGCTGTGTTGGAAATAACAACTAAAATCATATGAAAATCGTAAACATTTACCAAAAAATTATGACATTAGAACATCAAAATGAAAACAATTAGAAACAAAACTGTCAAATTTCCAATAAATCATCTGATGGAAAGTAAACAAATTACTTGCCTGTAATGTTTACCAGTTTTTAAGTTTATGAAATAAAGTCTTGTTTTCTTTAAAATTATTTTCGACCGCATTTAGTTATTCATTGATTAATGCAGATTCAAAAAAATAATGGTTTGTAAATGAAAACTTAAACGAATTACTTAGGGCACGATAGTTTTAAGAGTGTGACAGTGAATCGCCATAAGAGTACATTATAAAATCGTCTGCGATTCCGTCTGATAATGTGACGTCACCAAAAAAGGACTCCGGCCTGTAGTGTAGTGTGGCCTTGATTGAACCACTGGAACAAAGAGCTGTTTGGGTGCTGTCTCAGCAAATGAAGCGAGAGCATTCTTGTCATAAAAAATCTCCTAACTCAAGATATTCATAGCCCTACACAATTTCTAAAGCATTGAACTTTGAGATTAGGCCTGGTATTTTTATTTTTTATTCCGTTTTCATTCCAAAGTTCCAAACTAAGTGAGATTAGCTATTACTTTGGGACAAGGAAGGTGAGATACACATACCCCCTTCCCGAAATAACAGTATTGGAGAAAAGGCTCTCATTTGCACCTACATTAAAAAAGAAACTAACTCTTTCATAGTACTTGCATCGGCTGCCCTTCAAACAGGCTCTTTTGTATGCTGAAACGGATGACTGATTTTAAAGAGTGGTTTATGTCTTATAAGGATGAAGTTGGATTAATTGAGGTCGCTAAGGAATTGTAATCTTCTTCCTATACCTCACTCTTTTAATGTCATTTGTCAATATACTATTGTTAACCAACACCAAAATGACCTTGCACTATATTATACATCTAGGCCTACTACTTCAATTAGATAACACATCTACTACAATTTCTTCCCACTAAGACTATTCAAGTTCTTTTTACTCACTTCTTTTCCAGTCAGTGTCTGAACAAATCAAGCAGCACATGAAACAAAGAAATTAGGAAATATTACAAACCAAAATTATTTACTAATGATTATAAATATTCTATCGCAAACTAATCTAACTTTTCATAAACTGCATTAAATCTTGAACCTTAATTAGTCAGGTGTTGGGGTTGTCACTGAATATAAAGTTTTCGATTCAAGTTTAGTATCCATCGAACACTTCAAAATCTCTCCTTAGGCGGGGAAAAATTCCCTGGGACCTATTTAAAAAGAGTGATTACACATTGATGCAAAATTGGAAATAGTAGTGGTTGGCGCTCCCCGTTTGTTTAAATCTGGGGACCTCAAAAAAAAGTTACGATGTTCTCGAGCTTAGGTCTTACCTGAGGCCTACAGTAACAGTCATCCCTATTGGGGAAGTTCGCTAAAAATTGCAATCTAGCCAAACGTCAATGCTGCAATTATTAATTACAGGTCAAATACCCCCAATTCCCACAGAGTCCCTGCAATTAATTATAGGTCAAATACCCCCAATTTCCACAGAGTCCCCTAAGTTTGTAAGGGTTAGGATCAGTGGGTCTGACACTTATTAAAGCCGAGTTTTCATCATGATTTAAAATGACTAGCCAAGTTGGATTTGGGTATGTTACGTTAGGTTAAATTGATTTAGGTTAAGTTTTAATGGAAGTATTTTGGTTTAGTACACTTGATGGCCAACAGCCATTATTTAGCATAGGGTAGAGCTATGGTGGGCCATAAGAATGGAGCAGGCTCCAATGCCGAAGCTGTCAGCCACTGTTTATTCTGGGACGATAAACAATGGCCTTTAAAAATTAATTTCAACAAATATTAAAAGTGTGCATTGACAAATAACAATAACATACAAACAGCTGATAGAAAATGTTATCAAACGGGTTAGTATGACTTCACAGATCTGCTGTGGTATTCTGGACACTTTCACTCCACTCCAGCTGCTTCAATGAAAATGGTTCCCATACCTCAAGATATAATGCACCAACTAAGGCGTAAATTGAAAAATTTGGATTTACTGTCATGTTTTTACTTTACCAACCTTTTCCTTATCCTTTCCTTACTTACTTTAACATTTTTACACCAATCCTAATATAAATCTAACATAAGCTTAACATTTCATAACCTAACCTAACCTAATCCAACCTTAACTAACATGATCATTCATATTCAAATTCCTACCAAATCAATCATAATATTACCAAAATCATGTAGCCTAACAAAAAATTAATTTAAAATTTTGTTAAGTCTTCTTGTTAAAATCTTCTTGACTTTTATCTCTGTTACTTACCTAGTCAAGGGGGTGACAGTGTCCCCGTGCCGTCAGCCGCGATAGTGTGTGAGTAGTATGTATAACTCATCTAATGTATGTGTGTATTTATTTATTTATTTGTTTGACGTACATAATGTTTCGTGTGTCCGTGTTTGATGTGAGTGACGACGTTGTTGCCTCAACCGACTTAAATCAACTTGATGTGGGATTGACAACCTAAGGTAAATAGCCCAAATTCCAGCCGGTTAAGGAAAGTCAGCGTTAATACTGCTTATGAAATTAAAATTACTGGATAAACTAGCTATATTTTGGTTAATTAACTTATATATTGTAAATAAATTTAGGCTCCAAATAATATGTTAATGTCTAGCATAAATAAATCATGTTTATCAGTAAAACCCAATTTTATTTCAGACCTATTCATCGAACATAAATCCCTAACACTGGTCGTCACCTCCCCAATTCCGGTTTTTGCAAGCCTAATTACGGTCGCGATTGCAAAGACGACACTATAACATGCTTTCTTCAAAGTTAACCAAGTTAAAATTAAATTCAATCATTCAATACTGACAGATATTTTTATTAAGGTACTTAGTGATAATAAGCCAGCACCAACTTACAATGTCACGTAAGAGAAACAACATCGAGAAAAATCTTTTGCTAATCTGCTTTTGATGTAAAACACTATAGCCTTTGACTGTTGTCTTACTATGGTAGAATGAGGTTATTTTGAAGTTCTATATGATTCAAAACTTTTACTTTGTTCTATTTTCATTCCTGTTCCTATTCTTTTATACGTAAAACAATGCTAAAAGCGTCTGAATAAAAACTTTTTAGTTCTTCATCTTATAAAACCTAACTATTTTGGTTTATTGTATTGTCTTTGAAGACCACTTAGGTAAATTATTTTAAAAATGTGTATGGTTCTTTTCTTCAACGACCAAATCAGAATGCTCAACCAATACTGTAACTTATACATTTGAAATAAGAATAGGCAAACTTTGAAGTTAGGGGATTGAAAAACGTAATTTGGTCTATAATGAACAAAATCATATTTGCCGTCGCTATTACCAACCGTAATTAGGAAATACCTAAAATTTACCGTCTTAATTACGATCGCTCAAATTCAAAGATAAAACAAATATTGTAAAATCTCATTGTAATTTATGCATTTCATAAAAAATAATTCTTTTTAAAGTAGAAACACTTTTGCAAACACTAATTAGCAATGTTTCATAATTTAAAATCTAATTTACATCACCTCACTTCTAAGCCATGTAAACAAGCAGCAGGCGACCACTGGAACTGACCAAATCAACTGCTCACATCCTTCTAACTAATTGTTTTGTCAGATTATTTCAAAAGTGTTTATGCTCACATCCTTGCTTACCTAATCCTGATAGATCCTGATATTAATGATTGCAGTTTACGTTGATACAAGATGGGATACAAGATGGTAGGGTATTGGGCTGACGGGGATGTTTTTAGGTTTGGACGATTGAGAAGTGGCGATTGACGACCGGTATTAGGCTAGTGACCGTAATTTGGGCTATTTATCTTACTTGATAATGGTGCAATTTAGCGTTGAAACCTGCTTGTAGATGAAAATTCAACCATTGAACTGGAGATGAAAAGGTAATTTTAAACCAGTTTTATTAGTCATACCAGTTCGGGGCAGTTCAAGATGAATTTAAATTAATTCATTTAAGTCTCGTTTTCATCAAAAATAAAATTAGTAAACCTGAACATTAAAACTTGCAGTCTCAAAAAAGACCAATGATATGGGTCTATCATACATAAATCACACATTAGGCTAGGTAGACATGAATGGGCCATGAGTCATGTGAAAATATTTCTATATAGCTTACCTTAACCTTAATCAACATTTTTAAGTTTAAATAGGATCCAAAGTGTAATAAATTAACTGTTGAATAACAAATAACAAATTAACCGATGAACTTTAAATAATTTTTGCTTGTAGTAAGTTGCGGCTTGCGGGAAAATCGAATGACTCCCACCCAGCAGACATGACATTACTCAAATTCAGTGTCCCCACAGTTGAAAACAGAATTCTGATACTCTATGTGCATGAAGAACAATGCATACAATATAAAGGTACAAACCTCAAAATGATGCTGAATGAATGAATTAATAAGCAATAGGCCTAATTGCCGAAGGTATTTTTAAATACTTGACAACATTTTAATTCAAATAGACATTAATTTGTAGAATATATTCAAATTATTATGGTCTCGGACTTAGGTCTTGGTACCAAGAGCCTTGAGAGCTGTTCACTTATCCTTCATTTATATTTGCCTTGAGATTCCCCTTAACTGGTAGTCGGCGTCTTAATGGTAATTTAAATGAAAATAGGTGTAACAATCTTCTAATATTCGGTCACAGATAAACGAATACATCTATGTGTATTCATTTATCTGTGATTCGGTACAGCAAAGTAGCCCTAAAATTAAAAGTTATCATAGACCCGTGTCAAAAGCCACCATAAAGCTAATCGCTCACTGTCCCGTGTAATATAACAATAATTTACTAAAAATATCTACCTACCTATCTAGAATACCTCTTTAAAATAAATTTATTTCAAATATAAAAATATCCCAAACTTGCACCTTAAAATACGTTATCCTTATGTGAGTTTATATAAATGTATGATTCCATGCTTTTCCTTTGGGCTGTTTGTTAGCGTTTGCTTTACTACGTCATCGAGTCCATTTTTTAAGTAGTATATCAGCTGATCCATACAAAAACAGGTGGCAATTGTTTTTATAAAATTTTGAGGTTGTGTTGTGTGTAGTGAATTGTAAAATAATTTGTCTGTTGTCAAGTGCTATGGACGGGCGAATGTCGGGTTGTTTGTAAACGTAACCATAGTTGTCATTAACCTTACAATTCTGTGTTGCGTATAGAAATTACAAGGTTTAGAAAAATAAGATGTTTATATAGAATAAGCCATATATATACATACTCTTCTTTAGTTTTGCAATTAATTAGTCAACTAAACGTTAGTTAGGCCTATTGTGTTTAAGTTGTTGAACAAATTTTTGAATTGACTAGTGCTGATATGGAGAAATCAGGGAGAAAAGTCTTACTTAATGAAGAATCGAATAATAAACGGTTTCTTTACAGACTGGTTGTGGGACTTATAATTTTTCTAGTGCTCTTTAGTTTTCCATCATTATGTGGAAGTCATTCCCATGGTCATGGTCATGCCCATGGACCTGGCCAGGCCCATTCCCATGGACACGGTCACTCCCATGATCATGAAATCGATGAACCGCCCTCTTTTAAGTACTCTCAATCAGCTAATATAAAAAAACAAGAAAGCCACACTCCCAAAACTTCCGGGGTTAAGGAACCCAGAGACATAGTTAATTTATGGATGGAAGCACTTGGATCAACACTGTTAATTAGCTGTGCCCCGTTCTTTATCCTATTCCTGGTTCCACTGGACAATAGCAAAGAAAAGGAACCACTTTTGAAATTGCTCTTGAGTTTTGCATCTGGGGGCCTGCTTGGTGATGCATTTCTTCATTTGATACCTCATGCCCTTACACCACATACTCATGGAGATCATTCACATGAGCAAGTTCACAGCCATTCTCATGGTCATGATCACGGAGGTCATGGACATGATCATGGAAGTCATGGACATGATATGAGTGTCGGATTATGGGTGCTTTGTGGGATCCTTACATTTTTGGTTGTTGAGAAGTTTGTTAGGCTCGTGAAAGGGGGTCATGGTCACTCCCATGGTCCGCCTCAAGAGAAGCCGCAACCTAAAAAGGAAAAATTAAGTGATAAGGAGGAGAGTGAAGATGAAGATAACAAGATTTCTAAGAAGAAGAAGAGTAAGGAAGATGATAATGTTGCAGAAAGCAAAGAACATGAAGAAGAAACAGGTTAGCAAATTTACCCATAAGGCTAAATTTGACATTTAGCTTGTGAAGAGGTCTTAACCAAGGTATAGAACCTCAGAGCTAAGGATTTTAAAACAGATTTAATTTAAGATACATATACATATTTAACAGTAGGCTATAGATTTTGATGTTGATAAGTACTTTGATTCAACCTTATGTATTGAGGAGATGGTTTTCAGAAAACGTTTTAACGATGAATATTTATTAATAAAACTAAGTTAAATGTTTGCCTATTGCGCTTCGACCCGCGAGCGAACCGCCCGCCGAACTCAGACTAGCCCTGCACTCATGCGGCACCGCAGACAGCGTTTGCAACTGTCAGATTATTGAAACCGTTTCGCATTATAAATATTTGGGCATTATATTAGATTCTAAATTATGATGGGAAAACCATATAATTTATTTAAAAAGTAAACTGAGAAAAATGATTTATGTTTTTTATCAATTAGGTCAAATTCTACGTCATGAAGAAATTAAAAGGATTTATTATGCATACGTTCAATCTCATTTTCAGTATGGATTAATTGCTTGGGGAGGTGCTTTGTTATCCGTAATTGAACCACTGTTTGTGATTAAAAAATCTATAATTAAAGCTGCGCTAAGAAAATGTAAACGTTATCATACTGATCTTTTGTTTAAAGAATCCAGGCTTTTATCAATACGACAGCTATATGTTAAAGATTTATTAGCTTATGCATATATCCATATGGATCATATTGCCGCACCAGTAATACATAAATATCAAACTAGGAATTCAGGGATGATTGGATTATGGGTTCCACGAATTTTTAAATCTATAAATTTAACGAATGCATTTTACATAGCTAATTGTTTGCTACGCAAAATTCCGCAAAAAATTAGGGACATGCGAGTGTCGCTGAGTGTATATAAGAGGGTTGTCGCTGCCTGGCTGGTGGATATAGGTCTTGATAATACCGAGATGCTTATCAGCCCAGAATATATGGTATAACTTATGCATAACTGGACTACTTTGACTGCTTCGTCTGCCTACAGATGCTTACTCTTACAGTTCATTTACGTCAGAAAATCCATGCCTCAGTAAATGAGAAAATCTATCATTTATATCGTTTTGGATCTTGTATATGGTACTTTACTTTTCTTTTTCACAAAATAAATTTTTTACATTGTTAACAAAAATGTTTTCCAAATCTTTCTTTTTTTTATTCTTTTTTTAATTCTGTTTAGTTTTTTTAGGCCCTATGTCTTTTTTTAACTGTAATTATTTAGTTTTTTCTCTATAAAAAAGTGCTTCTATTTTATATTTTAGCGAATTTCCCCTATAGGGAAGAAGCTATTACCGTAGGTCTCATGGTAAGACCTAAGCCCGAGACCATGATAACTTTTCGTTTTAGGGCCACCAGAAGCAAAAAACACCATTCGTTCGAATTTTTATATATCTATCTATCTATCTATCTATATATATATATATATATATATATATATATATGTGTCTGTCAGCACGATAGCGGCCGTAAATATGGTCCGATCTTAATGAAATTTGGAACAGACATGTAAAGTGGTAATCGAATGGACGAGTTCGTGAACCAGCCCGATCGGACCACCGGAAGGGGGGGTAAAGGGGGATAAACACCCCCAAAAATGGGTTTTTTGAGTTTTTTACGTATAAAAATAAAATTTATCGAATCTTTGTTGGCACCATTGAATTCAGCTTAAAAAAACAAACAATTTAGTGTTTTGAATCATTGCTCTATGTCCATTGGTTACCGAGATATTGAAAGTGGTAAACACAGTACGTTGTCCCTATGTTAACCTTATGGGGAATAAGTAAAATTCTATATCTCGCTTATTTCTCAACATATCTGGATAAAACTTGGTTTGTGGCTTCATCTAGATGTGATCTAATGTATTTTAGTCTAAAATCCCCGAAATTTCAGTTTTTGTGGCAGCAAACCTGCATAATCATTCCCCATGTTATCCTTATGGGAAATAAAAAAATTCTATATCTTACTTATTTTTTAACATTTCTTGACAAAACTTGGTATATGGCTTCTTCTAGTTAAGATCTACTAAATAATGAATTAAAACCAACCAGTTTTAACATACCTCTTGCAGCAAACCTGCATAATCATTCCCCATGTTATTCTTATGGAGATTACAAAACATGTAAAATCTCGCTAAGTTGGGTTGAAATACCGTTTGTTGTGTTGCATCTGAAAATCGCTGAGTATGCAGGTCTGTTGCAACGGGGGTATTTGTTTTATAACTATAACACAGCCAGATAAGGACTAAGATCACGCACAGGTCGTTCGACCCATTTTGATTTTTTTCTGTACTTAATGTAATTAGCTGTAAATTTATATGATGAATAACAAAATTTTTGGATTTTATTTGATTTTATTGACTTTATGTTGGCTAGTAGGTACATAGCTAGACCTAAATTACATTTTGAAAATTCTTTTGAGTGAAAGAAATACTGTTATGTTTGCAGGTTGCTGTTAGTTAAATAAAAATTATTCATGCCGGTGCTTGATCTAAGAATTTTTCCTAAAAGCTTTTACAACTTTGAATGGTCAAGTAAATCTTACCCATCTTTTGAAGGCTCTCATATAAATAGGCTGACTTACACATTTGAGTTTGGTGTAATGTTGTATCAAAATATTTCAAGTTGTATCTTAATATCAAAATCTGCTTGATAGTGACTTTTGCTCATACGGTAGTTATTCACACATCTCTTCTTAAATCAGACAAAATTGCATCAGATTTTCATTCAATCACCTAAACTAGCAATAAAAACTCTCAGATGAAAATTTTACATGTATCCCTCCCGATAGAACTCCAGAAAAAATCCAAGTAGCCTATGGGAAATCTAGACACATTAACTTTCATATCTTTCATATAATTAGGCTATAGGCCTATTGATATACGGAATGTACTTCATGTCTTTTGATTTCAGGGGATATTAAAGTAGCTGGATACTTGAACTTGGCTGCAGATTTCACCCACAACTTCACTGATGGCCTCGCAATCGGAGCTTCTTATCTCGCTGGCCGCAGTATTGGTCTCGTAACCACTGTCACGATTCTGCTTCACGAGGTTCCTCATGAAATTGGCGATTTTGCCATCCTCATCCAATCTGGCTGCAGTCGCAAGAAAGTGAGTATGTTTTGTTTACCATTAGTGGCAAGTTACAACTAAAGTTAGACACTTTGAATAAATCTTTTAAGGCCCCTAAGGTGTCCCTTGCTTACAGGACAAACACATGGTGCACCTGTCTTTCTCTCTGTTTTTGCTTTGATAGAATTTTATAATAGGCTACTGGTACTGTTAAGACTTAACAATGTGGATCATTTTGACACATACAATCTTTTTGGTACCCACTGGTTATCTTGAAAATAGCATTGAATTAGGCCTGTATATTAATAGGCAAACATGACTTTTTTCAATTTTCTCAGCCTGTGTATATTGTTAGAAAAATCTAAAGTATCCATTGGAAATGTATTTTTCCTACCACTGCAAGGAAATAATCACATCACCACACCTATCAACTGTACGCAAAACTGTTCATTTCCACTTTCATTTCATTCTCGCTTGCAAAAGTGAGCGGGAATGGTCATTCTCGTTCGCTAAATCAAGGTTACTTATTAGGTTAAGGTGGCACACAAGAGAGATAAATATGACATCAAACACAAAAGAACAGTTTCTATTGGTCAGAATTCCCTTGTCACTCAGCGTATTCTAAATCCTAGTTGCCTTACTCTAAATCAGCTGATTTCACTGTCGGCGTTTCTACACAATAACTTCCGGTTCGTTCCAATAAAATAAGCAAACATAACCTCAATGAACCTTTGTGTACAGGTTAGTTAATAAGTTAAATTGTTTAAATAATGGTGGTAGCAAAAATATTTTGTGTATTACGAGCACAAATAGTTGTTGCCGCTCTCGAAATGTTTGGCCGCACTCAGCTAAAGCTTCGTGTGGCCATCTACAATTCTCGAGCGGCAATGATGTACTTCGCGCTCTTAATACACAAATAGCTATTTCTGGAGATTTGCACAACAATCCCATCACAGTTTACAGAAAAATGGAATTGAAATAAAAAAAAACTTGGGCTTTTGGGATGTCATTTTGGTTACAGTAGAGTAGCAATTAAATGAAAACAAAACCGTCATATATGCTTTTTCCCAGTAAGGGATAAAAAGAAAATCTGATATTTTTGCTGAATTCCGATTTGTAGGCAGTTTTTAATTCAAAATTGATAGGAAATATTTCAAGACAAAAAATATGGTATAATCCCATTTTTTCACGGTGAAAATATGGTGTAATTGAAACTACGTCCAATCATTCATTTCAGAGGCAATCCAGCTTTAATCAAACAAAAGCACAATCATAATTTTTATTTACAAAATAAGAAACAAAATTTATAAAATTGAAAATCTGATATTTTGGATCTTATGGCCCATAATTGGCAAAGATCTTATAAAAAGTACAAATTTTAGTCACCCAGTCATTGGTTATTAGATAGAACAAATGGTACGATCAAGGTAATTTAAATATTTAGTCAGGTGCAGAATCTCAAACAGCACGAATGAGTGTGGTACTGGTGTGTTATGATGTTTCTAATTACCAGCATTCACAACCATGCACATGATCTCTCTTAAATTGGAAGTAGCTTCAGTTCATAACCTCTCAATTTAGGTATATGTACGTTTTCTAATGAAAGGTTTTTAAGTTTTTTTATTCAGTTTAAAAGATAGGTCAATTGGCTGAAGCTCTAGATTTAAAGGACAGAACAGAAGTGCAAACCATGTTTTATATTTAAAGTTGGAAATAAGGGATGGATATACTGAACACATTGTGGGTAGTCTGCACCACATCATTTGACTTGTATTATAGTAGGCTATTAGTAAAATTAAGTTTGTTGAATTAGACTCTTTAGTAGACCTATAATATTGTGGAAATTCATATTCAGTCTTCAAGCTGTACCTTTATGAAACAGTTTGTAACAGGAAGTAGGATTCACAGCTAACTCAACCTTGGATGAGCTTGATATTTCACTCAAAACTGAAAAAGAAGAGTCTCCCTTCTCATTCTCATGTGAAGAAATCTCCAGAGGAATTGAGCAAAATTGAGCATGCAGAAATGTGACCTCTTTATGAATTCAGCTCTCCCAGATTATTCTTTATGGCTTTGTAAAAAGAATATTATCGTCATGTTGTGGGGGAGTTGTTGTGTTGGGACACGGGGGGTGGGAGTTCTTTTACAAGACGCCAAAAATATAACATGTCACCCCTGGACTCTATATCTTTCTAGAAACTATGATCTAAATATTTACTTACTTACCTACTCCCATGGCTATTTTAACCTCAGCAGGGTTTTGTCCTCACCAACAAGTGTCTTCCATTGTTCCTGATCCCTTTCCTCCTCCAGTACTGCTGCTCCCACTTCGGCCAGTTCTGCCCTCACGCTGTCCCTCCATTTTCTTCTGGGTTTTCCTGGCGGTCGTCTTCCATCCGGTTTTCCCTCTCCAACCTCTTTTAAAAGTATACTTTGCTCTCTTCTTACAACATGCCCAACCCATCTTAGCCATCTGGCTCTTACATGGACAGTTATATCTGTGTCCTTATACATCCTTATACATAATTCCGTATTATGCCTCATACTCCTCTCTCCATTGTCATTGACTGGTCCAAAAATTTTTCTTAGTATCTTATTTTCAAAAATAATTAGCTTCCCCCGCTTTCTCTCCTCTTTCTTATTCAGAATCAAAGTTTCAGCTCCATAAATTAAAACTGGTCTGATAATTGCGAGGTAGTCTTTAAATTTTAGAAAGAATAAAATTTGAACTAAATTATGTTCTTAATGGAGTTAGAAAATGTTTATATCATGTCATAAAAGGTTTGACATTACAAATCACACTTACAGGCAATGCTGCTGCAGCTGACTACGGCCGTGGGAGCTCTGACGGGAACTGTCGCCTCCCTGTGTGCCGAAGGCTTAGGTGAGTCGCTCATCACATGGTTGTCTTTTCTTCCGTCGTAACTCATAAAGTCAATATGGGGTGGGCCTTCTTTGAATTAACATTTGAAATACAGTAGGTTCTCAGACACGACACAATGTGGACTTTTACCCTGTCAGGTCTGGGGGATGTAGAGTTTTCCAGTGTAGGTATATTTTGGAGGATGGATATAGCCAAAGAAGTAGCTATAAATTGTAAACTGGCTTAAACTTAAGCCCGTTTAACATATCCGTCACTTTTTTAATGTGGCACCAGTTAATAACTCTGCTTATAATTTTCAATATCCTCACCCTAATGAGCAAATTTTGTAACTCCACATTTTGCTGTTTGTGAGCTTTTTGGCCACAGCCTTGTTTATTGTATTGCTTATTGGTCTAAAATAAGGCTGAAATTAAAAAAATAAGTACGTGTTAAAATGCTTGTCATAACTCCAGGAGTTAACATTTTTTATCTGTTAATAAATAATCAGCAGCAAAAGTTGTAACTTCCATTATTAATTTGAGCTAGGTTTAGGCTCACTGTGTTATACAGCCTTTACTTTTTTAATTTACATACATAATATAGGAAATAGAGAATCGTTAATTGTTTATAGAGTTAAAATGATAAGAGTGAGACAATACCACCTTGACACTGCAAACAGCAGACTGATAAGAGTTTACATTTTCCTATTTACCTGATGAAGTAAAATATTGTTTTGTTTTTGTTCAACAACCTAATTTTCTTTATGTGATTTAAAGGAAAATTACTTACTCCTGAAGTAATTTTTCTATGTTTTGTAATATAAGTAACTCACTCTCTCAGTAATTATACTGTTAGGGTTTTATTATTTTGTTGAAATGCTTAATCAAATTACGGTTTTATTTTTTTATCATTACATGAATTAAATCTTCAATAATGATTTCGCTTTGGTCTGAAAAACTTTTAAACCAGTAATGTTGGTGTCTTCTTAAGACTTAAAAAAAACTTTTTTATATTTGCCCTCTTCTACATTGACAAATCACCCTTCTATAAACCTCCAAAACTTGAAACCATTTAGTGTTACCAAATTTTAATCTAGGCTATTATATTTTGATGGACTAAAGTATTCAGGTGATCAAAGGCATAAAGATGTGCTAAATTTAACTAAGTCAACCAATTTCTAAGCATGGCCTGATAAACTGTAAAAGCAGTAATTTTTCACAGCAAACAAAAATTTAGGTATCCTTAAAGTTATAATTGTTTTTACAGCAAAATGAATACCGTAATACATTCGTAACATTTTACTGAAAAATTGGGTTGAACATTTTAGATTTTTCATTTCAAAGAGAGCCTACCATACTGAAATAATGATGTCTTAACTAAACACAGGAAAAATTAATATCACTGCTTAGGCCTATTGTAAAGCAAGTTAAGTCAGTGTGAATATTGAAGAACTGGCTCCTAAGTAGTTAGGGTGTTGAATGTGTTGATCCTTTTATCACATTATCACTTTATTGTGAGCAGATTATATGAATGAATTTGAGCCGCGCATTGCACATGTTGACTAACACTTTACACTATTTCTAAATCTGTTGGTGAGCATAAGCACGATAAACATTTATTGTATTCTAAAACAAAATACTCAACCTCTTTGGGATAGAAAATTAAGCAAATGGGAGTAAAGTTTTTAATAACATTTCCTAAAACAATTACTATGTGTCAAGAATAGAAAATTAATTAAAGAATATGACACCAAATTGTCATTCTCTTTGTGTCAACAAAATTAATTTACACTGTGATGAAAATTTTCTCGGTCTTTGATAAAGTAGTGTATGCATATGCAATGATCCTATTCAGCCTTTATAAAATCGTTGCATAAACTACTATTATGTTTGAGGTTGGAAATTGTTTGAAACTAGCAAACGTTTTAAATTTTGTGTAAAATAATGTTTATTATACAGTGTAGTCTTGATAATCCGAAATAATTGGGACTGGGCCTATTTCAGAGTAATGAATATTTCAAATTAAACATGATTATATCCAAAATTAAAATAATTACTAAAAACAGCATTCAGTTTATTCCTGCTGTTTATCCTATAAATACGCAAGATCAAATTTTACATCCATTTGTTTTCTCTGCAATGATATTCGCAGAGTAAATACTTCCATAGTGGTTTCAATTTACCTGTCGGTCCACAGTCCAAATTTAGTCGATAATCACGACCTGGTTTCGGCACTAGGTTGTGCCATGGTCACGTGTGTAGTCAGTCAAGAGAGTCAAGCTTGTAGATCGAAGTAGAAGTTGTAGTCACATTGACATTGTCAAGAGTTAAAAATGACACATACAATCACACATACTTTACGAACGAACGAAAAAACGAAAAAACAAACATAAATGGTACACCGGACGTTCAACAGACACAGTCAGCTTTACGTACTCACGTTCACGATACTGGCGTGAGGAGACTGGTCAGTCTCTTTCGTGGCCAGTGTTTTCCGTTCGTTCGTGAAATATGTGTGATTGTATGTGTCATTTTTAACTCTTGACAATGTCAATGTGACTACAACATCGAGTTCGATCTACAAACTTGACTCTCCCGACTGACTACACACGTGATCATGGCACAACCTAGTGCCGAAACCAGGTCGTGATTATCGACTAAATTTGGACTGTGGACGGACAGGTAAATTAAAACCACTATATAAGTCACACCAGTCCAGGGCAAAAAAACCAAAATGAATGATACTTTGTAATTTTTCTGGGATTGATAAAGACACGTGATCATTTTTGCAGATTGTTTACTTCTGCATTTGGCTGCGTTTTTTGCGTGCGCATGGTAAATTTGTGCGATCAAATTAAACGGCCATTTGCTTATTTTACAAAATCGTTCCTGCGATTAGTAAATACGCATAGTCAAATTTCACGGTCGCTTACTTTTTTACAAAGTTATCCCTACCGTTGCCTGTGATCGATATGTTTTGGCTAGACATACCCGTGGTTGGTAAACATGTAAGACTGTCGTTCACAAAATTAGTCCCGCTGTTTACGCGCAGTCAAATTTAAGGTTTTGCCTTCAGCAAAGTTTCACCCATTATTTTATCCAGAATCAGAAAAAAATACTCCCATCCCAATAGCATTTCGGATGATCGGGACTCCACTGTAGTTTTATTACAAACTAATGCCTCTTTCTTTAAATAACATCTTTTTTGGTGGGGTTTTTTGTTATATTTTCTAACAATTGGGCTTCTACCCATCTCCAGGTTTATGGCAATAAGTCTGTCCATCTGTTCAGCGATGATTTTTGAAGAAATCCTCCAGTCAAAATCACTTAAAAACACTAAACATAACACACAATACAAGACACACAACAGCAATTGCCAAAATATATATCCAATGCGTTGTGGCTTGGTTACGGGTATCCACTTCTCAAGGACTCCCTTATAAAACGGGAAATGTTTTTATGGTTTCCTGAAACATCGGGTCTGTATTTTGGCGTTTTACGTTTCATGTCGTGTGTTGTGTTATGTGTAGTGTTTTTTTAAGTGTTTTAACGAGAGGATTTTTTCAAACAATCACCGCTGAACGGATGGAGGGACTTATCGCCATAAACCTGGATGTCGGTGGAAGCCCAATAGTTAGTAATTGAAACTAATGCCTCCCCTGTCTGTTGCTCCTGCCGCAGACAGCGCCGCGACCGCGTGGATCCTGCCGTTCACGGCCGGCGGCTTCATCTACATCGCGACTGTCTCGGTCATCCCCGAGCTGCTCGTCGACACCAAGTTCTGGCAGTCGGTCAAGGAGATCATCGCCCTACTGGTCGGCGTCTACATGATGGTGCTCATCGCCGAGTATGAATAATAATGAATAATGAATAAGAACCAAATAACGGAAAGTAAGTGAACCGAATAACGGGAAGTAAGTGAATTATGGGAGTAAGACCCGAGAGGTACACAACCGATAGTTTTATCCTCGTCGAAGCACAATTTGAAATTACTCTATCGTATCGATTACATTCCCCATTTTGATTTCTCACTTGTGTGGATGAGTTGTTTTTTTTTTCGAACATAAGGTAGGTGATGGTCTGTTGCGAAAAATGGAATTTTTGTTTATATTTTTTTTGTAAACGTGCCATTTGATTTTGTCTAAAATATTATTGGTTTAAATGAAAAAGTTATTTAATGAACTGAATTACAATTTTCCTTCTTTCTTTTGTGACACAAATACAATCAAAAGTTAAATGAGAAACATTCATTTGTTTGTTGAAACATCATTCTTCTTTAAACCTCGCTTGAGCCATTTATGGACAATATGGTTTTTGATTGCTACAACATTCAAACTGGGAGTTTTAAAATAGTTTACTTACTTTTTTACCAAACATCCCATTACGTCTTTGACAACTTTTAAAACTATGTTACACTTGGTGACATACAATTAAAGGTAAGATTCAAAATTGCTCAGAAAGCTGGCAACCTACCTCAATTAAAGCTAGGAAGCTTTATTCTTAACTTTTCAAACTTTTCATAAATGTTTATTGCTCCAATAAAACCTCCTTATAAGAGCAAGTTTAAAGTTTCTAAATCTGATCATAGTCCTGAAATCAAGACTAGCTAGATTTGAATTATAGTTTTGAATCAGAAGGTTTGATACTTGTTTAAGATAGTATATATTCTGTAGAAAAGCTATACCACCTAAATTGTCCGAATATGTTTTTACTAACCATTTCCTATAGTACTTAATTTACTATGAATTCTAATTATAACAAGGCATGTTTCAGGTCTTACTATATAAAAATATTGAAATCAAAACCTGTTTAAGCCATAGTAAAATTTTAAAAGTTAGAATACTATTTTTAGAGAATTTTAGAAGTTAAATTGGTTCCTTTCAAAGGCTGGAGTATATTTTTACCCTATCATTACTAAATTTTGTATTATGTTAGATACTATTTCTGATTTTTAAGAAGATATTTACTTATATTGTCACATTCAATAATCATTAAATTTGGTTCTAAATTAATATTTGTTATTCATACTAAGTACAATTTCCAAATTGGTAACATCAAAATGCTTTTAGTTATTGATAAATGTGTTTGATCTAATAGATTGATCATTTGTTAAGTAATTTGTAACTTTAATGAACTGATATTTAAAGCTATGTTTTATATGTGTTAAAAAAAATTATATCTTCCAATATCAGTTCTAAGTTCTAATAGTAATTTATGTGTTACTAAATCATGATCTAATCATTCTAGTCTTAGCCACAATAAATATTTCCTTTTGGTTATGGACGAATATTTTTTAACTGTTATATTGATGTTTTACTGCTACATAAAACAAATATTATTTACACAAACACTTCTTGGTACATTGGTACATGATGACAATAAAAGTTATTATTTTCCCTTAAACTGTAAAATTATCATAGTTATGTTTTTTATCTAGAAATTCAAGTTTATTACGAGGCACTACAATAATTTACAGTGTCATAGTGTTATATGTATTTCAATGCTAACAATATTCCTGATTATGATTAATTGCTACTTAAATTTTAATTTAAGTAATTAAGCAGTTTGGTCTGCTTCCATATCACCATGACGTTGTAAGTAAATCATTATAACAGGGTGAATAGATTCACGGTTCCTCATTTTCTTTGCTTTTGGCGATATGTGTAAATAGTAAACAGCTTTTTACAGGAAGGAAAAAACCTTTATTACTTTTTTATTTATGTTTTCTTGAATACATAATATTAAAAGCATGAAAAACAAAATATTTATCAAATCTGAGATTAAAAAATTAGATTTCATTTTTATTTGTATTCTAGAGAACAAATAATCTACATAGACAATAACTGTCCAATAATTATTTGTCTAGAAATTTTCTTTATATGTCCTGTATCAAGGCAATATATTTTTGAGTTTTACAAAGCTTTGTTTTACAAACCCAACAAATTTTTCTTAATAGTGGAGACTACTTTCTTTCACATATGTTATTAATTAATTGTGTTTGAATTGTTGCTTAAACCAGAAGTAGTGTGCTTGGATTCTCCATAGTTTGTATTTTGTTGTTGGATCGAGGTTAAAGTGTTGAGTGATTGATTTATCCTTGTTGAAAGAAGAACTTTTGTTTGTAAGTATTTATAAATAGTGCAATCCTATTTATGGTTACTTTATTGCAGTATATGTTATCTAAATGTGTTTAAATATTGTGATTAAAGAATAAAATTGTATTTTTATTGTAATGCTTATGTTTATTTAATTGCCTCCAAATGTTTTGTTATCGCTTCGGTTATAAATAGTATTTCATACTTCATACAATTTTCAATCTTTATTTTCGCTTCACAGATAACTGAGTTTGCAAACAGATGTTGTGATTTAGTCTTCGTAAAATACAAGAGTAGGTAAATCATATCAAATTTTTGTTACCCTATTAGATAATAAATTTTACCATATCTAGGCCAAGACATATACATAGAACACATTTTTGAGCCAGAAAAAGGAGTTATATCCAGACTGAAGGAAGTCCTCATTTTTTAGACAATTTTGCAAGCAAACATTGCTCATACAGTAGAACCTTGATCAACTGTCACCCTCTGTTATCCGTCACCGCTGCTGTACTTTTAATATGTCATAATAGACGCTGTAAAATAAGTTAAAAAGTACAACTTTCAGTATAGCAGCTCTGTTTGACACCTGTGTGTAATTAAATAAGAAATATGTACTATCCACATCCACCTATATAAGATATAATTTCTTCCAAAATATTTTTAATCAACGCTTACAGTATAGGTTTATGTTGAAATTTCTGTTATCCATCTCTCTTAACCGCCACTCTCTCTGACCCAAGGGTGACGGTTAACAGAGGTTCCACTGTATAAGATTTTAGGATAAGATTACATTTTATTAAATGTGTTATGTTGATGACTCTGAAAATTCAAGAAAGATTATACTGGAAACAGCTGATATCTTCAATGGGCCTTGAATTATTAAAATTAGTAATTATATGACAATTCTTGGTTGGAAACTGAAACTCATTATTGGTGATGGTGAGTTTATGTTATTAATTGTCTTTTTGGTGACACTTCCCATCACTGATACAGTTAACAATGGTACAATTAATACTACCAATATAGTAAATGATTCTGTTTTGGTACTGGTTCAATCCCCACTCCAAAAAAAACCATTTCTTGAAAGAACTTAAGAAGCTCACTGTTCCTTGTTACTTCAATGGAATGCCACACCATTGACCACATAGAAAGAATCAAAAAATTTAAGCTGCTTTATAAAAATTTGATGTTTCGATGACAACATTTCTGATCTCTGACTTTGACTTTTCTAAATATAAAATAATATTTTTCTTTTACATAATATATTATAAATATAATAAACTTTACTAAATAAAAATACATCACAGAGGGACTTTTCTAGTCACCAGACCCATCACTGCCTGGAAACTTTTTCCATCAATTTTTTCTTAATAGTCAAAAAACAAAAACAATTCCATTTTTACAAAAAAAACTAGATACTCAGTTGCAGCTTCGCTTGCAAACACTGCAAGCTGTGGTTCACCTGTAGAACTATTTCAAAGCATGACAATACGTTCAGTTGTAAAGAAAGTGAACTGAGCTTGGTGATATATTGATAGATAGCGCCACTGTTTCGAAACTTCAGCCCTTTAGTGATGCCTTTTTTGAATTCTGAGATGTATCGACAAATTTACCTTTGAAGTACCTTTAAAGTCATACGTCAAACTTTAAAATCGGTCCAGTTGTTCTCGAGTTAAGGCTGGGAATGAGAACTCCTTGTTTATCAATATATTGATAATCTACTATATATTTGTCAAATACCACTGACCTATCATCTCACAGCCCAAACTATAAGAACTAGAACCTTGACATTTTGCGTGGACATTCCTCTTAGGGCGTAGGCTTCCGCTAAGAAAGGATTTTACAAAATTTGATGTTTCAAGAGGGTTTTGGCGAGGTCGAATTTTTAATATTTTCCCATATTAAAGTGTTATGGACAATCTTTTGTTTACATTTTCAATGTTCATTCAATCAGCCAGCTGAGTTAATTTCACAAATGTACATACGCTGTTACAGCTGATTATAAATTTATTTCTTTCATCACGGTTTTATTGTTCTTTTGTTGATTTATTTTATGGACATAATTATGTACTATATAAAAGTTACATTGTTTTGTTTAGTTTTAGTATCTAATCTGTTTAATCATAAATTCAGTTTATGGCACCATCTTTACTTCGGCAGCGGGAGTTGTAATTATGCCTGTTATGATGATTTTGCGTTTAATCTAATGTTACCTCTATAGTTTAGAGCCTGAAGTGTGTGCTGCCTTTTGTGAATGAAATGAATGAATGAAAAACATTGTTTATTCCATAAAGAACTTAAGCTACTTCACAGTACAAATTAAATGAAATGTTACTTATTAACTAAAAATATTCTTATGCAGGCAGCTTTAACTGAAAACATTTCATTATGTAGCCTTTATTTATCTATTGATGGCCTAAAAGGAACCAGCAGACATAGGCAGGAGCTGCCTGTGCGTCTGCTGTTGAGTTGCATTAAGAAAAAGTTAAGACCGTAATTAATTTATTATGGAAAAAGTAGTTGAATGAACAAAATTTATTCAAGGAGGAAAAATTGTAACGTAAAATTAAGAGTTTTACTTTTCATTCATTAAGTAGGAAAAATTATTAAGGAGTCAAAAACAACCAGGGAACAACAGTTTCAGTGCAAAAATTCAGGTGAGAGCCGCGTTTGCTTGACTCATGCCGGCCAGCCGGAGAGCGAGGTGCGCCCGGCGGGAGGGCACAGTACAAGGGTCGGGGTCAGTCGCGCCGGTAATCAGCCGTGATGATAACGTCGGCCTCATCCGTACCTAGACTAAAGAGAAGTTCTTTGACTCTAATTTTAAAAAGTCTGAGTGAAGGACATTCAAAAATTTGTAAGTTACTAAAATAGTTGCAAATATTACGAAAAACTATGTGAGAAATATAAAAGGAATTTGTAGTAGAAAAAGTATAATGAATTTGTAAGACTGAGATTCCAACTCTCGAAGAATACCTAGTGTTGTGAGAATGGGAGATTTTTTGAAAGATATTACTATAATTTTTGTAAATATTAATTAAAATGCTCTTGACATATAATTGACGAACAGTAAGAACAGATACGTCTGCAAACAGAACGTCAGTCGGGTAACGTCTACATTTCCCAAAACCAATTTTTAAAATCGTTTTTTGTGCTACGTTTAAGGGTTCTAAAAACTCTTATAACAACCGCCCCATGCTATAATCCCAAAAGACAATAATGATTGAACATACGCATAGTATGCCATCTTTAATTCTTGAAATGTTAGGATTCCATTCATTTGTTTGAAAGCAAAAATAAATTTCAGAATTTTATTTTTTAAATAAAGAATGTGAATGTTCCATTTTATTCGCTCATCAAAAAATACTTGTAGTTGAGTCTTGAAACTATAGCTCTACAGCTTTACTGGCGGGTGGCAAAAATTGTAATCTCCCAAAATGTCTGCCAAATAAACACATGTTTTGGTAGAACTGTCAAAACTTTGTTTACGTTTCACCTCATTTACACTACCAATGAATGCCCTGTAATATTTCACCGAGAGATTTCTTACACAATTAAAATTTCTGGAAAATATTTGCGTAATGCATCAGCTGGTCTTTTAGTTTGGCAACTTTCATCTTAAATGATTTGTTTACATGTAAGAATGTGTTTCCACACTTTAATCGTCGTACTTCATGAATTGTGTTGAGCTTGGAAGCATTTAACATTAGTTGCATTTGCGGTTGCAGCAAAATATTTTCTTGTGCAAAGTACCTCTACATAAACAAATCACCATGTGATTTATTACCAAAACATTGCAGATAATAAACACTAGTTACGACAACAGCGCACTCACTCATCCGCCAGTAAGGCTTTCCAGAGCTATAATTCCCCGCAAGACTGAAAGAGGGGGCAATGTATAGAGACATTGGAGGGGGGTACAGTATTTTTTTGGTCACCGAGAAACTGCTGTTATAGCCTAATCCAGTGTTTCTCAACCAGTGGTACGCGAAGACCTTTCAGGTGGTACACAAGAGATTGAAGAAGTAAGTCAGTGAAAAGATAAAATACTAGGTTTACGAACGAACGCTGTCCCGTCGAACAGTAAAGTTGCACTTAATGCCTTAACTTTTTCAGGATCCGTTTTTTGGTCATAACATTCCAATTTTGTACCATATTTTAGGAACTTTTGATACTCTTTTATTTTAAGAGAAATTATTTTTACAAAACATTTTGACATAAAAAAATGATCTCTCTATATAAGAAATACTACCAGTTTTACAGTGTTAATTCGGTGATATTACCACAGTTTTTAGTTGTACGATTTACTAACCAAACAAATTTTCTATTTTGAACTTACAGTCTAATTATGTCGATCTGTTGTATAAATGTTTTGTAATACGCCTAAATATAAAATCGTTGGTGAAAATACAGTATTCTTTGAATGTCTTTGAATTGTTTATCTACGTTAATTTTTTAATGTAAAATATGAGAAATGTGTAAGTTCGAAATAACAGACAGAGATTATTTCCCCCGTATACTTAGACATTTTTTTACATTAAGAAATTCATATTAAAATTCATTCGTTTTTATTTGCCAAATTGATTATAAAATTATTGAGCAGAGCTGAGATGAGCATATAATTTGTCAAAATGTCCTTATAATAAAAATATGATCTAAAAATGAACATTGGAAGGTAAAATAAAATAAATTTAAGTGTCAAAAACAAAACCACCAAAGGGTAACAATAAGCAATTTTAGAGGGGATCCCTCAGTAGTAGGGGAAGAGGGGTCCTTTCGATGTGGTAGGTGGTACGCGAGCACCAAAAGGTTGGGAAACACTGGCCTAATCTAATTCTTTGATCTATTTATATAGAAATCCTAAAATTATAAAAATCTCTGACATAGGGTTTTAAGGTTGTTTTGGTGGTGTCAAAGGATTGAAATGTGCCCGTATAAATGTAATGGATGATTTTTTGGTTACATTTCCAATTTAATTCAGTCAAGCAGAGGGTAATTAGCTTCACAAACGTATACGTTGTTTCAGCTGATCTATAATTTGATTCTTTCATACACTTTATATAAAAGTTGAATTTAGTTAAGGTTTAATCCATCATCAATTTCTGTACCTTATCTGTTTCATCATAAAATATGGCTCAGTCTTTATTTAGGCAACGGGATTTATAGTTTTTCCCTTAGGGCGTCCTTAATGTATTCATCCATAGCCGCCTCTAACGAAGGCCGTGGCGAGGGAGAACTGGCAACGCCGCGCTGGGTGCCTAGCATTTCCCGCCACTCCACTGTATTTGCATGGGGATTAGCGAGCTTGCTCTTGTTTATACGCTTTTTTTGTGCGAACAATTCGTTTGTTATTTAGTTTATGACCACTACAGTGACAGACGGCGATGCCGAAAACTTTGTTGTTCCAAATTTTAAATGTCAAGCTCAATTATTAATGATAAACAGCCTCTAACTTATGTTTTTAAACGTATTCATCTTCAAACCTTTTCACAAGTTTAGTGGTTAAAAAGTTAGCATCTTTGCAAGTTTTCCTTATGTGGCTATCAATTTGGAAAACAAAAGATAAACCAAATCCAGAAAGAAAATTCTTAACTCATAAGCCATACGGTGCACTCAATCACTCTATGAAACTACAGTACTTGACTTACGTTTTACGGGAGATTATAATTAATTAAAATTATAGGCATTAATCAAGTTTAGGTTTGGAAACTACACCAAACCTTCATATATATTAACTGTTAAATTTCAGACGGATCAGTTAGAATCCAGATTTGGTCAATACCGACAGTAAACAGGGGGAATTATAATATTTCAGCTACACAAGTGATGGAAGCCGAGAAGAAAATACGCTTAGAAAGTGAGCTTCGTCCATTCCACTAGGTACGGAGAAATTAGGTTTTATAAAGAAGTGATGGTATCCTCTATTGATTATGGCACAGATAGCCTTTCTTCAGGGGAAATTTTAAACCAAAGTTTAGTTATTCTTGAGGATACATTAATTTTATGATATCCTAGAAAAGAGTATGTTGAGAAATCCAGTTTGATGAATCAGGTTTAATCTATGCTCCTGGGTATATTGCATTTAAGCATTGCCGAAAAAAAATTCGACAAAAGCTTAAACTTACTAAGAAAAATTAAAATCCCAATGATTTATGAAATTAACAGGCCTTGAACATCTTACCTGAAGGTCTTGAAGGTCTTTCAGTACCTTCTGATTTTTTTTCAATGTGTAGGCCTAAACATGTTGTTGGGATTGTCCAGATTTTAGTTTCGCATGAATATGAAATTTTTTTTGATGATACAGACAAAAAATTTCGTCCGGAAATTAAGCTTATTGAGGATTTCTTCTGATGTTAAAAAAAGTTAAGTAAAAGTTAAGGACTTTGTTTCGAATATTGTCCTTACAATTGCATACATTTTATTAAATAATTGACACAAAAGTGAGAAACGAGAAAATGAGCTTTCATAATAATTGTGGAAATATTGACATTCCTACTTAGATTTAATATAGTTGGTTTAACTGATTTTACTAATGAAAATTGTTTATTATTTGGTCACTGTACTAAATGGCTTAAAGGAATTATAAAATGCGTTAATATTGATTCACTCGCTTCCATCTTTAGAAAATCAAATGAAATGTGCACAATAAAATAACTAATTAAGTATTTAATCACTTTAACAAATTGAAAACCTCGAGGTTGTCAGCATTACGGCGCCCGGGGCAAGCGTAGAGTAGTCAACCGCTCCAGCGGCAGCGCGGCGTTGCCACTTCGAATGCCGCGGCCTTCGTTAGAGGCGGCTATGATTCATCCCCTACAATAGTTTGGCAAATTCCTTTTTCATCTAATCCTGACTTTGCTCGGAAAAAATAAGTGCTTCAGTCAGTAGCTGACCTGGCTTTGCACGGAAAAAATAAGTGCTTCAGTCAGTAGTTGACCTTTCAAAATATATTGAAAATTGCCCATATGTTAAGTTGTACCATGTGACTAAAGTTTGTAACGCTGTCGACGTATAGCGCCACTGTTCCTAAGATTCAGCTCTTCATTGTATTAATTATGACAATTCTGCGCCGAGTTGGCAAATATGCATAGAAATACCTTAAAATTGGCAAAATTTGTTAAAATCGGTCCTGCTGTTTTCGAGTCATGGCCGAGAAAAGAAAACCTACACTATCTACTGTACTACGAGTATAACTCTTTTTTCAACCTACACAATGCCATAGCACGTAAACAGAGCTCTACATTAAATATTCCTTGATATAACCTTTTTTCATTCAGCGCATTATTCATATTCGTCAAATCAAGGTTAGACTTTAATTTTTATCGTGAGTGAAGCCACGGGAACTGCTAGTCACATGATAAAAATCAAAAAAACTCCATTTGTAAGTTGTATTTTTTAGAATGGAATAAAAACCTTTTAAATATAAGTACCGGTACTTACTTGATTTTTTTACTTTAACTTTAACTTTGTATACTTTAACTTTTTGTTAAAAAAAAAATATTGTATGTTATTATGCATGAAGGTCTAAATTCTTTGTACTTATTAATTTTTGTGTCATCTTTGGACCTCCCCATTGAGTCATATGTGTCTTTGCAAGGCAAACTTTCTGTGCATTCCTTGTTAAACTAATTTAATTGAACAACAATACTATCAATAATCAACAATAACTAACAAAGTAGTTTTTCAATAATTAAAAGAATCGAGTCTCCCAAAAAAATAGGAACAATAATTTAGAAAAGTAATTTCCGTCCCGTTTAAGTGGTGGAGAGTTATTTTTTGCTGCGAGTACCATTTTCTATTTGCCATTAAGGGATTGATTGACATAAAACATCATTGGTTAACGCATCACTGTGCCTCTGTTATTGTAAAAATCTTTTAAAAGAAATGAATCTGTTATACTGTATCTACATAATATACATTATATATTATACATTTCAGCTAATGTATAATGTATAATGTATAATGGTCTCTTGCACACTAGGTGTTTGTCATCATAGTGTCCTGTCCAAACTAATAACCGCTTAAAACTCAATTATTGTAATTACTAATTTAGCTCGGATTACTTTTACAATTTAGATTGTCTCCACCATGATGACCTACAAAATCAACATTGTTTAAACATAAAACTTTTTTTATTTAATATAAATAAACAGGTCTTTAAATAAAAGTACAAAGATACCTAAACCACTGATTATCTACATCAGTTAATCTCTAAATGGCATTTAGTTTTCGATAAAAACAAACTCTCCAGTACTTATAATGGTAGAGAAATTAAGTTTTTAAAGTGTCCCTGTTTTTGTTCAACCCTATATCATTGACTATGTACGCATAAAATTAATGGCAATAATATCTGGTTATCCCGGCTTTGCCCACTAGCTACATACAATAAATGGCATGAAATACATTCCCATGGACTGAGATCCTAAAATAGTAAACATTTTCTTGTAAAGTAAGCTATCGCATACACGGGTGTCAAATTACAAGATTAATATCCATCTACTGTACCTCAGCCTGCTAATCGGATCGATCATTGTTTGGAAACACCTATTTATCCCCTACCCATTCTCCAACAAGACAGGAGTGATGGATTATTTTCGTCTAGTGTGTCTCCCCCCGCTCCAATTCTCACAGATTGACTCAGTTTTGGCGAACGCAGCATCCACATGTGAGGTTCAGGTGATAAAAATATCTCAGTGTGTGTCGAGACCCCAAACACTAGCGTCTGTGGGTATTTGAGTCGTGTTTGTTTTGTGTTTGTGCGTCCTGTTTTAAGTTTGAAATGCCTTATATAAGGAAACGTGTATCTGAAAACCAAGCAGGGTAAGTTTAGAGAAATATATATTTTTAAATTGCAAAACAGTACAAATTGTAACTCGATTCTGTAGTAGAGTGCTATAGTAGTTTGATCACATTATACTTGCAAGATATTTACTACATCTTTAAATAGTATTTTGTCAAGGACAGGGACTGAGTTCAGCTAGCTGAAGAAACCATTCTGAAATCAGCAGAAAGAAACACGTACATTTGACACAGAAAACTCTTATGTGAGAAATCTCCTGTATAAACAGGTACCTACATTGTTTTGTACCTACAAAACAGTGTAAATCTGTGTACAATCATCCTTCACTCATCTCTCATTTATACTTAGCTTAAAATACTTACCTGGGTAGGTCGCCATTCCAAGTAAAGTATAAACTACAAAGGGTACATTTTTTGTGTTTATACGGGGTGTTTTTTTTAACGCAACCCATTTTTTAGATTGAATAATGCACATATAAAGAGGATATGAGTATTGTTTTGGTCGTTTTTACATTTCATACAACTTATTATCTAAGTTTGATAACGTTTAGGGTACATTATGTGTTCAAACGATCCGTCATTCACATTTATACAAAATTGTGCTCTCTCCATTAAATTCCTGAACACATTTTGCAATTTACCTCATTGAATTTCTTGTATCACATTTGTTTTGTTTGTTTTCAATTGTTGAATATCCTGTGAATTGTTTTCAAAAGGCCTTACTTTTTATGTATTCCCAAAGAAAATAATTTAGTGGGGTCCAAATCCGGGATCTTGGGGGTGAGTAATCCTTCGGTGACAAAATAAAGTTTTGGGTTGCGTTATAAAACAAACACCCTGTATCTACAAACTTAAAAACTCTTCGTAAGGTAGCTGAATTCTGTCCCTTTCCTACAAAAAATCCAACTCGGCCTAAGGCCTCCATTAACAAACTACAACAAACTTGACCTATACATATAAAAAAATCAAATAAATGTTATTAAATATAATCATTATTATTGACAAATCAATATTATTAATGAACACTATAATCATTATAATATCAACCATAGAAAATAATTGAAATAATTTCTGAAGTTAGATACTTTCTCAGTTACCAATTAATTACAAAACATAAATTTCAATAACATAAGATTATATTGTTGGAGAACTAAGTATAGTTTTCATTTTCATATTCATTACTAATAAACAGATAACAATAAATGAAAATCATATTGATTTATTTCCAGGTTTCCCGGAATCCCAAACTCTATCGGAGGCCAGTTCGGAAACTTCGTCCCGTCTCTTGGGACTCTCGGAGATTCGTTGGGGTCAAACTTTGGCAATGTCCTCAAAGGAGGTTCATTCGGAAAAGCTCTTGATGGGGGGAATATCGGAAATTTAATCAGCGGAGGGGGGAATATCGGAAATTTAATAGGTGGAGGGGGAAACATCGGTAATTTGATCAGTAGTGGGGGCGATATTGCAAAGCTGATCAGTGGAGGGGGTAACATCAAAGATTTGATCAGTGGGGGTGCGAATTTTGGAAATTTCTTCGGCGGAAAACCACCATTCGCTATTCCCAGTGATATCAAAGGAACTTACCACTACATCAACCGAATCCTGCGATCTGGACAAGAAGGGACTTCTCCTTATCATCCTGCAACCACAGTATTCAATGTAAGTAAAGGAGAAAAAGCCCTTTAGTTGTTTGAAACTAGGTTTATTTTTTCAATAACAATACAAAATTAATCACATTATTATTTGATATAGTTTATTATATCATTAGTGCTTATAATGGTCTGCCAATATTGTTGATCATCTTCAGTATAAACAATATATTTCATGGGCATGTGTGCTCTCGCCCCTCTGGGCTGGTGCCAGAAACACAATGTGGTCGACAATGTTCTATTTCCTGTGCTTTGTTAATGTGCACATCATGCATCACATCTAAATTTGTTCATCGAATCAATGCAATGTTTATTTATACAGAAAATATGGCAAATTACGATGTTACTTTTAAATAAAGGGTGTCAGGCCACTCAGTCTATTAATTTAATGTTTCCTTTAGCATTTAAAAACATTACAGTTTTGCTATAGATCTATTTACAAACAATTTTAGATTCAAACTAGCGAAATTTATATATTAAACACCCTGTACTTAAATCATCATAAAAATACTTTGAATGGTTTCTTTATTAATAGAAAAGAAATTTAATTGGCAGGTCTAGGTTAAACCATTTTCCTTCAAAATAGATGGTAGGTGTTCTGACTCAATCTGTACATGTATCCTATAAAAACAGAAGGTGACTCACAGGGAAAGAAATCATTTCTTTCTTTCTGTTTTTTCGTTTGCAATTTATTAAAGAGAGACTAAATAAAGGAGGTATTCGAATTTGGTTTTTTTCATTAAGTAAAACGAAGGCAACAACTCCAGTATACATGCTGAATTGTGTTTTCCCATAACAGGACTATATACCGCAATTTTTTGTCATTATGCAGTACAATTTAAATTTTTTTAATTATAATTTTTAATAATTAATTCTACTTTTTACTTGAAAAACTTTAAGATTAAAATATAATTATGTGAGAGTATTATTACACCTTATGCATTATGCATGTATGCAGTGAATTCGCAACCTATAAACAAGTACATTGTGAGTCTACTAGCTAGTTTTTAAATATCTCTACTCCATCCCCAACACTCTTTATTCTATTTTTTACAGGTGGTAGTTTTGTTGGATTTTTTCATGACAAATATGGAATCCTAAAACACCCTTTATTAAAATTTTTCTATTTCAAAATTAATTCTTTATTTTACAAGTTACAATTTTATTCACATAGCTTATTTTTTCTGCCATGTTTTGAACAAAATAGGCATTTGTGTCAGAATTAAGTTAATTATTTCTTGCATTTGAAAACAAATCCTCAGTGCTGGTTTTGCGATAATTCTGCAAACAAGCAGGCAAACATTGTGTTTTAAAGGATAGGTATGTTAAATGAAATAAAAACAGCGAAAAACCAATTGATCTTGCTGCTCAACTTCATAATGCTTTTGATTTTCCTTTGCTTCTAACCCTGGGACAATTTTTACCATTGTAAGGGTGCAAAAATTGTATTTTTTCCATAAGAAGTGCTTAATACATGGAATGAAATTACTGCCAGAGCAAGAGAGTTTTTAGTTTGAAATGTGCTTCTCTATTGTAAAACACTTCAAGGAGAATTGATTTTTAAGAGAAATCGGTCACTCCTTGAGGCCAAAAATAGGCCTAGCAGCATTCGAGTGGAAACAGCCGATGTTTTAGTCAAGCTGACGTTTGTTGGCTACAACTGTCAATGATGTATTTTTAAGATCGTTTGAAAGTTAGATGAGATTGTTTATGGTTGAATATTTAGACAAGAGAACGAAGAAGAAACTTAATTGCTAATTCTTTCTGACACCAAGACTTTGGAGCAGCGTTTATGTTTGCTTAACAAGTAGGGAATCCAATCCCGGGATTTTGGGATTGAAAAACTTTAATCCCGCGATCCTGGGACTGATCCCGGGATTGACACAACATAGTATTTGTCGATAAAAAATAAATATTTAGTAGTGATTCGCATATTGTATCGTAATATAATGCGATATAGAAAGCAGTTTTCCGTTTAGTTTTGAGTTGTTAACATGATTTTATATATAAAAACTTAGAGCGTAAAAAAATTGACAACATAGTCAGCCTTATCATGAAACATTGAATACAATATTAGACATCAGTGGGAAAACGGGACACGTTATCAGTATAACCGTGAACTAACCATGAAATATTAATTCAGACATAATTCAAGTACCAAACTTATGGTTACTTGACCAAACATTATCAGGGCTTCGAAATGTGTAATTAGAAAAACTAGAAGTACGATAAAAAAGATAATTAGAGTATTGTTTTGAAACTTAATTGCAATTGCATTACATTGAATCAGAAACAATTTAAAATCTCTGTGTATTTTTTCAGAAGCTTGAATATATTAACTGGAAACTAATTTTATACCTACGATAAGACGACAAATAACTGATTAAACCATGATTATTTGATCAAAAACAACATGTAACTGGTTTTTCTTAGTTATAACATTGTTTTAACTGTTAAGATCCGAGTCAATATCGATTTTACACGTAATTTTATAATCCCGAAAATCCCGGGATCGAGCCAACAAATCACGGGATTGAATAAGCCCTAAAATTACGCGGGATCCCGGGACGCGGGATCCCGGGATTGGATTCCCTAGTAACAAGGTACTCAAAACCATAACGAGTGCTAATTAAAGAGACTTATACAAAGCATAATTTACCCTGAAACTTTTGAGGAAACCTCAAGTCTGACATCCATCAACCCGTACTTGAATGACTGGTCTCGATGAACAAATTGGAGGAAAAATTTTAGGTTTTTGTTAAGATTTTCTCTAGGGACACAAGTAAAAAGAAAAGAGCTGAGTTTATAAGCCTAAATACGGAAATAGAAATTTCAAGGAACAGCTAATTATTACTAACATAAGGTGCTGAGTAGCACTAGTTTTTGTAATTATGAATTAAATATTTTTTTAGCATGGTAACTACGATTTATTTCAAGTCCTATTGCTAAAACCCAATGCGTGCCTTATAAATTTATTCTTAAGGTAACACAACGTAAAGATAAGTGAAATCCAAGGTCTGTTTAGGTACTGTTGTTGCAACAGTACATCAGTAGAAAATAAAGGTTTCCCTTTATGTATTAAAAACATGCAACATGCAACTCTGTGTAGAATTAACTTAAAAGTTTAATTGAATAAATATACTAAGTCTATGCTTCTATTTTTACAAAGCCTATGCTCCTATTTTAAAAATATTAAAGAATTTCGAATTTTCTCAATATTTAACAATATAACAGAATTTTATAAACAAATTAAGTTTTATAAACCACCTTTGTACAACTTATTAATTCCATGTTAACTATTCTATCCAGATACAAATTGGTTCTATGTTAATCTACCAAACAAAAACAGAATCGTTAAAAATAGTAAGCCATTGTTTTTTATTTTTAATAAGAACAATTTAATTTTAGCATAGTATAGATCTTGCGAAATAAAAAAAGAAATACAATACAGTACTTATAGTTTTGGGAAAGCGCCTTCAAGTAATAAACGCAGCTTACAGAGCACTACTACTGAATAGTGGCACGGAGTTGAAGGCGTTATCTTAAATCCTTGGTTGTATTTTACAGAGGTATTTCTTTTTGGTACCCAATGTCATATTAGGCAGTCAATTTAGACATCAAACCTCACAAACGCGCATCATATTCAGATTTTTTAATATTTTGTCAGCATCTCTTAAAGTTAGGTTCTTTTTTTGTTTTTATAAAAAATAACCCTTAAAGACGCAATTAAATCCATTCATGGTGCTAAAGTTGACAAAAATTCTTCAAATAGACACCAATTCGAGTTCTCTACTGTTTCCACTGGTATATTAAAGATCTGAGTTCTAGTTCTCTACTGGTATTTGCTGACGATGACGTAGTGACCTGTAGAACCACAGCTGTATCTACTATAGAGAATGCTGTGAAAAAACACGTTTTTGAGCCGATTGAATAAGGTATATCCAGCGTTTGAAGGAAATCATCGGAGCCCTTTAAAAATCAATAAACACTTACCGGTATTGCATCACTGCTATAATGTGTGTCAACAACAAGCGAGTGTGTTGTTATAACATCATAAACTTGATTTTAGTTTGTTTATTTAGCCTTCACAGCATCCAACAAATTATGTCAGTAAAATGATAGTTTTCGATTCGAAAACCAAGCTATTCAAAGTTCAGAAACAAACATTCGAGAAATATTGAATTTCATGAATAATTATAAAAATATAAATTTTACCCTGTCTTTGCCCTTAATTAATTGTGATTTTAGGTAGTAATGAACAGTCTTTTGACGAGTTATAACAATAACTCGAGTATATTTTATGCAATTTTTAATCAAACATTTTAAGTAGGGGTATCTGGAGTGGTTTGCCGCGACTCCTTTTAATGATTTAATCCCTTGTCCTATTTTAATTTTTTGTTATTAAGGAATTTTTGTGTCCACAGATAAAACAGTGAGACCATTTACATTGTGTTGTATTGGTAATGTACACGTACAACGAATTACTAAAGTAATTTAAACTGAATTGAATTGAGTATCAAGAAATAAGATGGTTGGTACACCGACATCACAGCAGTTACTGGCGCCATCCCACCCCCTTTCACAGACTGTCTGACCCACTTGTTAACACAGCTTATACATTACACTTATTTGGACTCTTACTTGAACAAAACATTACCATGTTCATAATTTATTTTTTTAACGCGACGGAAACAGGGGAGTATTCCACCAAGATTTTTTGTCCTTGTAGATTTTTAAATACTTAAGTACATTTTGGAGTACTTATGTGATGGTTAACCTTGAGAACTTTTTCAAACCATGTTCATACGTTTTATTATAAAGAAAGTGAGTTGAGCTTCTTAAAACGTCGACTGACAGCGCCAACTTTTCCAAAGATTCAGCCCTCTATTATGCATAAGTTAATGCTGTTTCTTAAAACTCTGAGACGCTCTAGCAATGTCAAAATACTTTTATATTGACATCTCAAACGTTACATCAATCCAGCTGCCACTGTACCGAGCTACGGCAGAGAAGAAACCATCTAGCGTTTAAATATACTATCACATTTTTTTATGTTTAGTATTAATATTTTTTTGCATTTGATTTTTAGGGGCTTTTTCCTCTTCAAGCCACTACTACACAATAATACTTTTGACTCTGAATTGCAATCTCAGGTTAGACATTCCAATCACACTATCAAACCAAAAAGAGTTTTTAGTTATAATGAATCACCAACAGAGTGTACTGATGTCACTTATTAATTAAGATATCAGGAGGGCATTATATAATTTAGTGACACAGAAAAAAACAATAGTCAATTAATTATTGCTTTATGAAAAGTGGAATGCAACATTTTAAATTACATAGCAAAAAAAGTGGTTGATAGAAGCACCCTCAGCCCTCAGGTAATTAATCAAACTATGTCATTCTGGCTCACCTAAATCATTGACTTTGAATCTGAAGCAGACCTTCTATTGTTTTATCAAATATGTAGTATTTTTAGCATTGACTTTAACTTTTTTTAGTCAAAGCATAAATCTAGATATAAATGAGCCATAAGAATAAATGGGCCATTAATTATTTATAGTAAACAAAACCATAAGGAAATCATAACACGAGAAACAATGACAGAATTTATCACCCTACATAAAATAAGGAAAAAAGGCACCTTTTTCAAGACACAAGTGCAAGTTAGCGTTAAGAAAAATTATATCTTTACAAATTCGTTTCTGACCAAAGTTTTGTTGGTGATCTGTTTATGAATGATAAAAAGATCCATTAACATGGAATTTTTAATCAATCACAATAGTTTTGTGTATTTATACTTCCATACAAAAAACTGTAACGCTTACACTTAATATTGGCAAAAATGCAATTTAAATGAAATAATAATACTTTCACGAAAGAAGAATTTCAACATTAAAACCCTTTAGGGAAAGTAATTTTAAAAATTTTTCCGATTTTTCCGCCATTATAAAAATATTACAATACGAAAACTACAATTGAAGCTCAACTTTTTGAAAACTATAATTGACTATATCATTTAAGGTCAAAAGGTAAGGGCTGTAAATTTACAAAGGTGGATTATTAAAACGAAAATAAAAACAACATTTTTATTTTAATAGGCTACTCTATCAATCCTTGTAGTTTAAATTTTTGTTGTAACGAGTTTTTCCTGATAACGAGTTTTTTATCCAGTTACAAGTTTCATTCAACAAAACATGTGATGAAACTGATTGTTTGTAAAAACAGGGTTGCTTGTGAAAATGAATTTGGTTCATTAATGAACAGCCTACTCAAACACGTTTGTATTTGAACATACGGCAAGGTATTTGTACGGTACGCATAGTTCATTCACTCTGCTTTGATGAATGAATGCTTCAAATCGCCTGACAGGAAGGAGCTGTTATCAGTGATTACGATCGCCATCTACTGATAACAGGCGACCTCTGACGGATCCCCTCCCCCCACAGTTGCTATGGCAATAGCTCAGTGAGCTCGAGTCTTTGCCAGTGTCCGGTAGTGCGGCGGTTTACTGGTAATCAGTGTAGATATTTATTTTTATTTTGAAATTTTCTTTTTGTTATTGTAAATAATTTATTTATCCTAAAATTTATAACGTTCGATTTATAACGGAACAATTATAAATTTTCCATTCAATATTTACAATACCTAGTAAATTAATTACAGAATTGATTAACTAATTTGGTATTTAAATGTAATGTTTATATTTTCTTTGCGTTCAAAAATAATATTTAATAATTTCTTGATTATCATGATACGTGTTGTTGTATTCACTGGTTGTAAATAAAAAACGTCTTAAAATTCTTAAAAATATATTTACATTATACTGTATCTACACACAATATTGTAAGTATACACAAATGGTGGAAAATGACGATAGATTTTAATGAGTCACACCAATCATCATCAGGCCCAATGACACTCTCCCTCTGGGCCTGATGATGGGTGTGATCAATCAAAATTGGTCGCCATTTTCCACCATTTGTGTATATTTACCATACTGTAAGTAAATACAGTACAAGTGTAAATATATTTTTAAGTGTTGTATGACGTTTTTTATTGACATCCAGCAAAAATATTTACAAAGAATATTTTTTGTGATCAAATTTAAACAACATTCAAAACAAAACACCGTTTTATAACGGTTCGGTTTGGACTTAACAAGTTATTTTTTGATTAAAATAAAACTACTTTATCTACAATAATTGTTTAAATCATTCCGAATACCTCTAAATTTGATGAAAACGTTTAAACGGGCTAGGAGTATAATGGTATTAAACCTTTTTATAGGAAGTACTGTAATTGTTTGATTTCTTTAGAAATTATCATTATTCATGTTTAGGCTAAACTTAGACGGATATAGGCCTACACTTTTTAAACGAATTGTGCTGTCAAAATTACAATTAACTGCTTTAAATACGCTTTCATTTCATTAGATGACAAATTATTTTATCAGTTTCCAGTCAATGCATTCATTTTGAATGTAATTGTGAATGTACTTAAAAAATATTAGGCCTAAACGATATTATAAGGTCGATAACGATAACGATATTATACATCGATGGGCAATATACATAAAAGTTAGATACACTCAGATTTAGCATAATTCAAATTAAGAATTGACACACAAAATTACAATAAAGAAACAAGAAACTTAACTCAAATTTAATAAAAACACCAACTTATTATAACACCAAATGTTGAACAAAATAGACGTTGTAAAATTCTACTTTTTGGAAATAAATAAAAACTCAAATAAATCAATAAATATTTCCTTATTTTTAAGTTGAACCCCAAACAACAATAACAATCCTTTGATGCTTAAAATATATCACTTCTTACAACTTGAGGTAAACAATCCTCACCGCCGTAGAAGGCCACACTTGACACATTCCTTTCTGGCTTGAACCAGGTCCAGTTTTTCTGTTTGTAGCTGCCGGTGTAATCATAATTATCGTAGCCTCGTGAATCACTCACACTCGACTCAGTGGTGTCGGTAGTGGCGGGCCGACAGGGATGTGGACAGTGTGTTAGTGTATCGGTGTGTCAGTGTATCAGTGTATAAGTGTATCAGTGTATCAGTGTTCGGCAAGATGAGCTACGGGGACGAGGAGATCGTACTGAATGGCAAGTCCCCGCCACGAGTGGTGGAGGAACCTTGTGTAGTCAAGCGACAAGAGGACGTGCAAGCGGTAAGATTAAGTAATTTTTTATTTAGAATCTGTGATTTTTTAAGCAGAGTAGAAATCTAAACAACGATATACTGTATGTATAAATCAAGTAACAATAGCTATAACACTAGCCCTATATAACTAATGAAGTATGAGGTGTCGTAGGCCTATAGATAACTTATAGAATTATATGAACAGGATTCTAAGGATTGTAATCTTAGTCGTCACAAATAAAATCAAAAGAAGTGTAGAAAAATGAACAGGCCCACTGAAAACTAGAATGTGGGTTTGAAAGGAGGAGAGCACACATATATATCTTAAAATATATAATAAATGAGGCCATAAATTTGTATACCCTGTTCAAGTGCTGGCTGTTTCAAAAATACCTCTACAAACTTGAATAGATCATGCATACTCGCATATATGACTTAAGATTTCATTTTATTGTATTTTTTATAAAAATATTTCAAGATTTTTATATATTACCTTAATGGACCCAATGTGAATGTATGTGTTCTTCAATTGGAAATAACATTAAATATACCAATACAATATGTATAGACATATTGAAATTTTGAATTAAAAAGCTGTTGTATGTTTAAAACTCAACTTTAGAGGAAATATACATTATTAACGTACATCCATCGATGCGTAAAGAGGGAAAACACATAGTACGGGGTAAAAACTTGAAGTTGTTTGCTACAAAATAAGAACAAAACCAAGAAGGCCTTTGTAAGTCGTATATGTGAAGATGTACAATCTTTCAAATTTGCAAAAACCTTTTTGAAACACCCGATAGATAAAGTAATAAAATCAGACAATCCCTACTGCATACGCTTGTTCTCTTTCAATCCGGCCGAGAGAAGTGTTGCAAAACGGATGAAGAAAGGAACGCGAGAGCGAAACTAATCCGAGCGAACAAACTCGACAATATCCGAATCAAATGACGTGGACCGTAAGCCCAACGCTAAAATTGGCGTTAGTCTTAAGGGCTGACAGGGCCAAGTCAACCGAATCGGACTGTAACTGAGCAACTCACGTCGTTACTGGAATCTGATTACTGCCCTCTACTACCCCCGTTGCAGCAGACCTGCATACTCAGCGACTTTCAAATGGTGAAATAAATCATGTAACCTAATCATTTAACCTGACGGAGCCAATAAATCCTGAAATTAACAACCAACAATTTTCTCCATAAGAATAACATGGTAAAAGAGTATGCAGGTATGCTGCCATGGAAGTGTGAAATTTAGACATTTTCTCAATAATCCAGTAGATTATGAACTAGATGCCATGTACCAAGTTTTATTCAGATATGTTGAGAAATTAGCGAGGTATGGCATTTTTCCCATAAGGTTAACATTAGGACAACGTACTGTGTTTACCACTAGCGATATCTCGGTAACCAATGGACTCAGAACAACAATTCAAAGTAGGTACTAAGTTATGCTTAAAGACACACACACACATATAAATATATAAATAAATAAATATATATATATATATATATATATATATATATATATATATATGCATGAAAATGAACGAATGGCGTGTTTTGCTTCTGGGGGCCCCAAAAACGAAAAGTTATAATGGTCTCGGGCTTAGGTCTTACCATGAGCACTACGGTAACAGCTTCTTCCCTTTAGGGGAAATTCGCTGAAAGCATAGGTACTTATGGAATATTTTTATTTTTCCTGTACAAAATTACGCCAGCGGCTTTTTTATTTCGATCATAGTAGTTACTTATAGCCAACACAAATGAAAACTGGATCTAATTTCGAACCTTATCGATGAGAATTGAATTGGCGATCTTCGGACTACGAAGAGAGCATTTTTAGGCCGCGTCAAATGGCATTACACTACTTTGTTACACATTCAGTAAAATATGAGACTCCTTAGCGTAATGAATTTGGCTAATCATCGTAGATTATTTTTATTTTAAAACTTGCCTTCTCGATAGTGGTAATCCCTCCATTGTAAGTTGTTACAGATTTAATATAACTATTTCCATAAGCATAAGAGATTAAAAGTGTAGGTCAGTGACCAGGTAAAAGCTATTTCAAGAATAGGTTTGGAAAGTTCCACATAACGCTACAATTACGTCCAACGTCGGGTTGCTCTAATAATCCACTCGTTGACAGTTGGACGATACTTGTGACCTGGTGGTAGTAAAGTAGTGCCGCGGTTAGTATACTGAAGTTAGTGTTGGTTTAGTTTTTGTAAAATGCCGAAAAGACCCAAGGCACGCGCACACCGACCGCCGCCGCCGGAGAATGGCGGGAAACGTCTGCGAAGCCTCCCGTTTTCCCGTTTCCCGGTGCGAAGCCTCCCGATTCAGCACCGTACATGTACCAAGTCGGATCCAGATTTAAGGATATCTCGATATGTAAGTACACTGAAGAAATATCTATCCATCACTGAAAGGTAGATTATCAGAATGTCCTTGGAGCGGCAACCAAACTGTGGAAGATTCAACAGTAGATGGGATCCAAGATCCAGGAAAACTATATATTATGTGTGAACAAGAGAATAAGTGTTACCGAGGAACATACGAATTGAAATGAGTTTGTAAGTTTGTCGGAAAAATTAGATTTCCTTAAGAACAGATTCTTGAAGGGAGAAAAGGGATATTCAACCATCCCAATCAGTTATACCTGTCTAGATCCCACAATCTCATATGAGCTATTTAGGGAGAAATGAGAAATAAAGTTTGCCAAAAAACCTCTTCGAGTGCTATTTGTCATATAACCTCGAAATCTTTGTTTATTATAGACTTATCTAATGTCATGGCTTTATTTCCCAAATTAATTTACATAATTAATTCCTTAAAAGCCATCGTTTTTTACTGGCAATTTAGTTGCAATCTGATCAATATTCGATGATTATATTTTTTGGAGAAAGTTTTCTATATTCGTTAACACCGTCAGAGCCTTAGGCCTGCAGCACTCTTCTTGAAATTAAAGTTCTTCAGAAGAGTTTTCAAAATAATATTTAAAGAATTAGATTGTACATTTCGCCGTCACAAGGATTAAGTCAGATGAATAGTTAATTTTTTAAGTTTGACATTTATCAGGCCCCAGCACCGGATCAAGGTAATGATCACGGAATAGGACCTTTAAAATAATAATTATAATGAAACTCCAAGAATGAAAAGGATTGTTAACATAGAAACTAAATTAATTTTGATAGCCCGGTTGGAAGAATTTTTATTTTTACGGGAATCGAATTACAGTAGTAATACCCCTATTCCAAAAGATGTTTTTACTTGGTTTTAGCATTTGTATTTGAAATCCTAGAAATGTAATGTCCAAAGTAATTATTTAGTGATGAAATATTGGTTTTATATTGATTTAAGTACAGGCGTTTAATTAATGCTTCCGAAATGCATGGAAAGGTTTGATATGAAAATGCTGAAGTTAGCGCTCTCGATGGCAACGTAAGGAACTAGCAAAGAGAACAGAATTTATCTACGGAATTTCAACAGTTAGCGCTAGTGTTGAGAAGGACTTATTATGGCGTATCCATTTGCTGCAATTTGGCACTTAATGAAGTGTCCAGCGCCACCCGTAGGGACATCCAATGTTAATTTGTTTATTTCCGCCGCCGAAAAGCAGAGCAGAAGTTAGCCCTGATGCATGGAATAGTTCAAGCTGGGTTCGTATAGTCGGCGCTTCTATTCACTATCCAAAATGTCAAAATGTGAATTTTTTAAAACAAAAACAGGTAAACATTATGGAAAAAGACACAACAATACAAAACAATAACATACAACTGTCAAAATAGTACAACCAGCTGCTTGACTTTGGAAAGTCAGCTTGATCCGTAAACTCCTACAACAATTCCAATCGGATTAAGAGGCGCCATCTCTTTTTCGGCGGCGGGAACTACATTTTTCCATAAGGTAGAGGGTTCTGTATACATTGCACTTCATGAGGTACACAGGTCACCTGGGCACATAGTGTTATTGAACGGTTTAATAAAAAATTACACGATGTGCCAACAAAACTGGGCACTTCATGAAGTTACCAAATCTCGTTGGCCACTTGCTTTAATTTTTGCTTTTAAATGATGTGTTGTGGCTATGGTCCAGCTCAGATGTCGGAAACTTGTTGAAATAACGTTAAATTGCAGTTTGCGTTTCTGTTGTTAGCATTCGATGTGTTATCTACTGTATATATAAAGACCAAACTACCCATAACCTTTGAGGAGACCATACGGCCATTATCACCCTCAACCCAATACTTGTATGAAAGGCCTTATGAGGGGCCCCAGAGTGGCACCATCAGCCCTATTTTATAATTATACAAAATAAGAACATTTACAAAGAATAGTTTAGAACATTGTCAATGAGATTGTCTACTACTGTGCAAATTAGTCATTTTTATACGCTTTTTTATACGTTTTATTAACTAAACAAACATGAAACATTTTACCTAAAATCTACTATATATTTGTCAAATACCACTCAGTGGAAACATCGTACAGCCCAAACTACTTGACCTAGAACCTTGAAACTTTGCATGGATGTTCCTCTTAGGGCGTAGGCATCCGCTAAGAACGGATTTTACAAAATTCGTAGTATAAAGGGGTTTTTGGCGAGGCCGATGTTTTCAAATTTTCCCATTTAAAAGTATGTTGGACGATTTTTGTTTACATTTTTAATGTTCATAAAACAATCAGCTGGTAGTTAGCTTCGGAAATGTATACGTTGATACAGATGATAATAAATTGATTTCTTTGATCATGGCTTCATTGATTTTTGTTGATTTGTTTCAAGGACATAATTATGTGCTATATGAAAGTTACATTTAGTTTTGATAAAATCCACCATTAATTAGTTAAGTGGCACCATCTATATTTCGGTAGCGGGAGTTAGCGTTTATCCTGGAGGCGTTCCGAATATTTTTTTATTACAACTATGCCTGTCCGATGATTTGGTGTTTCGTATAATTCGACATACGCAGTTTTAAACGTGAAGAGCATACTGCCTTTTGTGGCTGAGTCTTAAGACTAAATCCCGGTAAGATGGAAAGAAAAAAGTACAGTGGCTTTTCAGTCACAAACATAATGTGCTGAAATGATATGATTCTTTGATGTATATATGTAAAAATTTATAAATTATACAAAAACCTGATTGTAAGTTATAATTATACTATCTTTTCTACTATATTTTTGTCAAATACCACTGACCTATCATTGTACAACCCAAACTACTTAACCTAGAACCTTAAAAATTTGCATGGACGTTCCTTAAAGAGTGTTGGCATTCACCAAGAACGGATTTTTTTTTAAATCGACGTTTTTAGAGGTTTTTGGTGGAGCTGAAGCTTTAAAAATGCCCCATGTTAATGTAATGGATCATCTTTTGTTTAAATTTCAAATTTTATTCAATCAAGCATATTAGCTTCACAAACGGATACGTTGTTTGTTACAGCTGATTTATAATTTGATTCCTTTTATCATGGTTTTATGGTTGTTTTGATGATTTTGGAAGGTCATTCGTACTATATAAAAGTTACATTTGGTTTAGTTTCGTACCTTATACGTTCAATCATAAGCTCATTATGTGGTATCATCTTTTAGGCAGTGGGAGCTATAGTTATTTCCTTAGGGCGGTCTTCATGTTTATAATTACAATCATGTCAGTTACAATAATTGGGCAAATTACTTTTTCATCAAATCTAATTCGACGGTGTCCCGGCTTTTCACGGCAAAATAAATGCTGCAATCAGTGGTTGATTTTAAACTATTACTACCCACCCATATTTTAAGTTAAAAACGTGTGTAAGTGAATCGAGTTTGAAATACTGCCTGCGGATAGCACCATAACTGTTTCGAACATTCAGCCCTTTACTGTACTTAATTGATGGCCTACTAGGCAATCCAGGGACGTAATGGTAAATCTTCAAAGAAGTACCTTAAAATCGACACATTTGAAGTTAAAATCAGTCCGGCCTTTTTTGAGTTATAACGGTGAAAAGAAAACCTCCACTATCTACTGTGGCATATATATTTTTTATCCTACGTTCCGCCATAAAACAAATATATCTCTACATTACATGTTCCTTGATATAAATATTTTCTATTCAGTCCTCTAGATTCTTCATATCAAGGTTAGACGATAATTTTTATCGTGAGCGAAGCCACGGGCTCTGCTAGTATCTAATATAAAATATCAATATAAACATTAACCTTTTAATTTTTAATGTGTTAATTAATTCCTAATTTCTTAGTTACTCTCAATAAAACTGTAAACTAATAAAAATGTAGCAAGACAAAACGAATTTACAGAAAGGACCAAAAAGACTTCGGTGCACAAATTAAAAAAAAGGTTTAAGGAAAATAAAAAACTTAAGCAACTGTGAGTAGCTGCATGCGGACGTATGTCCATCAATCACAACAATTAGCTTGAATCATGATTATTAATCTTCAGCCAAAAACACCTCAGTTCTAACACAGCACTGAACACCTACCAAGCTCGATCTAAGGATATTACGAAATGTACATGTACTCAAAGGAAATATCTATCAATTACGGGAATGAAGAACGCCCTTGGTATAACTGGCGCCAATTCTTGGGGCCCACGCCGTCCATAAGACCAATGCTAAAATTAACATTAGTCTTATGGACGGCGGGCGTGGGCCCCAAGAATTGGCGCCAGTTATACACATTGAGATCCAAACAGTGCACGGGGGGGGGGGCTCAGAAACAGAGAACTAGGGTTTGATATGCATTACTGAGGAACACAGGAACTGAACTGGTAAATTTGTTGAAAAAATTAATTTTCCTTTCGAACATATTGTTGAAGGGAGAAAAGATAAATATTCAACAATCCCAATTAGTTAGCCTGTCTAGATCATAGTCCCTAAAATAGGCTATTGTGGTAGGTATTGTGGTAGGTATACAAAATTAATTAAAGTTTACTAAAAAAAGTTCTTTAATGCCATAGTCATTTTAACCTTGTAATTTTATGATACTTATTTGATTTATCAAGTTCCAGAGCTTTATTTGCCTCGCTAGTTACTTTCTAAAATAATTTTGGTATTGATTCCTTAAAAAAACATATTCCTCATACTGTCAATTTAGTTGTAATATGACCGTTATTCCATAATTATATTTTTAGAGAAAATTTTCTATATTTTTCAATTAAGTTTTATTACAGTAACTGAAACTACTTGGTATTTCGGGGAGAAGAAAATTTTTTCAAGAAACAATTAATTTTAATTATTTCAAAGAGTTTTTGATAAGAGAAGGAAGAGCACCTCTGTGGGATTACACCGGCTGAGCACCTCCTTCACCTCTGTGGAGTTACATTTATTTCATTAATTGGTCCATCGTGTATCTAGGCAGATAATACCTCCTACGTATAATACGCTGGGACAGGCTTCCGTGGTCTTCGAACACATTTTTTTATGAAGAATCCTGGTCTTCGGGTGATGACCACGATGGTGACGAGTTGGAGGTTGCCGATGTTCCGGACGCGATGCAGCAGTCCATTTTCGAGGCGCATTCCTAAAACTCATTCACTACAATGCAAATGCGCCTCAAAAATGGACTGATGCTTTGCGTCCGAAACGTCGGCAACTTCCAACTCGTCACCATCGTGGTCATCACCGAAAACCAGGATTCGACTTTTCCTACGTTTAGCAGTAAAACGGTCAGAGCCTTATGTTTAAAGCACTCTTTCCTGCCACTCAAGTTAGTTTGAAGAGTTTTCAAAATTAGTGTTTAATAAATCGCTAATCACAAGAATTAAGTAGGATGAAGTGATCAATTTTGTTACGATTTACGTTTTTCAGGCCCCAGCGCCGGACCAAGGTGATGATCACGGAATAAGACCTTTGAAATAATAATTCAATATTTATTATTATACTGAAAACATGACAAATGAACTAATAACCAAGTTAATTTTGATGGCCCGGTTGGAAATTCGAATTTTTATTTTAACGAGAATCGAATCAAAGGCAATAGTGATATTCCTATTCCAAAAGATGTTCTTACTTGATTTTGGCATTTCTAATTCAAACCCTACAGATACAATGTTCAAACACAATTATTTAGCGATAAAAAATAGTTTAATGCCAAAGTAGGTGTTCAAAAAATATGAGAAAATAATTTAAAAGGTTTTACGTAAAAAAGGTCGAGGTTAGCACTCTCAATAAAAAAGTAAGGAACTAGTAAAGAGAACAGAATTTTTGCTCAACAGGTAGCGCTAGTCGATGTCGTGCGCGGTAGCGATAAGTCGTGATGTAAACTCATAAAATTACTGTACGGAACATTTTATTTTTTTAATTAGCCCAATGTTACTTTTACACTAAATGACACACTAAATTTTACACTAAATGACAAAATGTCATTAAAATTACGTTATCCGTTACCCACGCAAACAATACAGTAGACCCCCTCTTAACCGACCTCGTTTTAACCGACGATCGGATTATCCGCCCTTGCTGGTCAAAAATGAATGATCGTTTTAACCAGCCCTGTTTTGAGAACGTTCAGTTTAACCATGTATTTTTATTTTGAGAACGCGCTGTATTTTAATTCGATACGTCGCGTAGTTACTAAAATAGATTGATTTTATTTTAGCAGTGCTATAATTTGACTTTTTCGTCACCGTACACGACTCTGCATTACATGTTAAGAAGATAGCCAAACAAATTAAATTAGAATAACATTTGTTTTGCTTGGTTTCAAAAGCTCCCTCCAACAACCACCACTTATAATATAGATGTTATTTTTAAAAATTTTCAGAGAAAATAAATGGCATAACATGACATACCTGTCCTTGTATTCTTCTATGGTCTTTTTAACTGCAAAACCTGCAACAAAATAAAAATCCTTAAGTAAATTACCTTATCTTGTATTGCAAATTTATAAATTGTAGGCAGAACCAAAATGTCTTGATTTAATTTAACAAAAAATAACAAAAAATAAAAAAATGATAATTTACAAAAATAATGAACTACAGTAGACCCCCTCTTAACTGTACGTCTAATGTTTGTGGGAACGTTACGTCTAATATTTAGTTTATTGACGTGTTTTGTTTTGACCGTGCTTTGGGGTTATTAGTGACATTTCTACAGTAATTATTTTGGAAAATAGGTTGATAATTATAGTTTATTTTCTAAATAATCCAAGAACTGCTTTATAATTATGTTAATAGAATTCTAAATCAACAGAGCTTTTATTTTTAGGTGTTTAAAGGATTACCCTTTTTAACCGACCTTTTAACTTATCCGACCTAGGTCCGGTCCCGTAAGGGTCGGTTAAGAGGGGGTCTACTGTATTTCCTTCCTTTTGCAATAACACCGTCAGTGCCTTATAGCCCTAAATTACTCTTCTCGAAATTACAGTTCTTCAGGAGAGTTTTCAAAATAATATTTAAGGAATTAAATTGTACATTTCGCCGATCACAAGGATTAAGTCATGCAGATGAATTGTTAATTTTTTTTAAGATCAGGCCCCAGCGCCGGACCAAGGTGATGATCACGGAATAAGACCTTTAAAATAATAATTATATTTAAAAAGTGCAAAAAAATATTGAATTCAAAAAATAAGTTAATTCTGATGGCTCGGTTGGAAATTCGAATTTTTATTTTAACGGGAATCGAATTAAAAACAGTAGAAATATTCATATTCCAAAAGATGTTTTCACTTGGTTTTGACATTTATATTTGAAATCCTTAGAGATGTAATGTCCAAACTTAACTATTCAGTGATGAAACATTAGTTTTATATTTAATTAGGCGTATAATTAATGCTACGGAAATGCATGGAAAGGTTTGAGATGAAAATGCTGCGGTGTTAGCGCTCTCAATTGCAATGTAAGGAACTAGCAAAGAGAATAACACAATTTCACTACGGAATTTCAACAGGTAGATCTAGTATTGAGAAGGACATATATTATGTGGTAGCATTGACTTTATACCTAAAAGGAGACTAAGGATTAGACCGGGAGCTGGGAGGTCAACAATTACGTCATAAGGTGCACATGTAAAAGCTGTGCCATTTTGATGGGGCATCCTGGGGGGTTTCAAAAATGGGTTTGTGAGCCCTCAATCTGGGGGCTTTCTCCAAGGTGGACATACTTGAATGTGACTTTTTTGTATTCTCCATAAGAATAACATGGGGATGAATTTTACAGGTTTGTTGCAACAGGTATGTGAAAATTGGGTGGTTTTAAATCAATATCCAATAAACCTCGACTAGAAGAAGCCTTATGCCAAGTTTCATTATTATATGTTAAAAAATAAGGATGATATAGGCTTTTATTTTCTTCCCATAAGAAAACATGGGAAAAATGTGTGCAAGTTTACTGCCACAGAAATGCAAAAATGGGAGATTTAAGGCTAATATACAATAATTCTTAATTAAATAAAGCCACATATCAAGATATGTTGAGACAATAGTGAGTTATACGATTTTATTTATTTCCCATAAGGTTAACATAGGACGACGTTTTGAGTTCATCACCCTCAGTATTTCCGTAGCCAATGAACATAGAGAAATGATTCAGCATACCAAATTGTTTGCTTTTTAAGCTGAATTCAATGGTACTAACAAAAATTTGATCATTTAAATTGTTCCACATGAAAATTGCAAAAAAAAAACACTAAAACATTGTCAAAACAATGTTAAAACATTGTCAATTGGGTTAAAACAATGTCAAAATGAGAATGTTTGTAAACGAAAACAGGTAAAAATTATTGTAAAAGATACAACAGTACAAAACAATAACATACACCTGTCAAAATATTACAACCAGCTGCTTGGCTTTGGAAGTTTAGCATGATCCATAAACTCCTACAACAATTCCAATCGGACTCACGAATCATTGAATCAAGAATCGAGAATCAAGAATCAAGAAGTTTATTTCCATAAGGATATACAATATTTACATTAAAAATAAATTTAAACTTGGAAATTATTCCCTACAAGACTATGCATCTGTGTAAGACAAAGGTCTCAGTCACTTTTATTCTTGTTACTTGGAAAGATTTTCTTAAACTTAATTTTTACACTTTAAAGAAAAGAAATACAACGGGCAATACTAATTAATAAATGAAACATTTAGAACAGAAAAATTAGGGCAATTCGTATACAACATGATATGTTATTTGTAAAAAATATATATTGGGTCTGCTACATAACATTTTCTCTAACATTAAAAATATCTATTGAATTACAACTAGTTATAGAAGGCCATCGTTGATTTCAATCAGAAAAAACTAAACTAAAACTTTGAATAAATAGCTAAAAAATTTATGTGATTTAGGAGTAGGGTAACCTAATTAATATTTCCGCAGCTTCAGCACCGATGCGGAGCAGCCACTCCTCAACCCTCCGTTTGTAAACGGCGACACTGTGATAAACTTGATAACTTAGTTTTTGTGAGTGAGTTTATCCGTGCGGCGCCTGCATGAAAACAAAGTCAATTCTAAACTAACTGTACTATACAAAATTATAGTCAATTACAAATATACAAAAATGCGACCTTTAATGGTCAACACCGAAATCTGTACCAAAATTAATTATCAAATTTAAAGGTCAAAATTAAAATCAAATTAAAGGTCTGAATCTCACAATCACTGTGGTAACAATGGCACCACTGGCACCAATGGTGAAGTGATGGCGTCACTGTGTTATGGTTTAGAGGCAGTTTACTCGTCATAGTAACGTTATAAGTGCATTCCGTGGTGGGAGGTTCTCTAAAAAAAAGTTAGGAAAAGCTTCTAGGTTATCAGTATTTACGATGTGTAGACTACCTGTAAACCATTATTATTTGGTACTATAGTAATTCAGAGATTCAGACCTTTCATTTGATACCATATTAGTTTGTTTTTCCTTGCATAGGGACTAGAAGCAAATGTCGGCTTCACGTCGCGTCGCGCCTCGTGTGCTCCGTCTATTTGTATACTATGTGGTCGCAGTGTTTAAAACACTCTTTCTTGCCATTTAAGTTTGTTTGAAGAGTTTTCAAAATTAATGTTTAAAAAATCGCTAATTACAAGAATTGCAGGATGAAGTGATCAATTTTGTTACGAGTACCTGGTGGACCGAGCCTTGCTCGGTGTTATTTCATGTTTACCAGTTCATCCAGTTACTATAAAATATTTCAATGTCATAAAATTGATAAATAGAAACCTTTTTATTGCTCCATGTACTCTTCATCCCATTTGTTGTATTTTCCCTTGAAGGCTGTAGATTCCAAACAGCTGTTATGATTACTTCATTTGTTTACACTTTCCTTGTTTATTTTCGTTGCTATCACGGCAACCCATAAGGCCAATGTTAAAATTTTACAACTTTAAAATTCGATTTATTACGTTATTAGATTTTCTCTGGCTAAGTAATCTGCATAAAATACGTTTGAGTCATAAATTACTTATTTCCAGACCTTGAAGGAAATCCTCGGAGCCGTTTTTGAGATAAATGTGCAAGCAAGCATACATATAAGCATACAAGATAACATTGCTCATAGGCCCCAGTGCCGGACCAAGGTGATGATCACGGAATAAGACCTTTGAAATAATAATTCAATTTATGAAAAATGAAGCGTGGTCAAATAAATAAGTTCATTTTGATGTCCCGGTTGGAAATTCGAATTTTTATTTTAACGAGAATCAAATCAAAGGCAATAGTGCTATTCCTATTCCAAAAGATGTTCTTACTTTGTTTTGGCATTTCTAATTCATAACATATAGATACAATGTCCACACACAATTATTTAGCGATAAAAATTAGTTTAATACCAAAAATAGGCCTACAAAGAATACATGGAAAATAAATTGAAAGGTTTTACGTGAAAAAAGGTCGAAGTTAGCGCTCTCAATAAAAAAGGAAGGAACTAGCAAAAAGAGAACATAATTTTTGCTCAACAGGTAGCGCTAGTGTTGATAAGTCGTGATATAAACGCTTAACAATGACTGTACGGAACATTTTAATTTTTTTTTATCAGCCCCATGGTGGAATTATGAATCAGCCCAATGTTACTTTGTGAAAATTTTACAGTAAGTAACAAAATATCCTTAATATCACGTTATCCGTTCAGCGGGCGAAGCCGCGGGCAACCACTGATAACCAAACTTTCCATTACTTTGTAAACAGGCCAGGTAATCTCTTGTTACGTTATTCTCTAGAATTAGATTTTCCATATAACCCTAGTCGATAGCAACTCTGTGCGTTTGTGTTGATTGGCAAGAGCTTGAGTGCTTGTTCTGCACAATGTAGCCTATAATGCTGTCTGTGGTAATACGTAGGCCTGTATACACAGCCTCAACGTATTAGTTTTATGTGAGAATATTTATTAAAATTAGCGGTTGAATTTTAACAAAATTGAATTATTTTTACTTTTTGCTCAATAAAACATGATACAATTCTGTTGACATTTTGTTGTTAGACATTCAGTTCCGTATAGACAACATGGGGGAACCCATGTCAATTTAGGACATTTCAAATACATTTTTCATTTTTCTATATTTTCCCCTTAATATTAATATCAATTATAATGATACTATGCAAATCTAAAAACTACGGGGAAATGTCTTTCTAAGGGTGTGCCTCAATGTTTTCTACGATGCACATAGCACACCTGTTCCTTATTTAATACGCTAGGGGGGTTTGCGATCAAGACTCCTCCTGAACCGATTTTTTTGCCGTTTGAAAGAGCTCGGCGGGAGGTTTTGCAGGAAATAAAATGTATGAGAAGGTCAGACTAAAGGAAAGAGCGCAAAATGCCTTTAAACTCTCGTATTTTTGTATCAGATTTAACATCGAGGAAGAAATTTCTATGAACAGATGATTGTAATAAATATTTATTTTTCAGCAGACTATAAACAAAGACTTAAAAGCTGCTGAGCAGCGCACATCCCTATTCCTGATGAAAACGAAAACGCAGATTACAAAACATATCGAATAGTACAATTAGTATTTTAAATGATAATTTATCATTCAATCATCATTCTACTCATTCTACTCATTGAATTTTAATTTCAAAAAAAAATTTTCTTGTGACGATGAAAATTTGTTGTTTGAGCGAGACATGGCTTATTTGTTTACCTCAGTTTAAGAACTACATATACTCGCAAATGTTGTTAGATTTTCCATATAACCCTAGCCGATAGAAACTCTGTACGTTTGTGCATGTTTTCACAATGATCCGGAGGTAATTTTCAGATCTTTAGGCCTATGTGTTTACGCCTAACCTACGAGTCTGTATAGAGACCGAGTTGTAATCTGTTAATAGGTTTTGCGTAAACAGTTTTAGATTATTCCCTAACAGCTCAACCCTTAAGGATTTTATAAAATTTCATAAATCCATTGGCATTGCATATTTTAGGAAATACAGCACGTTTAATTCTGATATCACCAGCTGAGGTCAATGCCCCGGAAATATTACGACCAAATAATCAGAATACAACTGATCCATATTGGAAAAATGAAGAATCTAAAAACATTTTTCTCCATAAAGATACTGCAGATGGTCACTTTTAGACCTACCGATAATCTACTCGTCCATGTGAGTCTTGCGAGTTCGAGGTTACTCATCGACATCGACAAGGCCGAGTCATCCATTAAGATAATACAGCAGCCAATTATATCGCGGATTACAACTCGACTAAGGCAGTAATCGAGGCCTCCTTAACGACACAGAGTTCCTCTGGACTTGATATTTTTGGGAAGCGGTTTAAACCTTTTTATTACTTCTTAAGAATAAAAGGTTATTAACTTACAAATTCTGTGTCTCGTAATTTGAATCGACGATGTATGATTTCATTTTAAAGAAATAACTCGAATAAGCCTCCTTTGATAGCATAATTAAGAATTGTTTAACAATACTGAGTTCTGTTTTGTTAATTATTTGGGTCTAGCATATAACAAACCCTATCACTTATATTTGTATAACATTTTGGTCCCTTAAAATTAACCTTTAATCAGCAATCGTATCCTCAAGGAGAGGTGATACTGAAGTTAAAAGAGGGTTTTATATATACTTTATGATAAGCGTGTAAAATTATGTGTATATTAGGACTGAAGACGTGGTAAGGCTAATCCCAGGTAGGAGCGATAAAACCCCATAGGCCAAAATTTTATAACTTCAGTTACAGCAACCTTCTTAATTATTTTATAAATTGCAACTAATAACCTTTTATCCCTTAAATTCCGTCAGTTATCGTTCAAAATTTTAAATCATCGTAAAACAATTACTGTAAAAATTATCAAGCAAATAAATTATTTTCCTAATTAGGCCAATTGCTACTGCTATAATTTTCACAGCGTACTTTATTGCGACTTTAATTATTTACCGGCAAAGTAAGCGCACGCGATACGCCAGTGTGCAGACATATCTCGTTGCGAGACTGTCCCCGCGGTCGTGCTGTACTCGAGCCAAGAGGGCGGAGTCCGAGATGTCCGAGCCAGCGGGGTGCAGGGGAAGTCCGGAGTCTGAGGCACTGCGTGTCAAGTTAGTGGTCGGGGTCTCTGAGGGTTTTGAATTAAGAATTAAGAGAAAAAATAAGGGGGTTGCAAAGATTGCTTTGCAAACTGAAGGAGTGGAAACCACCGGGAGTGTTCGAGTGGAGAATTCGGTAAGGTGTTGAAAGCAATGTTAGAATTGGACATTTTTTTGTAAATACTAAATACCGGAGGAAATTTTAATTTCGACGAGTTTTGGCTTTTAATCTGCGATATGCCTGGGACGGTGGCGTGTCCTGTAATCCAGCTACTTGGAAGTCACGGATTGTGAATAGTTGAGCGATGGCTTGTGGACGCGTGTTCCTTAGTGGGGATTAACGTCCGCACTATTGAATACTACGTTCATAAGACCGTCTTCATAATTAGACCAGTTCGTAAATTGTAAACCAGGCGAAATAGTGGTTCGGATCCCAAGTTAAAATGTGAGTCCCTTATACAGGGTGTTGATAAAAAAACCCTTTAGGACTTCGGGATATGGTTACATACATCAAAACTAAGAAAAAAGGATCTGTAAACATGGGTCCTAAAATGCTCGGTTATCCGTCTGTCGGTCTGTACGTGTTTTTAACATGATGTTGCATAACTTTGGAACTACAAAATATATCAAATTCAAACTTAGTACTTATATGCTGACTATTAGGACCTGATGCTTTGGTGCGGAGTATCAAGTTTCTGCTTTGTACCGTTTCAAAATGGGAGCCATTTTTATATTTTGAAACTTAAATCTTAAAATCAGTAAATTTTTCAAAAATTGGACAAGAGACTAAAAAGTTGCAAAATTTTATTTCATATAAAGATTATTAAGATCGAACAACAATTAACAGAGTTATTGCAATTTTTCCAACAGAATACATGCTTGTTTTATGGTAGCTATAGCAAATTTACTTGAATTCTGTTAGTAAAATTGCAATATCTCCGTTAATTGTTGTTCGGTCTTAATAGTCTTTATATGGTTTTGTAGGAAATAAAATTTTAAAACTTTTTGTTTCTTGTCCAATTTTTGAAAAATCTACGGTTTTAAGATATTAAGTTTTAAAATATAAAAATGGCTGCCATTTTGAAATGGTACAAAGTAGAAACTTGATTCTCCGCACCAAATTAGGTCCTAATAGTCAGCATATAAGTACTAAGTTTGAAGTTGATATCTTTATTAGTTCCATAGTTATGCAAAATCATGTTAAAACACATACAGACCGACAGACGGATAACCGAGCATTTTAGGACCCATGTTTATAGGAACTTTTTTCTTAGTTTTGATATAAGTAACCATTCTTTGTTTGAAATTCATTGTTGGTGATGGTGATTTTATATTTTGATTAGGATTTTTGCGGACATTTGCCATGCAACGTGAAACTTGTTTTTTACTAATCAGTGGGTGAAACTGATTTTTTACTAATCAGTGGTGAAACTTGTTTTTTACTAATCAGTGTGTGAAACTTGTTTTTTACTAATCAGTGTGTGAAATTTGTTTTTTACTAATCAGTGATGGCAAATGTCCGCAAAAATCCTAATCAAAATAAGTAACCATATCCCGAAGTCATGAAGGGTATAAAGTATTTACAATAACCGGAATATTTGAAACGTCCCAAACAATAAAATCTTGTTTTCATCACAATTTGTACACCTAATTCATATTATAGAATCATAGGACGTTGATGAAATAACGCTTTATTGGACCTGAAATAATATAATTTACATGTATTTGGAAATGAAATCATACATAGACTTTTTACCTAGTAGGTAAAAAGTAGCTTACCCAGTAAAAAGTAGTTAACTTACCCAGTAGCTTTTTATATAAAAGGTTTGATTACATAGCTTTGAGCAAAAAGCCCTGTGACAATTAGTTTTATGACAACTTGGTCTATCATAAAACTAATTGTTCGCAAACTAATTAGTTTTAAAACTAATAACACTAATAAGTTTCGCAGATGAAGCCCTTCTCAGGTTTAAACCTTACTTTGCAGAGAGAGATGATAATTTAAGCTTTTACTGGTCTGGAATAAACCACAGGTCAGTTTTTGATGCACGTTTTAGTATCAACGTAGCTTTACCAAATAAAAGTGGGGATGTGACGAAAGCTACGACATAATTTAATCATCATGAAATTCATAATGGCTCTTATTGCGTTCTCTATTAAAGTATTTTTTATATCCATTTAAAAGCATGAAGATAACGGCTGCAACGTTATAAAATCAGCTATTACTCACTGCACGGAATTAACATAAGTTGTTATAATAAAAACGAGATATTTTGTTGTGTTCTTTGTATTTTGGAGCGGCCGTGAAAAAATGCTTTATCTTACGATTGTTAACACTTATAGCTTTTAGATTTTACTGATAGTTCTATGTTTTTAATTCATTGGTGATGGTGAGTTTATGACTTAAGTTTGGTTTTTGCGGACGTTTGCCAACACCGATTTGTAAATACGAGAAAATTGTTTTACTAATCATAGCTGATCCTACATTTTTGTATTGCTTTAACTATCCTTGTCCACTTTCTTAAATCATCGTTTTGGCGTTTAAGTTTCACTATATTTTAATATTGATGCACATTCTTATTTAGGAACTCCGCTTTTCCTATACAGCATTTATCTTGCGAAATGCTTTGATTAGCCATTTACTTTCATTTCAAAACATAGTGCATATATCAATTAAGCGACATAAATGTCAAACAAATTATTTCTCGAAATGCAAAGACAGGTAACCATACTGTGGAGGCACCAACCAACAGAACGCAAACAGAAGGTAAGTTGTGAATTCACACAACTTTTCATTACAAATACTTATATAGTTCATTCGTTTCTTCAGATGACGACCTATCTAATAGGTATTTTGAGCCAAATATGAATGAGAGACGAGAGTAGGATGATTGTGGCACGATCTTGTTGTCTTGCTAATGACTAAGACTGACATGGTCCTTAGACAGAACTCTTAATTAATGCAGCCCATCAGGAAAAATAACCCGCAGTCTAAATAAAATTGAGCCTATAACACACGTGCATTTATAGAAACGATCGGCTATCCCATAAATTTTTAAGTTAAAAACAAACGTCCTTAGTCAGAGACAAACAGGCATAAATTCGCCAGTAATTAAAGGACGCCCTTGGTTAATGTCACGCGACGTTCTTGGGTAATTAAACGACAATCGCAAGCAGACCCGCCCTTCCACTGGGGAATAGCGAGAGGGGAACGACTACTTTCCACTGTCGACATAGTGAGTCGTTTGGTTTCGAACATCGATTCACACTAGTCGACGGTCGACAAGTCACCGCATGAAAACATCGACTAGTCGAGTCATTTAAACTTGTCAAACAAGCAAATACCCCCGTTGTAGCAGACCTGCATACTCAGCGAATTTCAAATGCAAAACAACATATTTCAATCCAACATAGTGAGATTTGACATGTTTTGGTAAGCTCCCTTAAGAATAACATGGGGAATGAGTATGCAGGTTTGCTGCTACAGGTATATTAAAAATGGGTGGTTTTAATTCAATATTTAGTAGATCTGAACTAGAATAAGCCATTTACCAAGTTTTATCAAGATATGTTCAGAAATAACCGAGATGTAGAATTTTACTTATTCCCCATAAGGTTAACATTGGGACAACGTACTGTGTTTACCACTTCCAATATCTCGGTAACCAATGGACATAGAACAATGATTCAAAATACTAAATTGTTTGTTTTTTTGAGCTGAATTCTATGGTACCAACAAAAATTCAATAAATTTTATTTTCCTGTGTAAAACACTCAAAAAACCTATTATTGGGGGGTTTATCCCCCTTTATCCCCCCTTCCGGTGGTCCATCGAAGGCAAACCTAATTTTAGAGAGGACGGGTTGTCCTCATATGTAAAAATAAATTCAGTATAGCCTAGCTCATATATATTGAAACAGAGAACCTTTAAAAATCGTAGGTAAACACTAATTACTTTAATGCACAAGTCTCCCTTTCCCGAACTAACAGTAATTAATAATAGATCGATAAGATAAACCCTAGGTAGGTTCTTTCCAAGGTTCACTTAATTGCAGTTCGTGCTTCCTAGATACGAAACCGTTAAGGGACTGAGTAATTTATTCATAAAATAATTTTAAGTTGACTCGTTTATTAATCATAATACCCTTCAAAATATAAGAAACTTCTTTCCTAGTTGTTTATACTACACCTTACTTTTATCCGAAGCTTACACAGAAAGCTTTCGTTCCAAAATATCTTGGTATTAGATTAGATTTATTCGGGGCTTAATGGGCTTTTAGTCGTTCAAACTGGAAATGAATCAAGGAAATAAATCAGTCTCGGGTTCAAACTTAGAGTAACACAAAGAACGCAGTCCTATTTTTGAGACTCCAATAAATCTAGAGTAGCCTTTAAAATGAATTTATCATAAATATAAATTAGAAAAAAAATCGAACAATAAATTTCTTAAGTTGGCTAAATATAAATTAATAACTGAGTAACGTTCCATAAATTCAAATGAAGTTCCGGGTAGTGTACTAATAAGAACTCTATATCATCCTACAACTAACTGTGAGAAAATGAATTCCTCATTTTTATAGGTAAGGACTTGTTACTTTCGTTTTCGCTGACACACAAATACTTAAAATACTCTGTTGCGAATGTTGAAGCATGTCGAAGCTAGCAGTTTTTGAGTACCACCAGCGAACATCGGATGCTGTTTGTTGAAACATACTTATTTCTGAATTGACGATCGGTGAAATTTAGTTAAAACCTATAAAGCATCAATAATTAATGACACCTAGAAGCGGGCTTCAGAAGAATTCTCTTTCTATAATAGGAGAGTTTACTTTTTTTACGTTGAAAAATGAATCATTAGTAAGGTACTCTTGAATTACCGTACACAATTGGAATTCAATAGCTCGAAAAATTTTCAGTTACGTGTACTTGCTGTTTTATTTGTCAGTTTTACCACAGAGGAAACAGATCTGTTTCCTCTGTGGTTTTATTCACAAATTGAAAAATTTATCGAGACTGGCGTATTTGCTAAAACTGAATTTCGCAGTTATTGTGAAGATATGTTCTCCATAATGGGATCCGAATCAATCCGTCAGTCGTCTGAGACCGGAGATATCCCGCGCATTTACGAGCTGAAGAAGTGGCAACACTGTTTCCGTGTAACACGCAACAATCAGCTGACTTAATTTGTAATGGACAGGAAATTCCGCTCTATCAATGGTTCGAGTTGACAACAAACGATTTGAAAACAATAGTTGTTTTCAGTGATAACCTTGGGTTGGGTGAATAAAGTTGAACTTAACTATCTTTAATTTAATCAAAAAGTGTTGGCCTAATTTACTTCTGGTTTAGGATAACATTTTGGAGATAAAACTAGTTTTCTCTTTTTACTCTTGAACAGTCATTTTCTACAAATTTCTTCAATTTTTTTCTTTCTCCCCCCTATACATAATATGTATAGAAAGTATCGTTTTGTTAAAATTGTTGTATTTAAGTTGTAAGTGGATACATTTGGTTCAGCACTCCCCGGTTCCAAAAAGGTGGATTTCGGAGTGGTGTCTGTCAATCCGTGTGTGTGTGTCTCTGTGTAGCCTATGTGTGGATGTAAACGACACCAATGAAGACGGACAATTTTTTTATATCATGGTTTAATTTGCTTCTATTAAACCATGATATCTCTAGGATTTTTTTATTTTAGATTTTTAGGGTATTACTTCATAAAAACGAATAAAATCACAAAAACCCAATTTTTTCAAAAAAGGCTCAAACGATTTTAATAAAAATGCCATGGTTTGTGTGTGTTTCATTGTTTCATTGCTTACGGTCCAAACAAAATGACATCACCTTGCAAGCCTGTAAAAATTCAGGCTCAAAAGTTATGGGGATTTAAGTATTAAAAAATTTAAATTTTTTCAAATTCACTCGAAATTATAATATTTGACCAAAATTTACTTGCAACCATTAAAATTGGTTTGAAAAAATAAATAAATCAGTATCTGAAATTATTAGTATACGTCAACTGGTTCCGGAGATAATTGATATTTTCGTTTGGCGGTAAACGCAGAACCTTGTCTAATGTTATTATTATGGCAAATATTAATTTAAAAACCGATATCTCCGTTAATTACTAACCGATTTTGATAAAATTTGGTACGTATTTTTGATATTATTGTGAATTTGTTTTATAGGTTTTATTTTATTTCATTACGTTTTCTTGCTTTAAATGGCTTTAAGGGAGAAAGTGTGTGTCAGTTTGCTGATACCATTAATCAGAATTTAGTATCAGACCGAAAGTTTTAAGACAAAGACTTTTTCCCTCACATTCGGACGGGTTCCGAGATATGTTTCTGGACGTCGTCGGCCGGGAAGTCTCCCTCGCCGGCTGAAGGCCGCCTGGTCGGTTGTCTGATGGTTGTTTTAGCCGCGGCCTTGTACTTCAGTGAACCGTAATTTGGTCAGAGAGGCGCTGTGTTCGTTGTATCTTGATTGTGACATGATGTTAGATAACAGCGTGTTTGCTGCAGTCCTTTTATTTCTCTGCATCTCCAAATCTGAGTATAAACTCACTCTGTGCTTGTTTTGGCACAAATGTTATTGGGCTAGCGCTTAGAAGTTAAGTTGAAGTAGAAGTAGATTGATCATAGGTATTTACTTAGGTCACCAAAGTTTTAAGCTCTATATTCGTGTTGCTTTGTTTTCGATATAAAAACAACAATTTATTTGTCGGATCGATTTATTTTAAAGTGGATAGGCTTAATAAAACCCCTAAATTATACCAAACGATCATATAGGATCAATGTGTCATATATTGGTCTTATATGTGATCAATGATTATGCCATAGATGCATTTATATTTTAGTGTAAGGAAATATCAAAGATATAGAAAATATCTGCTGGTTAATAAATTTGTAAAGTACAATTGCTGTACTTATGAAGTCTGTATTTATGAAGACAAAAGCAAGAATAGTGTGCAAACATATTATGAAATAAAGGAATTAAATTTTACTAGAATCAAATAAATTTTACCTATTAAAGGTTGTGGATAGTATGACAGTTAAAGAAAAAAATATTCAGACGAAAAAAATAAACTCTGAGTGTTTGTTAACACCGACAAGGTGCTTGAAAAGTCTTAAACATTTTTGTGCCTTATTACTTTAAGGTTTTTAATTCATGCCAAGCATAGACATGTTCATGTTATCTTTATCATAAAGAATTTAAAGAGGATATTTTTTACATTCTGTATTTAAAATTTGTCCTACTGTCATAGTCGGTTAGTCGTATTTTAGTTAGGTACATTGTTATCATAAATCAACAAAATTAAAACTTTAAGATAAAATGTTACGTTATATCTTTGGTAAAATCTTATACTTAGGAAAAGGTCTATAAAAAATGTAATTTTTGAAATTAGTCGAGTTACATTTAATAAGCATTTGTAGACTGCTAAAAAATCAATATAAAAATATTAACGATGCACTGATTAACAGCAGATAAAAAACTGTGAGTACGGGTATAAATCAATAGTAGGGGGAATGTCCCTTAAGTTTAGTTTTGGTCTTATAAAACAAATCGAAGATGGATGAAGGGATTTTAAAGGTTAAATTTTTACAAGGAATCGATTAATTGGATTCCTCCCAAGCAGTATTAATATGAGATTTTTGGTTTAAGGAAAATGACAGATGAACCATACAAATTTAAAGTGAACCATAATAAAGTGTTTTCACTTTAAGACTTTTGTGAGTAAAATATTGCCTTCAAAGTTGGGAAAAAGTTGTAAACCATAGAAAATCCATACAGTCTCACCGAAGGAAAATGGCATGAACATAAATATATTCTTCATTCTGCCTTGTACAGTATATTTCTGCTCAGTTCTAATGAAAACGCCTTCAAACAGCACGACGCAATTTAACCACACTCTCGGCAACATACTATGAGATTCCGCCATTCCACCTACTTCAACGTTTCGCCGCCAGGTAGCGCGGGGCGTGTGAAACGAAGCGCCACATCGGCAAATCAACAGACAGCGACAGCGACAGGGCGTACGCTAAATTTGTAATGAAACCGGTCACGACAAAGGAATGATGATCGGCGTTTGAGTCAGTGAACGAGAGAATACGGAGGCGTGAACCGTCAGTTTGTGCGAACACGGGATTTTGTGTCTTCAAACCGGGAAATTGCGGGCGAGAAGAGAGTGAATCAGTTCAGTGTCTGTGCTTGTGTGGTTAGGTTAGTGTGAAAATGGGGGCCGAGGACGAAGGTACGCAACTTACGGATAACCTCCTCAACGGAGTTCAAAATATGTTGGGCAATGTTGTTAGTGATTTTGTGCGAGGGCAGCTGGGAAAGGATACGATCGAGAAAACTGTCCTGGAAGTGAAGAAGGTCCTCCCTTCCCTTCATCACTTCAAAGTGGTTAGTAGTTTTTAAACTTTCATGTACGGTAGTTGTTTTGACAAGTTTTAGATTGTTTTGTTTACAGGAAATGAGTCGTCGCGTCGCGTCGTCTGCATGTTTGTCTGCATGTATGGATGTTCTGTGGATTGCATTAAAAATGTTTCGTGACAGTAACAGCATCAACTACAAATTTAATCAATACTCCACTGCCCTACTGTGTTTTATTTAATTTGGATCGCAGATTGAGTCCGTCCGGAAGACGTAATGGGAGATTTCTTTCATTTATAGAGAGTTTAAAAGTACTGTCATTTCATTAAGGGTCAACTGTCAACTTAATTAATTGATTGCTTAATTTGTCTAGTCGTCTTAGATGATTACTGTAGGCCATGCAGTGATCTTGCGACCGTTAATCAAAGAAGTTGAATAAAATATAGGCCTATACAGTTAGGCCTATAACAATTTATTCTGTTGATATTATTTTTGCTTTCATCATTCTGTATGCTTTATTGTTTACTGTAACTATAAGTTACCGTACATTTAAAAAATTGTTAAATGCGGTACTATTATTATTTTAAACTCGCAAATCAGATAAAAAATGTTAGCTTACATTTTAAGGCTTGTGTATGTACAAGCTACTCGATTTAAATTTGAGCTTGAAGATTAATTTTGTTTTAGTGAACAACCGTTTGCATTGTAGAACTAATGCTGAAAGTTATTTTAAGACAGTCAGATTATTGAGGAAAGAACTCAACTGCATAAAAATTAAAGTTAATGATTTTTTAATTAAACTAGGTACATTATTACGTAGCCTATTTATTTTTTGAACTTTTAATTTAACTTTATTGTTATCATACAGTATTAATTTATCCACTGTACCTCTAAATAACCATAAGTCATAGGCTAGTAAAAATACAAACAATTTAATTTTTGAATAGGTAGGCCTACTCAAAAAATTACAATAATTCTGTCAAATTCAATGATAAATTGGTGATTCCAAAAATATTGTGTTAAAAATCTAGGCCTGATTAAAAATGGACGGTTTTTATTTTTACGACTCTACAAGCATAAAAAGGGGCTTTCTTAAACGTTTTCTAATTTTAACGATGATGGATTCGGCCGTATAACAAAGCAACTAAATCAAGTTCCCTGTTGATAAAGTCTGCGGCTTTTGAACTTTCTCAAGGTCAAAAGTTCTACATGTTTTATTTTTTTATTTTAGTCTGTATGTTACGTGTTACTATCTCTCTCAGTTCAGTTTACAATTTGTCTTTTGTTTTCTTTAGTGTGGCCTTCGGTTAAGACGTAACCGAACTCGGACATGTTTCTGACACTATCGGTATCATGCTTTTAATTTTGTTTATTATCAGGTATATTTTATTACGTTATGATTCTAAACATTAACAAACAATTTCTTTCTTTGAAGGAACAAATATGATTACAGAAAAGTCAATGAATATGTTTTTCGAAATAGGTAAACTGCGGTACCATTCAACACTCAGGCATATTGTTGCATTATAATATCGTCGTTAGAAGTTGACATGAAATAAAAACGTTTATCCTGTCACAAAACTTTTCCGTTTTTATAACACTGGCTTAGCGCATGGCTTTTTTCATTTTTTAACGTTCATTCGACTTAAACTTGAGTAGAACCGACCAGGAAAGCTCCCGTCCTGTGACGAAGAGATAAGTCCCATGAGCATAGAGCTGAAAATCCCTTGAAAGTGTAGGCAGAGCTTGGGCTTTTCCTGATACAGTTGTTGGACCAATTTGGAACAATTTACGTGGGCAGAACAATCAAGTGCCTCGCCTACGTAGTTTTGCTTCTTCTTGCTCATCGCTTTCCTCATAATATCACTGTGTTTCACTTTAATCACTGTGTTAGTCTTTACATGTAACTACACATATCTTTACAGGTCTTTACAGGCCTTCACAGGTCTTTAGTTAACTTAGTTACTGTAGGCCTACTACAATTTTACCTTTTCTATATTTATATTATATTAAAAATTCAGCCCTAAAGTCGTCTATACTCATCAAACTCTGTTTCCCCAAAAGTCTGGCTCTTTGGAAATATCTGACTCGGCTTGTAATTAACGGGGTAAAAGAAATTAAGGGCTAGGACCCCCCTTACAAACAACTCTGTAAAACCACAGACCATGAAAAAAACAGCATGTCTGAAAATCCATTTAACCATTGACATTATACAGTACATAGCATATACCTAAAAGGAGTCTGCCCATGCTATACATGTTTTGAAGCCAGAAATTTCCCCGCGAAATTAGTTCGCATTCGTCACTAGAGATTAGGGCGTATGCCACTAGTGCAAGTTGTTTCGCGAAATGCTGTACTGCGTAATTCATATTGTGTTTAAAGCGATTGATAGAAAATAAATACATAGATGATTTCATAAAAGCACTTAATGAAAATTATTTAAATTCTTTTTTATTTGGTCCTTTTATGTAAACATCTATGTGTTTATTTTCTATCAATCGCTTTAAGCATATATTATGAATTTTGCAGTACATTATTTCGCGAAACAACTTGCACTAGTGACAAACGACCCATTGCGCCAGCTGTGATGTTTCACGTGAAAGATTCGTATCCCTGAAAAAATCTCCACCAGAATATACTAATTTTAGTAACATACCTATACTGTATGATCAAATTTGTCGGCTTCAAAATTTAACATTGCTTGGGCTAACTATTTTTTCTTTATAATCAATTATTCAACCCTCCATATTTTCACCTATCCTTTCACAAAGCAATGTAGGTTATAAAATACCATTTAAACATGAATCATATGCTTCACACTGTATCTTATCACTCCGGAGTCATTGAAGTGAAGAACTTTACAGCAATAAATTCTCGTTAACAACCGAAACCGAACCTCAACTCTCAAAGTTATCAGCAGATTGCACTGGCGCGATACCGTAACAGTAAAATCAGTACAGTACTTAAATGTTCGGGAACCCGACGACTCGTGAGTATGACTCTCTGCTGCAAGGAAGTGTACGACTGGCGAAGACGCGTGTGCCGCCCCTGCCGGGCTCGGGGGCAGGCGTTCCTCAGGGGCAGAGGGATGGAGGTGGGAGAGGACGGGGCGGAGGACGGACGGCGGAGGACGAGGACGGATCCCACCAGGTGGAGGAGGTGGTTGCGCCGCAGGCAGCGGGTGAGGAGGAAAAGCGTTTGTTGGGGAATTTCTGTCTGGAAGGAGGATAATTAAGGGGAAAGGACGATTCGATAGCATAAAAACCCATTTTATTTATTTATTTATTACATTCAGCGAACGCCAATATACAGATATATATACATAAAACGAAAGTCCATTTTGCCAGTGCAAAGCTGCTGGAGAAAAATGATACTGCTACCACTAACACTAACGATAAATACCTATAGATTCTGACAATAATAAATGAAAAGGTTGTGACTTAAACTAAGATTAAGATGTAACACAGAATCATTGCACAAGAAAATGAAGGTATGCTAAGCAAAGTGATGACTAGAACAGGTGGGATACATACTGTGTGACAAAGAGCTCTGATTACAAGACAATAATCAGATTACAAGACAAGTCAAGAATAAGATTTTGACTGCTTATTCTGTTTTTCGTTGGTCATTAGTAGTAGGCGATAGTCCGATTGCTGCTGTCATTCATATGGAATAATATTGGCAAAATTAAATTATATCTTCTTCCCTCTTCTAGAAAGGTTTATTGAGTTTTAGCGAATTTCCCCTATAGGGAAGAAGCTATTACCGTAGGTTCCATGCTAAGACCTAAGCCCAAGACCATGATAACTTTTCGTTTTGGGGCCACCAGAAGCAAAAAACACCATTCGTTCGAATTTATATATAATATATATATATACACACATATATATATATATATATATATATATATATATATGTGTGTGTGTGTGTGTGTGTGTGTGTGTGTGTGTGTCTGTCAGCACGATAGCGGCCGTAAATAAGGTCCGATCTTAATGAAATTTGGTACAGACATGTAAAGTGGTAATCCCTCGGACGAGTTCGTAAACCAGCCCGATCGGACCACTGGGTGGGGGGGTAAAGGGGGATAAACCCTCCCAAAAATGGGTTTTATGAGTTTTTTACATAGAAAAATAAAATTTATCGAATTTTTATTTGCACCATTGAATTCAGCTAAAAAAACAAACAATTTAGTATTTTGAATCACCTCTCTATGTCCATTGGTTACCGAGATATTGAACTTTCAATATCTCGGTAAACCACTTGGTAAACAAAGTACGTTGTCCCAATGTTAACCTTATGGGAAATAAGTAAATTTCCATATCTCGGTTATTTTTCAACAAATCTTAATAAAACTTGGTAAATAGCTTCTTATAGTTCAGATCTACTAAATATTAAATTAAAACCACTCAGTTTTAATATACCTGTAGCAGCAAACCTGCATACTCATTCCCCATGTTATTCTTATGGAGCTTACCAAAACATGTCAAATTTCGCTATGTTGGATTGAAATATGTGGTTTTGCATTTGAAATTCGCTGAGTGTGCAGGTCTGCTGCAACGGGGGTATTTAATTTTTCTTAGACCACTTTGGTATGAAGAAATTAAATTACAAAATTTAAATTTTGTCAAGAAAAATTAAGAGAAAAGGTAAAAAATTGTTCACTTTCGTTTTGATGACTCCCAAATTTTTGCTGAAGTTACTGTAGCAGGTTTAGTTTACTGCATTATTTTCTCAGAAATGCCATCGTTGTAAAATGACATAGAAAATGTAATAAATTGCGTTAGTCACACAATGACAGATTGGCTTTTCAAAATTTTCATCCCATGAGGAAGACGAATGTCTGCTTTTATGCAAATGAATGAGGAATTTATATCTTCTATTAAAAATGAGCCTGTTGTAGAATTGGGCCTTGAGCAGAACAGCATTTTCTATCGTTCACAAAGGCCTATAAGTTTACGTGTTTCTGTCGTCTTTTCTGCCATCTTCCTTATAATAATTGTTCATTGTGGCAAGATTGACTTTTTCAGCACTATTTCATTTCCCTTGTAGAAAATGAGTTCAGTAGTAACATTGTAAGTTTTTTTTTGTAATTACGATCAAGTACAGTTATTTGTAATTCTGGTCTGTAAAAAGGATAAATAATCAGAAATCAGAAATCAGAAATTTTTATTCATCAAGAAGCGATGTACAAACATGCAATGGATGAAAGTCAAGGTGGCAACATTCAAAATCAATGCCTACAAAAAGGAAACCTAACATTAGCAGAGCAATAAAATGTATACAACTTATAATATAATCGATACACATGCAAATAAAATATCAATAAAACAAGCATATAACATATCACAGACAAGTTAAAACAAAATGTCAATTACAGGCATGTCAAGGAATTCAACTACATGATAAAAAGGCCTAACTACAAGCCAATTATACACTGAGGACTTATACTTAGTAAAAGAGACATGCTGTGCACCTACAGGCAACTTGTTAAAGAGCTTGATATACATTGCACGATGCTGGTCTTGTGATTTACTTAATCTAACAAATGGCCGGTCTAACGAGGTCATGCTTCTAGTGCTGTAATTGTGTACACTGCTTCTGCGTGAGTACTCATGCAAATTTAGCTTTACATGCAATAAACATACATAAATATACATATTGACAACAGTTAATATTCCTTCATTGACAAAAAGAGGTTTGCAATGGGCACGAAATGGTGAATTAGTTATGATTCGTATGGCCTTCTTTTGTAAGAGCAATACCCTTTGAACGCTACGGCCATTTCCCCATAAACGGATGCCGTAGAGAATTATGCCATTAAAAAAAGCAAAATATACACTTTTCAGGTACTCTTTGGGGATTAACTTCTTTAGGTGACGGAGCAAGAAAATCACTCTAGATAATCTACAACAGACACTTTGTATATGAGGGTCCCAAGTCAGTTTTTGGTCAACCGTTATACCTAAAAGCTTAACACTATTACTTAAAACTATATCTGACTGAAAATCTAAATGACACAAAGAAAAACATATTTGTTGAGTTTTGTTTATGTTCAAGAGTAGACCATTGGACTCAAACCAGGTATTGCCTTCTGCCATGGCATCTAACATCAATTGACCAAGCACAGCAGGGTCTTTCCCTGTACAGAAAAATGTTGTGTCATCTGCAAAAATGACTTTCTTACAACTAACATTCCAAGACAGGTCATTGATCAAAATTAAAAATAATAAGGGGCCCAGCACCGACCCCTGGGGCACGCCGTTCTTCACTACCGCTACGTCAGAAAACTGATCATTAAAAGAGACTTGTTGTCTGCGGTTGGCCAGATAGTTCCTGAAAAAACATAGCTCCACACCATTTATGCCATAAAACATCAATTTTTGGAGAAGTATCTCATGAGAGACGCAGTCGAAGGCCTTAGTAAGATCACATAAGGTGGTCAGAGTGCTATTATGGTTTTCAAAACCTTCAATTACAGAGGAAATAAGACTATCGACTGCGTCCTCAGGAGACAGCCCTTCTCGGAAACCAAATTGGAATTTAGAAAAAAGTGAATTAGTTTCAAAATATTCACTCACCTGGTGCTTCACAGCCTTTTCAATAATTTTGGAAAAGGTTGGTACGACGGAGATCGGTCTGTAGCTTGCTGTACAATTTTTTGGACCATGCTTATATATTGGCACTACTTTTGATAGCTTCAATATCTCTGGAAATTGACCTGTACGCAGGCACTCATTAATACAATGAGTAAGAGGGGAGACAATAGCGGGTAGGACACTTTTAATGAGATTGCCACTAATGCCATAGATATCTTTACTATGAGCACTTTTCATATTTTTGACAACACTCTCAACATAATCACATGTCACAAGCTTGAACTGGAAGATAGACTGAGGTACTGGACTATTTTTCACCAAAGTGGAGGCCAATGCTGGAGATACGTTCACCTGAGTGCTTACATCTTCCACTGATGAGATGAAATAGTTATTGAAGTCATCGGCTGTGAGGCAACACTCACCACTCAACACGGGTCGGTTTCTAGCGGCATTCACAACCTCCCATGCTGTTTTACATTTGTTAACTGATTGGGAAATTCTTGAGGCGTTATGATCCAGTTTAGCTTGAACCAGGGCTTTCTTGTACTGCTTTTTTGCAGCTAGATACCTGGATCTTATGGTATCCACAAATAAATTGTAACGCTTAGCCCAAAGAAGGAAATCATACAACTGAATTACTTCTTTCTTCAGATCATGATGTTCTTGTTTGTACCAAATGAGCTTTAGGGGTTTATTATCATTAGGCCTTACGATTTTAGCTGGAAAACAGGTGTCAAAAGTAAGATTAAAGTTACTGAGAAACAGATCAGGAAAATTATCACTAGGCCTAGAGTTTCTGTTCATGCATTCCCAATCAGTAGACTGAATACTACACACAAAGTTGTTGCTGTTATTCTGACTAAAACAACGAGTCATCTTAAGTGTTGTGTGAGGTTTGTTTGTACAACTGTCAAATGGAGTGACACTGATTTCCAGTGCACGGTGATCAGACAAAGGCAAAATAGGGACTTCAACCTTTAAAAGTTGCCTAGGATAGTTACTTATGACATTGTCGAGACAGGCAGACCCTCTGGTAGGCTTGGAGTTAGCGCAGTAGCAGTCAACTGAACGGAGGACATTCAAAAGCTGAAGTGGTAAAGGCTCATCAAGTCGGATATCAATATTGATATCACCACATATCATTATGGGCAGATTATTCTTAGACAAAGATAAAATAAGCAGTTCAATATTCTCTAAGAAAATGGTCTCATCACCATCAGGGACTCGGTAAAGAGACAGAATGATCACTTTAAGGTCCGGGTAACTAACCATGATAGCTACAACTTCAAAATTGCGTTCAACGCAAAAATTTGCAACATCAATAACCTCATACCTGAGTCCTTCTGAGGCAAATATGGCAACACCACCTCTGGTTTGAGTGGTACGGCAAAAAGATGTAGCACAAATATAACCATCAATATGAGCTAAGTCCACGGTGTCAGAAGTACACCAGTGCTCACATACACACATCACAGAAAAATTACCATTGTGAAGGATCAGTTCGAGTTCATTCAACTTGTCAAACAAAGATTGTGTGTTCACAGAATAAATATTGTAGCTAATCTTACTAGAAATGTCAGACGGTATGGATATATCAGCAACTACTTGTTCGTTGCAGCGGTTACTGGTAACTCTAAAAAACCATTGTTATCAGCAGTGTTGGTCATAGCCTTCCTTGGTGGTCTGAAGATTTTCACCAAAATACCTTGAGGCCAAATATTTGCATCAAAGGCCTTAGTAAACACATCATCAGGTACACCCACCTTAAAGGACTTATAAGTGTCAAATCTTGAGTTCCACTCAGAGCACTCTACCTCACAGTTCAAAACGTCCTTCAGGTAATCCGATAGATTTTCTTGGGTAACAGTTGTGTGACATCTTGACACAAAAAGCCATCTTTGCTTAGGAACCGATTTAAGGCCACTGGAGGACTTAGTCCCAATAATAGGCTTAGGCCTGTTACCATAGGTTGCAGGTACAGTAGGCCTACTACTAACAGGCTTGGGGCCTAGGCGGTTGTCATAGTCAGAGTTAGATTTTACACAGTTTCTATTGAAATTACTCTTTTTCCTTGAGTATTTAGTTATAAAACCTTCATCATTAGTCATTGATTTACTTTTCACAGCTTGAGAATAAGACTGAGTCATAAATTCAATATGATCACTATTGTTAGGTTGTTTGAGGTTATCCTCTACGGGATCTGGTGTTGCAGTTTCAGACGTTTCAGTTGACAGATCGATATTCGACCTATCGAATTCCGCAGTCGCAGAAGTCAGATCGAAGTTATAAGGATAAATAATAAAAAGGATAAATAATAATGTAGGCCTACTTGAAATAACACATTATACAGCTCTCAGCGACTTTGTAATGGACCAATAATGCTACCAATGGATAGGAACTACGGTAATGTAGTTACAGGGCACCAATATAACAAAATCTTCAAAGCAACGACAAGTCGCTTCTTGCTCTTGTGTCCTATAACTTTTTCCAGAAATATTTAATGCAAAAAAGGAAATAATATATTCTCAAGTGCCGCACCTGCCATCGATTTTACGACTGAGGTCGACGTTACAACACGATAAACAAATCAAGGTGTGAAGAACGTTCCATTTACAGAAATGATAAGATTGCGAGAATCGATCATGACCGGTTCAACACAAGAAAAGTGTTACATCGTTGCAATTTTACAACACCTTTTATCAGTCAATATTTTATTACCGTTGCTTCAATCACTGGTAATATACTGTATACCAATCCGGTCACTGAGTGAGTCACTATTATATCCACAATGTCGTGATTCAGCTCTGAAGAGGCTTGTCTGTTATGATAAGTAAAAAGTATGTACATCCAGCAATTTACTGTTTTGTCTTCATGAACGAACTTTCTCCAGCATTGAGTCAGTTTGACCTGTCAAGTTCTATTTTTATACCGGGGTTCCGCCCCAGAGGGCCAGACCTCCTTCACGGCACTTAGATATCCTTCAGTGATTCGGAAGTTCACGCAGTTGAGAGAGTTTAGATGTCCATCCTTATTATATAACCTTGATGCGTTTCTTCACTAAGGAAAGCACCATGAGTACAGTTAAATCGATATAGCCTACTGTTGTCATTGAGTAACGAATCATCCTACATATTATCTCATCCGTTTTTAGCTTAAGCCGAAAGCCTGAAATTGTCCTTTATTGATTTTTATTTCACTTATTCAATAACCGAAACCAAATAAAATTACAGTATCAAGGGATTAAAGTAGCATTAACTATCAAGGGATTCGGAATTTGGATGTCAAATGCGAATATGAGGGTTTTCAATTGAGTTGGTACACTACGTACAGTCTTGAGAATAAAATAAGGTTTAAAATAACTGTAGTAAATGTTTCGAGACATTTTTAGTTGAAAGTCGAGGAACGGAACGAAGCAGACCGGACTGGGACGGAAGCGTGACATCACCGACATGACGTCACAGCTGGTTATGGCAGCGACGCCAACAGATAGTTACTATCACGGTCACCCTCGCGGTTAGTGGTCTACCTTCAGGTCTACCGGTTCCAGACAAAACTTCAACAGACCACGTCATATATTAGAAATTTATTTATCAGCCAGTTTTGATTTTCGAGACGTAGCGCACGATTTTTTCGGAACAAGATTTTTATCATGTTTATACCGTAAATAAAAAAAATAAATCAAATGTCACTCGCTACATATTGTTAACTTTTTTTATTAAAAACGTTTTTGCACCAAATAGATGTTTTGAATTCGTCTTTCATTTTGGAATTGAATTGAACAATGGGGCCGTATAGATAGGTTTCATCGACGCAGGAACATTGACTTCAGAACCACCAACCGCACTTGACCGTCTATGTCCACAATTTGTTGCAATTTTGCCAGAGACAGAGTAGTCTTTTCAGTAAGTTTTTTAACGCCGAACTAAAGGAATAATTTGTTATGTTTTACTATATCCAGATTTAATCTACCCCTTATTGTATGTGAGTTAAAATTTCCAGTTATCTCAAATAAAGATATAATCCATAAAAATAGCGAGGTCTAATATACTAGAGTAATTTCGCTGATAGGCTACTATAAACAGGAAAACTTTGGATTTTCAAACGAAAGATTCAGATGTAACAAAAATGTGCATAAATTTGGACGAGGAGCCAATTTCTAGTTTGTGTTCTTTAAAATGTTGATAATTAGAAAATACAAAAATAAATAAAAACCTTGGAAAAAACTATTCTTGAAAGATCTAGGGCTAAAAAAATTGCTGCGACTCAAAAAATAAGTTTTAGTTAACTTTTTCTCATGGAGGCATTTTTTAATGTCAGCACTATCTCATGAGGTATTGTATACGATGGCAACATGTCCACTCTGTAAATAACCACAGCAAACCCTTTCAAACGTTTGGCGTTGTTGTCAACAAGTGTTTTTGTCAAGAGCGGTGGACCGGTGATCAGCTGTTTGAGCGCGGAGGGATGTCAACAATGGTCAGCCGGTGGCACAGCTGTTTGCAACACAGCTGTTGCACGGCGCATGCCCAGGTCACTGACCTATTTCCTTACATGGCTGGTTAACCCGCAGACAGTTTCGCACACTTTCTCCGCGAAATTCAGTAAGTTCACTCGGTATCTTGTGATAAGAAAGTGGCTGGCTCGCCAAGCCGGTTATAATGTTAGAATTTTAAACGTTTAGGCCGAATCAACTCCAAATGTTAGCTTTTTCTTCTCCCGCAACAATTATTCATTACTAATGGGCATTTCTTATTGATTTAAATGAGGGGTAGGCTACATTTAATAGAGGGCAATGTCCTGAAATTTTATTTCCTGGCATTTTGTAATGATTTCTATTCCTCCTCGTAAAATCTCTAGCGAATTTTCAAAACGGTAGGATATCTGCTGGAAATAATTTATATGGCAAAAGAAAGGGGTTTATGCAGGTAAATTGGCCAGACAAAATCGAATTAGTCAAGGACTTTAATTTGTTGTCGAAAAATCTTGCATCGGGCCTTTCATTGGGGTTGCCGTGTTTGTGTTGATCAACGGAAACGTAGAAAACAAGCATTCATTAGCTCTTTGCAAACTATAGCCAGGGTGAATACTCGTACCATTTCAGCGTATGGGATGTAGATTTCAAGGATTATTAAAATATGATATGTTTGCATCGAAAGACTTACATTTTATAAAGTAACCTGACGAACAGGCATAGACTAAATGAAATATCGCCAAGAAAGACTCGGTCCACCAGAAACTTTTTAATAAAAAAGTGCAATAACATTTGGAATTGCAGTGTTTGGGAAATATACAATATAATTTGATATGAGTGCGACATTCACTCAACCATACATGAAGGACTGGAGTGGTGAGCTAAGTATATGTCTCCATGAACAAGATTTATTTTTACTTTCCAAAACACTCTGACCCGCATTTGAAGCCGCTCCGACGCGACGCTGGCAGAACTCCAATAAACAGAGGTTTGGAATTCGTAAGCTGGAGCTGAATCTTTGACATTCAAAAAAATGCTTCAGTGCTGGAAACGTCGATTGGGAACCCAGCAATACTACATGTAACATTTAGGAAAAGGTAGGAACTTAATTCTAAATGTTACATGTAGCTTGACAGCTTGATACATTTTAAACTGCCCGCAGGTACACGGTACAAACCCGGCTTAAAACTGCCTCACTAGTTGGATACAGACAATGGAAGACCTTGAAATTTATGACCAAGTAGTTAACGTTTTTCGATATCAACAATACGAAACAAGGCTTTTTCTGAATTCAATAACGTCTTCTTCATTATAACCAAGCAAGGTTAGTGACTCTAAGCGATCAAATGCAATTGTATTTCCTGATGGAGATGATCCAACCATGGATTAGTCATAGTTCTAATGAATGCCTAATATTTATCAGTCAATAAACTTTGCGGTTACTTCAGAGCTTTGCGGCTGAATTGCCCCAGTTATGTTTTCAGGGCGTTCCTCACGCCTTGAATGTTTTTGTTTTCTGTGTTGTAACCATAACCATAGAACTGTAACTGCACTTCTACGGTTGTAACGTATGATTTAAAACCTTCTGAATTTGCCATACTTTTTTTATGAGATTAAAGTGTTTTTAAATATCAGATTGAGTAGGTACGCATTACTGTTTATTTTCACCCCCCGCCTCTCTTGTGCAAACCATTTTCTGGGCATTTATCTCTCTAAAGACTCTTTTATTTCATGCCCAAATGTTTGATACCTATGAGATGTTTTGGACTCTGATTACAGAAAATATCTGGGTGGGAGTTCGCTCTGGTTCAGTTTCGCCGGTCCCGTAATTTTTTTGTTCTTAGGCCTACAGATTACCCAAAAGTTGAAAGTACGATGACCTGTAGAGTTTGAGTTTGAAGTAAATGTTAAACTATAACCCGGGGAATTATTCTGACATGTCAGTCCTGAGTAAACGTTTAGTCCATATATCAACTAAAATGGTTTTCAAAATTTGGAAAGTAAAATGTCTTCAGAATTATATATTGCGTAGCATGATTTACTTTAGATGCATTATGGATTTTATCATGGTCAAAAACGTGAACGCCGCGTCATCAATGGTTTCCTACACGGTCGAGCATGATGTGACTTTCTTCCAACCCCTTTGCACACGTCACACGTCATGGCTATTACGTTGCGCACCTCGGATTTGAGTTGACTGCTCTGAAAGCAGCTATCATGGGGCGCATGTGGTTTTCATGGAGACCATTCAGAATCCTATGGATCGATTGACGCTCTAAAATCCAAACCAACTCTTAAATTACACAGTTATCAAATTAAATAACTGGTGCGTCACCCTGTGCTAATACCCAAACCACCTTGAGGCATATTGTAAACAATAAAAATAATCCAAGGCCTTTCAAAACGATTTTTACAACCGGATCAAAAATATCGACTCAACAATCGAATCGACATTTTTTTCTTATCGATTTATTTGATATTATATTAATATTGTTGTAGTGTCAGACTTGCGGGTGGCGGGCATGTTTCTCGCGCGCGGGCGTGTGTGGCGTGTGGGCGTGACCTTGAACTGCACGACACACTCCGCCGACTACGTTGATTGTAGACTGCACTGTACACAGTGCACTGTACACTGCCACTGTCCCGCTGTCGTTGTCGCTGCACTTGCACGGGAGTGTACACAGTGCACTGTACTGTACACTGCCACTGTCCCGCTGCCCGCTGTCGTTGTCGCTGCACTGCACGGAGTAGTGCAATGCACACTGCCACTGTCCAGCTGTCCGCTGTAGTTGCCGCTGCACTTGCGCGGAGTGTACACAGTGCTCTGTACACTGCCACTGTCCCGCTGTCCGCTGTCGTCGCTGCACTGCACGGAGTGTACACAGTGCACTGTACATGGCCACTGTCCCGCTGTCCGCTGTCGTCGCTGCATTGCACGGGGTGTACACAGTGCACTGTACATGGCCACTGTCCCGCTGTCCGCTGTCGTCGCTGCACTGCACGGAGTGTACACCGTGCACTGTACATGGCCACTGTCCCGCTGTCCGCTGTCGTCGCTGCACTGCACGGAGTGTACACAGTGCACTGTACATGGCCACTGTCCCGCTGTCCGCTGTCGTTGTCGCTGCACTGCGCGGAGTGTACACAGTGCACTGTACATGGCCTCTGTCCCGCTGTCCGCTGTCGTCGCTGCACTGCACGGAGTGTACACAGTGCACTGTACATGGCCACTGTCCCGCTGTCCGCTGTCGTCGCTCCACTGCACGGAGTGTACACAGTGCACTGTACACTGCCACTGTCCCGCTGTCGTCGCTGCACTGCGCGGAGGGTACACAGTGCACTGTACATGGCCACTGTCCCGCTGTAGTCGCTGCACTGCGCGGAGTGTACACAGTGCACTGTACATGGCCACTGTCCCGCTGTCCGCTGTCGTCGCTGCACTGCGCGGAGTGTACACAGTGAACTGTAAATGGCCACTGTCCCGCTGTCCGCTGTCGTCGCTGCACTTGCACGGAGCGTACATAGTGCACTGTACACTGCCACTGTCCCGCTGTCCGCTGTCGTTGTCGCTGCACTGCCCGGAGTGTACACAGTGCACTGTACACTGCCACTGTCCCACTGTCCCCTGTCGTTGTCGCTGCACTTGCACGAAGTGTACACAGTGCAATGTACACTGCCACTGTCCCGCTGTCCGCTGTCGTCGCTGTACTGCACGGAGTGTACACAGTGCACTGTACATGGCCACTGTCCCGCTGTCCGCTGTCGTCGCTGCACTGCACGGAGTGTACACAGTGCATTGTACACTGCCACTGTCCCGCTGTCGTCGCTGCACTTGCACGGAGTGTACACAGTGCACTGTACACTGCCACTGTCCCGCTGTCCGCTGTCGTCGCTGCACTGTACGGAGTGTACACAGTGCACTGTACATGACCACTGTCCCGCTGTCCGCTGTCGTTGTCGCTGCACTGCCCGGAGTGTACACAGTGCACTGTACACTGCCACTGTCCCACTGTCCCCTGTCGTTGTCGCTGCACTTGCACGAAGTGTACACAGTGCAATGTACACTGCCACTGTCCCGCTGTCCGCTGTCGTCGCTGTACTGCACGGAGTGTACACAGTGCACTGTACATGGCCACTGTCCCGCTGTCCGCTGTCGTCGCTGCACTGCACGGAGTGTACACAGTGCATTGTACACTGCCACTGTCCCGCTGTCGTCGCTGCACTTGCACGGAGTGTACACAGTGCACTGTACACTGCCACTGTCGCGCTGTCCGCTGTCGTCGCTGCACTGTACGGAGTGTACACAGTGCACTGTACACGGCCACTGTCCCGCTGTCCGCTGTCGTCGCTGCACTTGCACGGAGTGTACACAGTGCACTGTATACACTGCCACTGTCCCGCTGTCTTTGTCGCTGCACTTGCACGGGAGTGTACACAGTGCACTGTACTGTACACTGCCACTGTCCCGCTGTCCGCTGTGGTCGCCGCACTTGCACGGAGTGTACACAGTGCACTGTACACTGCTACTGCCCCGCTGTCCGCTGTCGTCGCTGCACTTGCACGGAGTGTACACAGTGCACTGTACACTGCTACTGCCCCGCTGTCCGCTGTCGTCGCTGCATTGCACGGAGTGTACACAGTGCACTGTATACACTGCCACTGTCCCGCTGTCCGCTGTCGTCGCTGCACTGCGCGGAGTGTACACAGTGCACTGTACTGTACACTGCCACTGTCCCGCTGTCCGCTGTCGTCGCTGCACTGCACGGAGTGTACACAGTGCACTGTATAGACTGCTACTGTCCCGCTGTTGGCTGTCGTCGCTGCACTGCGCGGAGTGTACACAGTGCAATGTACACTGCCACTGTCCCGCTGTCCGCTGTCGTCGCTGCACTGCACGGAGTGTATACAGTGCACTGTACACTGCCACTGTCCCGCTGTCCGCTGTCGTCGCCGCACTTGCACGGAGTGTACACAGTGCAATGTTCACTGCCACTGTCCCGCTGTCCGCTGTCGTCGCTGCACTGCACGGAGTGTACACAGTGCACTGTACATGGCCACTGTCCCGCTGTCCGCTGTCGTCGCTGCACTGCGCGGAGTGTACACAGTGCACTGTATACACTGACACTGTCTCGCTGTCCGCTGTCGTCGCTGCACTTGCACGGAGTGTACACAGTGCACTGTACACTGCCACTGTCCCGCTGTCGTCGCTGCACTTGCACGGAGTGTACACAGTGCACTGTACACTGCCACTGTCCCGCTGTCCGCTGTCGTCGCTGCACTGTACGGAGTGTACACAGTGCACTGTACATGACCACTGTCCCGCTGTCCACTGTCGTTGTCGCTGCACTGCCCGGAGTGTACACAGTGCACTGTACACTGCCACTGTCCCACTGTCCCCTGTCGTTGTCGCTGCACTTGCACGAAGTGTACACAGTGCAATGTACACTGCCACTGTCCCGCTGTCCGCTGTCGTCGCTGTACTGCACGGAGTGTAAACAGTGCACTGTACATGGCCACTGTCCCGCTGTCCGCTGTCGTCGCTGCACTGCACGGAGTGTACACAGTGCATTGTACACTGCCACTGTCCCGCTGTCGTCGCTGCGCTTGCACGGAGTGTACACAGTGCACTGTACACTGCCACTGTCGCGCTGTCCGCTGTCGTCGCTGCACTGTACGGAGTGTACACAATGCACTGTACACTGCCACTGTCCCGCTGTCCGCTGTCGTCGCTGCACTTGCACGGAGTGTACACAGTGCACTGTATACACTGCCACTGTCCCGCTGTCTTTGTCGCTGCACTTGCACGGGAGTGTACACAGTGCACTGTACTGTACACTGCCACTGTCCCGCTGTCCGCTGTGGTCGCCGCACTTGCACGGAGTGTACACAGTGCACTGTACACTGCTACTGCCCCGCTGTCCGCTGTCGTCGCTGCACTTGCACGGAGTGTACACAGTGCACTGTACACTGCTACTGCCCCGCTGTCCGCTGTCGTCGCTGCATTGCACGGAGTGTACACAGTGCACTGTATACACTGCCACTGTCCCGCTGTCCGCTGTCGTCGCTGCACTGCGCGGAGTGTACACAGTGCACTGTACTGTACACTGCCACTGTCCCGCTGTCCGCTGTCGTCGCTGCACTGCACGGAGTGTACACAGTGCACTGTATAGACTGCTACTGTCCCGCTGTTCGCTGTCGTCGCTGCACTGCGCGGAGTGTACACAGTGTAATGTACACTGCCACTGTCCCGCTGTCCGCTGTCGTCGCTGCACTGCACGGAGTGTATACAGTGCACTGTACACTGCCACTGTCCCGCTGTCCGCTGTCGTTGCCGCACTTGCACGGAGTGTACACAGTGCAATGTACACTGCCACTGTCCCGCTGTCCGCTGTCGTCGCTGCACTGCACGGAGTGTACACAGTGCACTGTACATGGCCACTGTCCCGCTGTCCGCTGTCGTCGCTGCACTGCGCGGAGTGTACACAGTGCACTGTATACACTGACACTGTCTCGCTGTCCGCTGTCGTCGCTGCACTTGCACGGAGTGTACACAGTGTACTGTATAAACTGCCACTGTCCCGCTGTCCGCTGTCGTCGCTGCACTGCGCGGAGTGTACACAGTGCACTGTACACTGCTATTGCCCCGCTGTCCGCTGTCGTCGCCGCACTTGCACGGAGTGTACACAGTGCACTGTACACTGCTACTGCCCCGCTGTCCGCTGTCGTCGCTGCACTTGCACGGAGTGTACACAGTGCACTGTACACTGCCACTGTCCCGCTGTCCGCTGTCGTCGCAGCACTGCACGGAGTGTACACAGTGCACTGTACACTGCCACTGTCCCGCTGTCTGCTGTCGTCGCTGCACTGCACGGGGTGTACACAGTGCACTGTACACGGCCACTCTCCCGCTGTCCGCTGTCGTCGCTGCACTGCACGGAGTGTATACAGTGCACTGTACACTGCCACTGTCCCGCTGTCCGCTGTCGTCGCCGCACTTGCACGGAGTGTACACAGTGCACTGTACACTGCTATTGCCCCGCTGTCCGCTGTCGTCGCCGCACTTGCACGGAGTGTACACAGTGCACTGTACACTGCTACTGCCCCGCTGTCCGCTGTCGTCGCTGCACTTGCACGGAGTGTACACAGTGCACTGTACATGGCCACTGTCCCGCTGTCCGCTGTCGTCGCTGCACTTGCACGGAGTGTATACAGTGCACTGTACACTGCCACTGTCCCGCTGTCCGCTGTTGTCGCTGCACTGCACGGAGTGTACACAGTGCACTGTACACTGTCACTGCCCCGCTGTGTGCTGTCGTCGCTGTACACAGTGCTCTGTACACGGCCACTGTCCCGCTGTCCGCTGTCGTCGCTGCATTTTCGCGGAGTTTACACAGTGCACTGTACACGGGCACTGTCCCGCTGTCCGCTGTCGTTGTCGCTGCACTGCACGGAGTACGCAGTTTTTTTTATCTCACTGGTATTTTCAAAACTTAATTATGTTTCAAAGCAATGATTATTTAGCTCGTGTATCAATTGCCCTGAATACCAAATTAGCTAAATTTCTTCTTGAAATCTTAAGTGGTAGTTGACAACCTCTTCTTTCAAATCCTGGAGGCCATACCAAAATTGGCATATTTTTACAAAAATTGTTGTTAGCCTTTTAAAACACTTTCTAGCTAGTAGTTGTTTTACGGTACCGTACCTGATTAATTCGATTGAATTTGGAATTGATTTGATTAACAGTCTGGAATCAACTTAAAATCGAATATGCTTTTGTTAGTTTGAAGCGTCCAATCGGAATCCCTGGATCGGAGAGTGGTCAGCTGATCGCTCTCTGTTGATAACTGCATGTGGGGCTTGGGGTGTACAGGGTGGCTTTTAGGGGAGGGGGGCATTCGAAATCGATCCTTTCGGCGTAAAATTGCGCCAGAGCCCAGTAGCCCAGTCTGACTCGGTCTTATCACTGCCCCACTCTACCTCGCGTCCAGTGCCTTATCATGCCTTATCAGCACCTACGGTTCACAGTATACTATGTGAGTATTTTGTGAACGATTTAAACAATTTTGAATTTGGTTTGTCTCGATTAATGTTCTGGTTTAATGTTAGAAAGACTCACAACTAAAGGCGCTTAGATTTTTAGAAATACGGTTTATCGAATTGGTCAGCGGTTTTTTAAAATTTTAATACGACGTAGGCTAATTGTATTATTTTTCGCGAATTTGAATTTTTCAGTTTAAGTCCTTTTCTATGTGTATTAAATGTATACTGGAAAATATTGCGTGATGTCGAACATTGTTTGAACTTAACAAATCTCAAATAGATATTGATAAGGTCTTTGGGTAGGCCTAATTAATGTGGATCGGACGGATTTATTTAACGCATAAATACATTCATATTCTTTCCAAAATATATTCCTATTTAAAATAGTCTTGGTTTCCTTGTTTTTATTTAATTGAGAAATAGTGAGAGTAGGAAATGGTATCATTGGTTACTATTTTATTGAAGAAATCCCTATACATTTTAATTTTAGTACAGTATCGGAAAACATATTTTTCTACCGCAACAATATAGGCCTAGGTCTCATCTTAAGTTGTAAGCGCGAACGTTTATATTCATAAGAATCAGCTTCTTTTAAAAACTAAATTTGTTGCTGTAGCCTATTATGTTCTTACTTTACCGTTTGAATAATTTTGTTTTCATGTGATATACTTATTTTGTTTTTTCTTCTTCGCACCGCAAAGTCGAAAGTTCTCAACAAAACTCGTCAATCTTTTAATCGTTTTTCCCAGATTACTTTTTTAAGTGTTATCTATTGTGCCAAGAGACCTGTTGACTGGTTTTTCAAGTCAAAGCCACGACTATTCCAAAGGTCGATAGTGGTTATGAGGAGTCACGCCATAGTTTCCCGCCTTGCACTAGTCTTCAGCTTTCTCTGTGTATACAGACAACAGCAATTCTGTCTTTCATTGTTTTAATTATATTGTGAAAAAATTGTATTTCATTAACCTATGTTTATGTTTTCATGCGTGAAATTGAGCCCTTTTACACTACTACAATCTCAAAGAAATACCTATTCCGCAGCAACAAAACACAATTAAATTTGTGTTGTGACAGTTACATTGTTTGTAAGCTATCTCAGCCAATACAGTCCTGTACATTCTCATCCAGAATTTACAGATTTATTCCGCTAGAAATTGAAAAATTATAATCTTTAAATATTTTGTATAACTGGGGTATTCGGTTGACTGATACAATTTAGGCCTAACTCAGTTTCAATTAAATAATTCCAACTAATAAATAAATACATAAAGTGGAAGCTCTTGGAAAAATAACATGTAAATAAACAAGTGATCAGGGAAAAGGCTAGTTTTAATCGATTCTCCCTTTAGGGTGGTAAACAACGGGAAAGGTAATAACACAGATGAACAACAGTTGTCAGTCCTGTTATCAAAGTAATAAATCCACACGCTGAGAGTTATTGGACGATAAAGGAAAGGATCACGGATGATAAGGAACGAAAATAATGGCCAGTTAAAAGATTATAGCGGTCCATTTCAGAATGGATCTTTTCTAATTGGACATTCTTAAAAATAAATATACCCCTGTTTAAAAATATATGCCGATCGAATTCTCCACAGTGAAGAAGCAAGAATGGCTATTTAAAATTACTTTATTATTTTATTTTCGGAGCTCAAGATATCAGTTTGATTGACAAGATATCATAGATTAATCAAGATTTTCTTTAAAAAGTTTTCACTATCTTTAATTACTGTAATAAACCTGATGGCCTGGATATTTCAATTACAAGTATTGTATTTTTTTGGTTTTGTTTTTACTTTTATGCATTGTTTGGTACATGCAGTAGGTCCGTCGCGCGTCGTCTTAACAGAATGGACAAAAATATCCGTTCAGGGCTACCTTGGCAATCATATTAATATTTATATTAATTGATAGCGTTTTATGTGTACTTTCTGGATATGAAGTGAGTTTATTGTGAAAACTCATTTTTAACAGCACAAATCACGATTTGTTTCAAAATTTAACATGGTCTTATATGGGAAATAGAATTTTCATTTTTGGAGTTTTGTCAGCACGATAACTCTCGTAAATATCGTCCGATCGTGACAAAATTTGGTAGAGACATGTAAAACTATATTCTCTTGGACGAGTTCGTAATCCAGCCACATCGACATATCCTAAGTGTGGTAATGACTCCATTTTACCCCCTAAAAATGGGTTTTTTAGTTTTTCAAATAGAAAAAATAAATCTATCCAATTATTGTTTTCAACATTGGATTCTGCTCGAAAAAACGAACAATTTAGTATTTTAAATCATCTCTCTAAGTCCATTGGTCTCCAAGATATTTCCACTTCTTAACTGAGTGAGTTTTAGTATTAGGGCAGCAGAATGTTGTCTTTGCCAATTTCTTATTCACCTTCTACTTTAGTTTTCAACGAATCTCGAGGATTATTTCTTGAGTTGATATGGGATTTTTGCTTCTTTAACTTTTTTTGTGAATACATATAATTTTAAATATTAACAATCTTGCCTACTTATTTAAAAGTAATCTTCGATTTTTCTATAAAACTTTTTACTAATATTTGTTGGCTGATACTTTGTAAAACAAGCAATGAAATATTTTTAAATATATAAATATATCACTTGTTTACATTTCTTCTTTTCGTAATATGGATTAATTATTTGATTAATTTGTATTTGGAAATTCGCTGAGTACGCAGGTTTGCTGCGACGGGGGTATTTATGTTTGAAATAAATAAGCTGAACTTCAGTTGAAGATTACATCTTTTATTTTTTTAACATAATTTGTATTTTCACAAAAGTGTTTTCTGAGTGAATGATTTTTGTTGTACGCTTAGGCCTATTATGTAGAGACATTTATTAGTGTAGTATTGGGTTAAATGATTTATTTCTGTTGTCAAAGTCATATGGTTTTGTTTATTATTTTACAATGTTTATGTTTTGATTTTTAGTTTTAGAATGTGAATAAAACTGATGTTGTTTTGCTTTTAAATTTTATTTTAATTAGTTAGTAGATATATCATATCTGGCGACGAGATGGCTCGAAGGAAGCAAAGGAATGAGAGTTGTATGAATATAGAAACAGAAATTGATCTGGAAAGGAGAATGGAAAGATTTGTGTTTGAACCGTACAAGAGTGAAGTAACAACACCTGAAGAGTACATTGAACAGTTTCAGCGAGTCTGTAGGGTGAAAGGTTTGGGAGGTTCAGACGTGCGCAGTGAGGAAGCGAGAAAAGACTTACTACTGGCGTACATAGGAAGTGAACCTCTACAAAATTTGCATCATTATTTCATCCCTAAGTCACTCGACTCTTGTTCATTTGAAGAGATAAAAATAGGTTTTGCTACGCTTTATGGTTCTAACCAAACGATTTTTTCAGCCCGTTTAGAGTTCGAAAGAGCAATTAGGAAGGAATGTGAATTGTTTACAGAATATTTTACGCGGCTAAAGAAACTGAGTAGGTACTGTCGGTATGGTCAAGGCCTAGACGAAAGAATCCGAGATCGTTTCATTGCTGGGGTTACGAATGAACAATTTGAAGTCGAAGTGAGACACCGCTGGCCAGAAGGCTTGGAGAGTGATGGAAGTAAAGTCAAAGCAGAGAGAGTATTTCAGCTAGCCAGATCCATGGAGAGAGCTAGAAATGAAGTGTCTGCTAATTATACATCAAATTTGTGCCCGGTTAAACAACCTCAGTTTGCAAGGAATAAGAATAAATGTGAGAAGTGTGGCAGGTACTATTGCATAAATGAGCGATGTCCAGCAAAAGACCAGGAATGTCGGAAATGTCATAAGCTTGGACATTTTGCGCGGGTTTGTAAGCGAAATTTTATAAAAAAAAAAAAAAAATCAAAACATAAACATTGTAAAATAAGAAACAAAACCATATGACTTTGACAACAGAAATAAATCATTTAACCCAATACTACACTTCTCCCCCCTCAGACAAAGCACCGCTTCTCTTGCGTAACTGGTCTGCATGTTTCCTTTTTTCGATTCCTTAGTGACAGTAAATAATGTTAAGTCAGCAATACAGTAAAATCCATGTAATGGCTTACAGTGGCTCTCAAGACATTTACTAGTGACAATAAATATAACTATAGTCAACAATAACAATAAAATCTATATAATGGCACATAAAGTCTTTTAAGGAAAAGGCATTTTCAGGCTGATTCAGAGTTAATTTCAGTTTTATATATTTAATTATATGGCAAGTAAAAAAATTTAGAAGTTATGACAATATTTTGAAAATTTATATAAATTCGAAAAATGTTTGATTTATGAGCCTATGTCTTTAGTTGCTTGGTGCAATGAATTCATAGCTTGATTTTTTACAGAAAAAATAAATCAAAGAAACTGATCTTTACCTTACTTACACTCAGCTCTAAAAAGTCTCAAATCAACAACATGATATACTTTTTCACTTTTGCATATATTATCCCAGGTTTTAAAGCAGTTTTGCAAATGTTAACACATTTTTCGACCCCTCCATTCGTTGATTCCATTCTGTGATTTTTGTCCCACCAGTATAACGCCTAGTATCCAATCTCAAAGGGAAAATATTGCATTCAGAATAAATTAAAATCCCCCCAAAAACATTAAAAAATTAAGTAAGTATTAATTAAATTATAATTATAATTAGTGAGCAAGAAGCAGGGTAACTTAGTAAGAAGGTGAGGCAGGAAGGTGTAAAGTTCATCGCAATTAAGAGGGCGTCGGCCCACAATAGGTGGCATTTGTTGTGTCTTGTCCTCTCTGGCTAGCTACTGGAGTTGGAAAAAGGTTCTGAAAATAATTGAGTGCTAATTAAAAACAATATTAACTGATCACGTTATGATCATTACGATATTGTAATGTACATAATGGAAAATAAAGAATTTATTATTATTATTATTATTATGATCACATTTAAATAGAAATTAGTTATTTTCCCTAAAATAAATACAAAATGTTAATGCAGTAACAAATTATTAAAACTAATGTACTAGACACGCTCACCCACGTTCTAAATGATGGTAACATATTAACCAGTATCTACTTCATGCCTTTTTGGTGGGCACCCCCAAAAAAACTGTTGATACAGCCCTCTAAAGTTAAGGTGGTGCAATAATTAGTAATTTTTGTTGAATATTATGCAATTTTCTTTTTAGGATTTGTTGTGGGGGTTTCCCACCATGTATCACAATTGTTGTCAGGTATTTTCTTATGTATCAGTGTTTTATGCTCTTTGTGTGTTTTAATGTTCTGGCAACTTCAATTCAAGTAACTTTATATTTGAATTTGAATGGATTTGATTAAGGTGATCTAAGTGATCTGATGTCACTGAAATGATCTCAATTCAGTTTTGAAATAATATATGTTAAATAATCCAAATTCAAATATATTCAAATTTTGAATTACTTGGCAATTTGTGGAATGTGATCATATAATTCTTAAACTTCAATAAATGAAAAAATCGAGAAAATGTTAACATTTACGTAGAACTTTTATAACAAATTTTCATAACATTTTACCTTTCCCTCATATAGATAGTTAGTGTTGATATTTTATAACCAATTTTCATAAAACGTTTTCATCTCTCAATATTCACATCGACAGTAATATATGCAGAAGTATGTAGGTCACGCACACGCTAGGGAGTTGCTAGGGGTGACCCCCCTACTTCCCCCTACCACCCCCAACCCCCTCAACCTCCAGATCCTGACCCGCAGCTTCCTTCTGTACCATAACCTATCCATGGAGCCACCGTGTACCCCCACTTCAGTGCATACTTTAACCGTGAGTACTTCCTCACTGTACTGTTATCTCTTATCACCTGGTCTAACACAATGACTGTTGTTTGATAACAGGCAGAGTCTTGTCTTATCAGGGACCCTGTAGACTCAGGATCAAGGTTGGATTTAAATTGGTCTGATTCATACCTGGATATGACTTTACACTGAAGTGAAACATTCTAGCCTTATCAGGGGCTTGTCTCTGTCGTAGCCACATGCTGTAATTGGGCACTTCATGAAGTGTCCAGCGCTAACCGGGCACTTCATGAAGTGCCCAGCTCGCCTGGGCACATAGTGAAACTGAACGGTTTTTTGAAAAATTACAGCATGTGACCAACAAAACCGGACTCTTCATGAAGTGCCCAACGCTCGTTGGGCACTTGCTGTAATTATTTCTTTTACACTACGTGTCCAGCTAAGATGCTGGGCACTTGATGTAAACACGTAAAACTGTTGTTTACGTTGTTGTTGATAGTATCCGCGAAGTATTATTTTCAATTATACAAATTAGAAACATTTTTTAAGACTTCTGTACAACATTAAGAATATGATTGTTAACCACTAAACCAGGCAATTCCTGCCTGTATGTTTTTTGTGATGGTTTCTTCTGTTTTCTGAGTTATTTTGGCTACACATCATTATTAATATTAATATTGAAACAACAGACGGTTTTAAAACGGTTTACTGTTTAAATAATAATATTAATAATGATGTGTAGCCAAAATAATTCATAAAACATAAACCAATAATTCGGTTAGTTAAAATTTTATCCTTTGATAAAATAAAAATATGTAACATTTTACCTGACACATGTGTATGTAACATAGCATAAATATTAATCTTAACCTATTTTTTCATGTTTCAATTAATTAACTTCTTACTTAGTCCCCCCTAATAAAACTTATAATAAATCAAAATACAGCAAGGTAAAAGAAATTTACAGAAAATGCCATAAAAGTGTTGAAAAAATTGATAAAAACTATTCATTAGTTTCTTCTTTGGTATCAAAATGAAAAACATTTAATTTACATACAATTTTACAATTTTGTTTGTTCTTTTTACAATTTGACTAGCATAAACCTCAATTATTTAGGTTTAATTTTTTCTTTTACGTCAGAATGAATTAATTAACGTAACACCATTACCTCAAGCCTTTTCATTGTATTTTTATTTGTTTATAGAATAATAAAACATGTATTTGGGGTGCAGTCCTGTTTACTTAACAACTTTTCACTGGTGCACGTTAAATCTTTTATTATATTTGCTGACACCAGTACTGTAAAAATAAGTTATTAAGTCAAATAAATATTTAGAAATTCGAATGGAGAAACTGTCTAAGGGAATAACCTGTGAGTGTTAAACGTTATTCAAAAATAAGGGGCTGCTAGAAAACGTTCCACTTTTAATTATCATTTATTTTTTTCTTCTAGCGCATTACCTTTCATTTTATACTTTTGTTTATTTTTCCAACTATTTGAAAACTAATTTTTTTTAAACTTTAAACTAATTATATGTATTTATTTTTTATTCTAGATTAAGTGGTTACTGTTTTATTGTGAAAAATAACTACGTTATTGTTAACTGTATATTTCAGTCAGAACTTAACTTACGAAACAAAAAATTCACTATCCAGGCTGAACATAGACTTATTATATTTTCAAAAGGCCTATGTAACTAAAACCAGTATTAGAACCAGTATTAGCAAAATATCAAACAGTTTCATAGCAAACAGTAACATTGGCTACTTTAGCACAGACATTAGGATTTAATGTAAAATTGGGGTATACTTTAACAAAGATTTTGATTCGTCCGTCCATCACGCCTCGATACATTAGTTACATCATGTGTCCAAAGAGCGTTGGGCACTTCATGAAGTGTCCAGTTTTGTTGGGCACATACTGTAATTTTCATTGAAATAATCGAGTTACACTATGTGCCCAGGCGCGCTGGGCACTTCATGAAGTGCCCAGGCTGCGTTGGGCTCTTCATGGAGTGCCCAATTACAGCAAGTGGCTACAACATCTCTACTCAAGTTTTACCATTGCAGTGTTGGGACTGTATTTTTTATCGTATTAGTCTTAAATATTCAAAATAACTTGAAATACTGATTGAAAACTGTTAAAATTTTAACTAATTAAAATAAAAATGCTGATATATAGTTTTTATTTTATGAAGTAAAAAATAATTTAATTAATTCATTCAGAAATTCCCTTTTTTTTAAAATTTTTTGGTACAAAGATAAAAAAAAATAGGAGTTTATCAGAGTGATAAAAATAAATCTTGATCATTACAATAACAAAAAAATCACAAGCTACATACTTCAAAAATTGGTATATTTCCAATCAATCGCAGTATTATTTAAGTCTGCCCTGTTAATTGAGCTGGGGTCATAAAATTAGAATAAGAAGAATAAGAATAAGAACTTTATTCTGCCAGAAAATATTTCATACAAATACATTGGCACGTCACAAATATATTATTAAATTAAATCATTATTAAATTAAAGACATTTTGACGTCTGCAGAAAACAAGTCATAAAATTACTCAGATAATTTTCCTCTTGTTTATGCACCATTGGTAACTTGACTGTGCTCGACCTTTCTATAGTTAACTTCCCAACTCGTCAAAACTTGCTGCTTTTAAGTCGACAAGGGGAGTTTGTGACATCTAGAACAACCTTCTTAACTCAGTATAGAATATTTAAGACCCCTCGATATCAGCCTGATTCTCTACAATCTAACCATCTATTTGAATAATTTATTATGTTTGATTTTGTTAAGAGGTTGTACAAAATTCTCTAATAATGTTCTACTGAAAATTAAAATTGTAATGTATTTAGGAATTAAAATGTTTTAAAATTTATATGTTTTAGACTCTTTAATAAATTGTCATCTAATTAGATAGAACTAACCACTTTATCAAACTGGGTCAAAATATTCCTTTTTGTGTCACCCATCTACATTGCAAGTAATGAGCAATTATTGTGGTATGCAATATGTGACAAGGCCGTTATCAAGCCTTTATCACACCAACTGCCCACTTCCTCCTGTGACAAAAGCTCAGTCTGTGGCTGAATCTATCCCGCGCTGAACCATGTACGAGTCCAAGGCGAGTTTAAAATTTAAATCCTCCGTCAGTTCTTTAGAAAGTGCCAGTTCTCATCAGGAATCCGACTGTTTGTTGAAGACAAAAGTGAAAAATAGTGAAGTACAGGATCTTAAGGTTAATAAGAAAGTGACAGTATTGTCTGAGACCGTGCAAAGTGATCAGCAGGGTTTGAAAAATTCAAAATCACCTCCCTATAGACCAGGAACTTTAACTTTTTCCTCTTACACACCTCCCCCTGTTTACGGTTTGAAACATGTGTATGGGCCCACTTTTAAAGTTTACGATAAGACTTTCAGTGATCGATTTAGTTATAGTAAATCTCTGAATAATCACAGTGTAAATTTCGTGCAGAATTCATTTACCAACAGTCGTTACACAATTTATCAACATGAAGAACAATCTAAAAACCATAATGATAAAAGTTGCAAGCAATCCAATGGATATCCCACTTTTGCTTCAAATAACATTTTGAAGGTATTATACTTTATTGACCTACCTAAGATGGTTTTGTTGCTAAAAAAAGACAGACCTAAAAAAATAAATATGTAAACGTTGTCGAGCATATTGCATCTTCAAAGATCATTATAATTTTTTTTGGATAAATTATAATCCAACATCACATTAAGATGTTTAAAAGCTAATTGAGATTATTACATATCAGGTTATGTAATTTTTCTAATTGCAAACACTTTTATAGCTTAAATAACATTACAGTATAAATGTATTCACTATTCACATGCTTTAAATTTATAAATTTAACAATACAATTTTAAATTTAAATTATTTTATGATAGTACAAACTTTTTTTTATTAAAAAAAGTAATAGGCAGTGATCATTTGTTTACCAGAGTTACTATTGTAACTTGCATCGCAGCTTATAATGTCAAGATTTTTTTACTATTGAAGCAAAGTTTGTTACTTACTTATGAGAAAGAAAATTTAACATTTTATGATATCTTGTAAACCATATAAATTATTTCCTGTACAAAGATCTTTACAAAGATAAGAGGAATATTTGATAATTAAGATTAATTTTAAATACCACCATTGCAGCAGACCTGCATATTCAGTGAATTTCATATGCTTAAAAAAATTTTTAGACGGAGCCTCAAATCAAGTAAAATCTGTTAAATCCTAAAATGAGCATATACCACGTCTGTGCCAAATTTCATTCCTATCAGACCGTTTTTGCAAGCGCTATCGTACTTTCAGACACACATTTAAATATATATATATATATTTCAAATAATGGCGTTTTTTACTTCTGGGGGCCCCAAAACAAAAAGTTATGGTGGTCCCACCCACGCTTAGGTCTTATCATGAGACCTACGGTAACAGCTTCTTCCCTATAGGGGAAATTCGCTAAAATTAAAATTCCAACTTCAATTTGGAGAAGGCAGGCATTGGGTGCTATTTGTGAAAGCAGGTTCAGTCTTTAACCTTGGGTCAGTCCCATAATGATGACTACTTTGCATACAAATAGCGGTGGTTCTCACAAATTTATCATTTCTGATCATGGTCTGAAAAATGAAATGTTTTAGAGTTTTGGATGGTAGAAACTTATAAATTGTAAATATTACCAAGAATATTAGTGTTTTATTCAATAACAATCGAAATGTCTAATTGTGTACTTTTTGCACAAGATTTTAAAGCATAAAACAAACTTAAAGTTGATTCATATGCCGTGGTGATATAAATGTAATGTAGCCTAGATTTTAAATGAAAAGGAACAGTGCCTGAAAAGTAAACTATTGAATTTAATTTGTGAATTGAAAACACCCATGCAATACAAGTTGAACAAGCTTTTGACCCAATCCATTTAGGGATTTAAGTTCAATTAAAAAATCCAAAACTTTGTGTCAATGAGTTAATTGGAGAGAAGCTTTGAAATTTTAAACACAGTTGATAAACTTTCGAATGTTTACTAAAAGTTATGCAACACTGAACTAATTAATTAAGATTTTATTTCAGGCAATAGAGTTACTATGTAAAAATAACACAAGGTTATTTTTTAGTTGAATTCTGCTAGTAATTGAAACATGGAAAAATGAAACATCTTGATATATTTATTCCCATGATATTACCATCACTGAAACTTTTATAATACAATACCTTTAGATATATTTGATCACTTATACTGTACTCCAGTATTTCTCAACCAGTGGTACGCGTACCACTGGTGGTACGCGAAGGCCTTTCAGGTGGTACGCAAGAGATTGAAGAAGTTGTAAAAACTAAAATGGTTTCCGAACGAACGCTGTCCCGTCGAGCAGTAAAGTCACACTTAATGTTATTGATATACTTAGCTGTATTAAAAGTTATATTAGTTAAATTAGTTTTATTTATAATTCTAATAAACTTTTCCAGAATATGTTTTGGTTATAATCAGCGTCATGATATGCCGATATCGTACCATATTTTAGGACAAAATTATTTATTTGAAAGTTTGTTTTCCGAGCAGTATACCACATGTAATGATTCTCGATTGCCATAATTGTCTGAACTTAACTTATTTTTATAAATAAACTCAAGATACATATAGCAAAAGTGACAAGACGTATGACACGGGCGGTCAACGTTTAGATGTCAAATTCAGTCATGCCTCTATTGTTACTCTTTCATTTTAAGAGTAGCAATTTTTAGCATTATATAATGTTCTTCTCATTGGGGGGGCGGGGGGTCCTTGCGATGGTACGCCAAATTATTAAAAATGTGGTAGGTAATACGTGGACACCAAAAGGTTGGGAACCACTGCTGTACTCTATAGGTCCTGTGGAATAGAATTATTTTACATCTGTTTTTACTGTGTTAAAAGTGCCATCATTTTTTCCTATTTAGCGAGAGTCAGTTGTGAAATTTTATCTTCGACGGTCTTTGGAACCGTGGCGGGATATTTCGTATGTTCGAATCTTTGCAACAAAAAACTTAATTAATACTGATTACTTTTGTAGTGTTGTCTGCTCAGTCCTTGCGTTCCCAGTTATTTTCACACACAGGCTTATGAGGCACATGTGGACAAGGAATGTATGCAAGATTAAACAAAGCCAGCAATACTTTTTACTAAAAAATAGGTAGGCCTACCAGGTAGAAAATTGCGACGTGTACAATATGCTTAAAAATATATAGATTATTTTTTATAATTTCCCTCTTATCCTCCAACAAAACCAGTTTTTCTGAATGCGAAAAGATTCTAATTCCCGATTATGTTTCCTCAGCTAGGAGAGAGAGGGTCCGGGTTCCGGAAGCAGACTGATATCCAGGATTTCTACAAGATCCGGGATGAGTGTCTGGCGGAGGGCAAGCTCTGGGAGGACCCAGAGTTCACAGCAACCGACAGCTCTATCTTTTTCAGCCGAGGACCTCCCAAGCCCTTCGAGTGGAAGAGGCCGATGGTGAGTGTTAGACAGTAAATATGTAAAAGTATGATTTATATTTTATGTTGTAATAAACTTGTTTGACTGGGTCGGTGGTGTTCAGTAATCCAGCTAAGTATCCTGTATAGAATACAAATAACAGCTGAGGTGCCCAGATGGGGCTGTGTGCCCAGCGAGGGTGGGGAATCTGGGGTGGAGGTCACGGATTGTGGATATAAGTGACAAATTGTGGGAGTGTTATTCTCTGGTGGGGATTATTGTCTGCACTGAGGGATACTTCGTTCAACCAGAAAAACATCCTCATAATTAGACCAGTTTGTTATTCATCGGTGAAATTGTGTTTTGGATCCTATGTTAAATTGTAGGTCCCTTAGTTTCCATTGGCTGATGGGCTATTAATTATACTGCCATTCATACTTGGCTTAAAATACCTATCTGGGAAAATTACCATTCAAAGTAATGTAATATCATGTAAAATTATCTGCTCTGTCTAAGGCACATGTCGGCCTTAGTCAATAACGAGACTACGAGATCGTGTCACAGTCATCTTACATTCATCTTTCATTAATACTTTGTTTAAAATATTTACCAGGGTTGTTCGCCATATCAAGTTAAAGTATTACAGTATATAATTTACTTATTTCTGATACTAAAATTTAAGAAGTAAGATGTCTGCAGTTGGTGGTTTCCACTAGAATTCAGAGTTGAAGTAATGGTGGGCGATCCATATATTCCATTTGATATCAATGTAACGTTATTAGTGCTTGCAGTTTGGTTGAAAGTTGTTTTTCTTTCTTCATCTGTTTAAAAAGGCTTGGTTATCAAATAGTTCCTTGCATTAAACTCCCTCTTATCTGGTCACCTTCTATCGGCCATGATTTAATTGTTCTACACTCCACTTACATAAATTATTTTCAACCGTCCGATTTTTATCAAAGTTTATATTGGTTCATCCGATTGGAATCGGCAGTAAGTGAATGAGATCGACAATTCTCATAGGAAGTATTAGAAACCAGTTATCACAAAAATGTCTAGTTTTTACAATTTTTAAGTAATAATTTGTACTGGAATGTACAGTATCCATTGACTTTAAATGACAGGATGTATAAGTCATATCGTTTCATGAGTTTTACAGCACTTTGGATGAACCAACCAAACAATTTGATGTCATCAGGCTGAGTTATGGTCACCGTCCTGAGGTAGCCAAATAAGAAAGGCCATATTCTGTATCTTCAAGTTAATATGTAAAATTACATTCAGTTCCACTCAACTGTTTTCTTTGTTTCTAGGAAATCAGTGACGACCCCAAGCTTTTTGTGGACGGAGCGACAAGATTTGACGTACAGCAAGGAGAACTGGGTAAGTACTTTCCTTAAAAAAAGCTATGATGATCAGAAAATCTCATTGATAACCACCAAATCCAATTTGTACCTTTAAAATTATATTATGTATAACGTTTGTTAAGTTTAGTAATGTAGCAGTTCAGATTTCTTTCTACTCTTATTTCCGCATCTGCTTTCCGATTGTCAAAATGTTTGATACATACTGTAGATAAACATTGTAAATTATTTAAAAAAAACGGTGTTTGACAGTGCTAAACATTGTAAATTTTACTTGAATACCTTAATTTCATCGCAGCATATAAAACAGCTCTTAATCTTGTATTTCTTGTTATTTGACAAATAGATCTTAATCTGTGGAAATTACCCATCATTTTATACGGTAATAGAATTTATAAAATCATTATAAGTTTATCAGCCAATTTAATTCGGCATGCCCTAAGGTTCCGCCTAAGGTAAGGCCTTTTCCTTTTTTTGAAGATGCTGGGTCTAAATATAAAATTCAAACTTTGTATTTTTGCTGATTGTTCTAATTTGGTCATATCTTCCCATCTAGCTCAGCAAAAGAAACAGAAATGTTACCATTCGTGGACTTAGAGGATTTTGGAAACTCTAAAACTTCATTCCAGAATCTTTGCTTACAATAGATTCTTGAAAGTTCGACACTCGATACTTTTGACACTCTGGATAGTTCAACACAATCTGACACTCAACGGACATTAAAAAACTACAAAATAATTTTATTCCAGTGATTTTTATTGGGATCAATATTACGATGAATATACGGGACAATACGGGAATATCAATACGGGACAATATTGATAAATTGCTGTGCAATGGTTTATGATGGTAGTATTCAACACATTTAGGAGATGTATATTTGTACAACCTTTATTTTTAATGCACCTAACAATATAAAATCCTACACGCTCCCTATAGTTTGACATTTCGATACTTCAAACCACTAAGTATCAAACTGTTGAGAGTCTACTGTTTAAAAAATGTCTTTTTACTGTAATTTTAAAACTTAAAAAAAAATTATTGCCCATGTGTAATCACATCTTTTATTTAGTACAGTGTTAAAAGGATCAATTAAATATGGATAGCATTTTGAAGCAGCAAAGGGCTTGCAAAATCATGCTTAAGTTTAAACGTGAGAGAGTTAGGCTAAAGAACATTTTAGCTCTTAACATTAACATTTTTATTAATTAATATAAACAAATCACAACTACAGTAGGCCTATATGTGATCAATATACATTATTTCAAACAATTCTTGCCAAAAACAAGACCTAGACTAACACCATTAGGTATCTCCCTCTTATACCTTCAGGAGGAGAAATGAGATTGTTCAGCCTCACAGTTTAAACATTTTTTTTAGAAATAAATCACTGTAATTTGCAGAACGATTTTTTCTAAATATTATGTTCGTGAAAGTATTAAAAACAAATTATTTAGCCTATTGGTCAAAATTTAAGAAAATATCTAGAAAATGTTTTGCTATATATTCAGTAAATGAGTTTTCCACCTTCCATAGTTGTAGGTACAATGATTTATAATATATTAAGTTTATTCAAGTTATTTAGTTTATATATATTGACACGTTTCACTATTCACTGTACGACAAATGTAAATGATCCTCAATTAAGGTCTGTCTATTTTATTGACTGAATTTTTTGAGCAAGAACAAATTGATCAAATTTTTTTGTGACAACAATTATTTTTAGTTAACCTATTCTTGTTCTGCATGGACATAGAAGGGATATGATCTGGTTTTGCCACAGCTACGTAGTAGAGGGTAGGGGTAATCATGGAGAACCATTAATATCCAATAATTTTGACCTGCTATAAATCACTGACTCAATGTTGTTTATAACTATTTTTGCAGGTGACTGTTGGCTGTTAGCAGCGGTAGCGAACCTCACCCTCCAACCCACACTGTTCCACCAAGTTGTTCCGGACGATCAAGGCTTTGACGACAAATATGCCGGCATCTTCCACTTCAGGTAACTGTATGGGTTTATTAACGGTGTGGGTTTAATATGGGCGATATACCTCCTGTCGCTTTTAGTGAAGGGAGATCACTGATTAAATGGTGAATCTCCTCTCCTTGGGCAATCTGCTCTCATGCCCTGTGAGTTCCATGTTAACATAAGGGTGAAAAACTTCTGAGTGCTTCATAGTTTGCTAATATGACATTTCAATCACTGCACTAGGTGTCATACAGATTGCAATATTCAAAACTCATACAGCTCATGGTGTAAAGAAAAAAGAAAGGTGTGTGCAGTCAGCTGGTATGACGTAGTTGGGCTCAAGAATGTAACAGACCTAGCGGTATTACAGCAGAACTAAGACCATACACAATGATATTTTGATTGAGTTGTATTGAGTGATTTGTATTGTAGTCGTCGTAAGCACTAGTTGCATGAGCCCAACTACGTCACACCAGCTGACTCTGCACACACCTTTCTTTTTTCTTTTCACCATGATACAGCTGTCTTTGTTCCAGTTTAATCATATGGTTAAATGACCAGCTGTTTATGTTTTTAAGGTCACCTTTTTCTGACTTACAACTTATGAAACATCAGCCATATGTTGGCACTTATACACATTATAAAAAGTTTCTAATCAGTTTAGTGATGGACCTATTTGCATGTTTTGATTTCCTATTCTTCGGACACTCAAATGAACAATATATTCAATTGCAGAGTGCCAATAGTAGCCCTTTATTGTTTCAGATATTCTAGGTTTTATTTGGTTAGAAATCTTCTCAAACTCAGTGAACTTGGCAAGGGTTGTCAAATAACTTGGCAGAAGGGCAAAAATCAGCTGGATGAGTACTTTTCAAGTATTAAAATAAATTTACTGTTCTTCTAAAAACATTTGTGTTCTTAGTTTTTAAAATGAATATGTTTTATTGTTTAATTTTTTTTCAAAACCAGGTGTTGTAAATGAGTTACGTATTTAATATTCGCGCAATAGTTATTTATGCATCTAGGGACTAAAGTGCAACTTTTTTCCCTCCACCATCGGGCGACAATTTTCCTGAGGGAGAAAAAGCACTTTAGTCCTATGATCCCACACACAATTTTTCCTCCACCTACACCTTTAACAATAACTGAGACAATATAACTTTATCTTCAGGTGATCCATTTCTCCTTTAAACTAGGCTAGATTAGAATCACATATAAATATATAACATAATGGACTTAGGCAATTTAAACAACCATTTATTCAGGCCATTTTTAACACTATTTTTTCTAAAGTCTATTAATTGAAAAATACCTCCCAAAATCTGTAAGTAACATTCTGTAACACACAGTTCTGTAACGTATCTGTGGGTCCCGTATTTTTAAAACGTTCAGCATATTGGTAAAACAAACTCTGAATCAGGTGTTTTTATATTCAGTGTTGCCAACTCAGTTCAGACAAAATATTATTACCTGGCTATGAAATGCATGCGGTTCTGTTTTCTCAAGTTGAAACTCTAAAATTCTTGAATTAAATTTAGAGTAAGCAAATGAACATCGACATTGTTGCCACGTTTTGTCACCGTCCATCGCGGTGTTGCCGGATTCCTCCCCATGTATTTCTTATGAGAATACTTTTAGTCCCATGGGAGAAAAAGTAGATACTTTTAGTCCCTTGGGAGAAAAAGTACGTAAGTATAAATTTGTACTTTAGTATCCTAGTCCAGGGACTAAAAGACGACTTTAGATAGTTGGTGGAGGAAAAGTCATGAGAGGGGACTTATAGCTCGTATATCAGCACAGTTTGCAAAAATATGTCCCGCTACAACCACTCTGCTATTTTAAACATGTGATACTGGTAAACATAGCTTTTGATGCAGCTGCTGTAGAACACATATAAAGTACCCCCTCTTGCTCCCCGCGCCTTGCAAACAGCTGACTCAGATAGCCACAGAAGTTTTGTATGAACTGTAGAATTAATTGTCGAATTCATTACTCATTTAAAAAAGGTTTTATGAACATCAGGCTTGTAATAGGGTTTTTCGGGCCTTGGTTATTTTTTGCTTCTTTCAGAACCAGGTTATTTTAAATTTTTCTGTGGAATTTGGTAATTTTTTAATATTGTTATTAACAAATCTAGATTGTCATTATTGTACCTACCATATAAGTTTGTTTGAATTCAGGTTCATAATAAAAACGGAGAAGATTGATGGTATAAACCAATATATAGTCCTTTAATAACATAACATTATTTCATCGAGTTATTAGTATTTGAACTCCTTTTTTTTAATTATACACATGTTAATACACTCTTGGTTTTTGTTTATATTTGTTAATTTGTTTATCTTTTAATTTTTGTCAACCCCAAAAACTGTTACAAGCCCTGAAACACAAGAAGTTTGAAAAGTCGAACCTTGTTGTTCACTGTTCTGTGGTGACCAGGTTCTGGCAGTACGGGCGGTGGGTGGACGTGTGTGTCGACGACCGACTGCCGACGTGCTACGGCCAACTGGTCTACCTGCACTCCAGCCAGAACAACGAGTTCTGGAGCGCCCTGCTCGAGAAAGCGTACGCCAAGTGAGTTTGACCCACCATTTATATTACTTAATTTTAAAATATCACCCTAATAATTATTCGGAGCACAAAATTAAGAAGACGGCAAAAACTGTAAACTCATTGAATTTTCTGATAAGCCTCAGCTGAATGTTTAAATAAACTAAATATTTTTATTGAACTTTCAAAAATTTTTTTGGTTTGATCATATGGTTGATTAACTGTCCAATCAAATAATAACCGTTAGTTTCACTAGTAAAGCACTTCCCATGCCTTATTTGGTACTCTCGATTACAGCACAATTTGCTTGATCAGGACAACAATTTTTATTGTACCCCTCAAAATACATCACGGTAGTAGTAGTTTTGTTTGTAAAATCACATTTTGTAGAGCTAAGTAGCACTAAAATTGTTTTCCATTATGCTAATCTCATAAACAAATTAATGAAACATTATTACTGTTTCATTAATTTGTTTATGCTAAAAGTGAGTTTTGTGACAGTTAAAGCTTTTTGTGGACATCAGAAATGTAAACATTGTAAATGGTTCTCAACCAGAAAACCTAAAAGAACGATCTTACAGTAAGAATTTCAATGACCAAAAGCTTATTTCCACGGTATGATGATGAATATTGTTCATTATACAGAGCACAAGTATCTATTTGACCTTAATCTTTTGTAAACTACTACTTCAACTAATGACACTCTGTCAAATTGTTTGTTAACAGTTCTTAATATTTTCCACACGACAAGTGACGATGGTTATCATAACATGTACCAAAAGGGAAGTGATCTTTTTACTAAATCATTTTCTGGTTTTATATAATTTTTAGTTTGTGTTTTGATGAATGGTCTTCCAACGTTTCATTAGTACTGTTGTCAGATAATGGCACTGGTATATTTTAATAATTAACTAGGACAAAAATGTTACTTACTTCGACAGTCTCTTTATTTTTGTCTAACATCCTCCAATGTATTTTCAGACTTCATGGTTCATACGAGGCTCTTAAGGGAGGGAGTACCAGTGAGGCTATGGAAGACTTCACTGGAGGAATCACAGAGAACTATGACCTTGAGAAGGCGCCGCCCAATCTCTTCCATATCCTTCTCAAAGCATTTGAGAGAAATTCACTGATGGGTTGCTCTATTGAGGTAATAGCTTGGTTAAATAATAAGTCATGAAGTATTTACCAAAATTAATTGAAAGTGTAAGAAAACTGTACACATGTATACAGTCCCCCAAATAAACGGAACAACTTCTTAGCCTTTTAGCCCAGTTTAAAGATTACAATTGAATAGTTTTAACTTATACTGTTTCTTTCAATGTAATTAGTAAATATCAGTCGATTTATTGTTTTATATCAAAGATTTAATCTGAAAAACATAAGGAATTGAATGTGATGACTTAATATGCTGGCCCCCACGGTACCCAGACCTATTGACATATTATATTTAAACGTATATTTTTTGAGAATCAAGAGTATAAGTCAAAAGTCTCTGATATTCAAGAATCAGATGAAGAGGACACAGCTTTTTTAATACCACTCATATGCGACTAGAGCGTAGTCAGAGCTTGATAGCCGAATTTTCTGTTTTTTGCCCAACAAAGGGAACTATGTGGAATTTCATTAACAAAATTAATACTTAACAAAACTTTAGGATGTTTTTAAAATTTAAATAAAAAACAATTGATTTGTGTTTTTTAATAATGTATTTACTGTAGCTACATCAAATTTGTTCAGTTTTTTTGGGGTGTATTTACATAAGTATAAGAAAATAAAGATTAATTTATTTAAGTTATTTTTCCACATTTCTATGTGAATGGCTCACTGCAGAAACCAGACATGTCCAAAAACCAAACTCTTCAGGAGAGCCAAAAAACTGTTGGCCATAGAGCAACAAGCATAGAGTTAACTGCAGGACATGTCTGCTATCTGCAGTTAAACAAATTTCAATTCAGCTTAACTCCTATATGACTAATAAAACATGTCTGGCTCTTGCGGTAAAAGACGCGCCTATCTTTGGAGACTTAAAAAATATAAAGTATGCAATTTCGGATATTTTGGACAAGTCTAGTTTCTGCAGTGAGCCATTCATGTTTCCAAGATTAATCAAGCTTTACTGGACATTTTGAGGAAACTGAGCATTAAACCTGTTACATGTTGTGAATATAAATACTTTAACCACACTTTGTGAGAGTTACATGTAGGCAGATTCTTCATCTTAATTGCAAAAACATTGGACAAAATATTCATCTTGATAACCAGATACACATGTTAAGTGTTAGTCTTAGTTACAATATCTCCTCAGTTAAATCAGGGTTGCCAGCAGCCGGGAATTCTGGGAAAACCGGGAATCATGCGTGAATTTCACACACCGGAAAAAAACCCATGAATTATGCGTGAATTTTTCAAAAGATCCTAGAATTTTATAAAAATTATGTAAACTCTAAAACAGCATTCGTTTCGGCGTGTCGGTCTTTAAAATGGTTATTTCTCGATCAGAAGATTGGCCAGTTTCGGGAATGTGATATACAAAGCATAAGTTGCCGTCCGAACCCGAGCACAACACGTTTTTAATGGAGGTATTAAATTAGTGGTACGACAAAAATGGTTTGAGGCGTAAATGGCATTTACGCCTCAAAATTTATTCGTCCAAACTCAAACTTACTTAGGCCCAATTCACATACAAGGGACGTGGCGCGGGAGGGCGGCCGCCCGCGCTATGTCGCTCGTTGTCATGGGAGCGTCAGCATAAGGATATATGTCCGTGCCACGACTCCGCCACACGTCCGTTTTGTGTGAATTGGGCCTTAAAAATGATAAGTATGGGCCTTGAATTTTGACTGTTTTGCCCGGGAATACTGGGAAATATGTGTGAATTTTTTGGAAACCATTTGCTGGCAACCCTGTAAATTCATAGCCTGATGTTTTGGATATGATTCTTCGACAAACAAAAACTAAATACAGTAGAGTCCCGCAAACCCGGACTTCGATAACCCGGAATCCTGGATAACTCGAAAAGCCTGCCAGAGCAATAAAGTGCACTGAGATTCAGTGCCAGAGCACGGTTTGACACATATAAAACAGTTTTGGTTTTTCTCTAAGTTTTTTTGTAACTGATAATGTAGTTTTTGTATTTTTTACTATGCAATAGATAAATGATTTCTTATAGAAATAATAGAAACTAGTCTTATTATTCCTTATTTTTACTCATTTCCCGATAACTCGGAAATTTCACAAACCCGGACACCGTACGGTCTACATTAGTCCGGGTTTGTGGGACTCTACTGTATGAACAAGTTTATTCCATCAAAGGCAAAATATATAAAAATTTGAATTATATTTTTTTTGTATGGAGAAACTAAAAAAAAATAGTTAAGATTTTAGGCTAACAAATTACCATGTCGCCCGGAAGTAGATTTGAAAGAAAAATTCACTAGATGGGCACCTTATAAGTTTACTTAACTTACTGCCGTGGCTCCACAATTCTCAGCCGATTTTTAGCCTGGTAGACAGCCTCTTCCTCTCTACTTTTGTCATCTGCCAAGTTGATGTCTGCACCCATGGTCCTGATGTCTCTCATAACTTGGTTACTCCATCTTAATTTTGGTCTTCCCAATGGATAATTTATTACATTTACGCCTCATAATTTATTCTTAACCTCTTAAAGTCCAAGTAATTTGGGACCCCCGTAAACCCCCAGATCGGGCATTTTTAAAGAATTATCTTGCAGCATTCACAAAGTAATACTCAACTCATAATTTCCCTGATTTATTTCATTGTCACTTTCACTATCTGAGTTGTCCCGAAAATCACTTAGGCCACTAATTTCAGAGTATTCGCTAATTTCACGGTCACTCAAAAGTTTTCAGTCCGCCATTGTGCAGGGTTTACAAACACAGGCTAGCTGTCAACAAAGCAACTTGAAGAATTTCAGTGATGCAGACTGCTAATACAAAATATCCCAGAGACAGCTCGACTATTCCTGAACATAACCGAAGTAAATCAAAGCTTTCCGACTTCTCCCGTAGCGGAAAGAGCGCCAAGTTTGAATCAAGGCCATGGTCCTACGTATATGCGGGCGTGGCCCAGCGGCGGGATTTGGGTAACCCCGCGTATACGCGGGCGTGGACTTTGAGGTTAAACTAGCCACAGCAATAGCCAACAGAGTTTAATCGCCCGACGGTGTTTCGGCAGCCAGACCCGTCGGTGACGGAGATGCAGACACGCGAAGGGCTGGTGAAGGACCATGCGTACAGCATCACACACGTGCAGTACGTGGACATCAACACGACCAACACCTCGGGCAAGATCCCGCTGCTGTCGATTCTTAGCTTCCTAGACCAGCCTCTTCCACTTTACTCTGTCACCCGTCAAGTTGATGTCTGCACCTAAATTTTTTTTAAGAGGGCCATGGCTTCACTTGACCATGGGTTGCAACGCAGCTAAATTAACTCATTGTGCACCCTCAGAGACAGGTCATCATTCACCGTCAAATCCTAGGTCCTTAACGTACCTTGAGATCCTCTTGACGATAGTTTCCTGTTCTTCCCCTAGGTCACTCATTGGTAGACCAAGGAGTCTAGTGCGCAGACCTTGTAGGGCTGGGCACTCAAATAGCATGTGGAAGGCTGTTTCTTCCTCCTCACCGCACTTCCTACGCAGTAGGTTATCCACAGGGATTCCCATCTTGTGTAGGTGCCCGTGGATTTCCCAGTGGCCACTTATGAAGCCGATCACTTTCCACAGGGTCCTTATATATTCAGTCTCAGGGCATCTACTGCTACCACACCTGATGGTGCTCGCAGAATCCTCAGACTGTATATTTCCTTCCACTCGTTCCCAGCTTTCTTCGATGTTCTCTTCCCATCCACTGGCGAATGGTTCTTCGTACCCATGGTCCTGATGTCTTTCATAACTTGGTCACTCCTTCTTAATTTTGGCCATATTACATTTACGCCTCATAATTTATTCTTAAACAGTCACAGCAATAGTTAACGGAGTGTAATCGACCGTCGGTGTGTTGGCAGCCAGACCCGTCGGTAACAGAGATGCAGACACGCGAGGGGCTGGTGAAGGGCCATGCGTACAGCATCACACGAGTGCAGTACGTGGACATCAACACGCCCAACACCAGCGGCAAGATCCCGCTGCTGCGGCTGCGCAACCCCTGGGGCAACGAGGCTGAGTGGAACGGCCCCTGGAGCGACAAGTACGTATAACAAACCTTTAGGAAACAGATGTCAGTCATTGGTAGAAGTTCCGGACGTCTGGCTTTTCTTGAGTCGTGACAAATTTAAAGGACTTATCAGGAGATCGATGAGGTAAATCTAGCATAAAAACTAAAGTTGGCAACCCTGCGGGATTTTAACAACAGCAAACCTAACCAGAAAATAAACAACCAACCAGAAAATAAATAATATTTTTCCTTAGACTTTGATAATGTTGTGATTTAGGTTGGAACTGGCTTATCTGATACAAATTTAAGACAAACAATAAGTAAAAAACCTTCATAATACTTTAACAATCTTATTTAAACAATGAATGATAAAAATTATAAATGATAAATTTTACTATCTTCAGCTGTGTCATTGAGGGGCAGGTATGTGTTTGTTCACAGCATCTCAAACTGTCCTGGGTTGGCCTGAAAAATATGTAGTAACTTTAATCATTAACAACCTTCACAACCTCAGCAAGGACAACCTTAGTTAAGAGTTGTTGATAGTGAAGTTGTAGTGAGTTGTAAATTTTCACAAGCTGTAAAGGGAGAGGTTAACAATTTTTTGGCTTATATTTTGTTACTTGTTTGTGCACTGGCATTCCTATCGAAGGCTCAGACCTTGGATTCATCACTGAAAATGTTGACCTTTCAATTGATAGTGTCATTAATTAATAACGCAATGATAAATTGCAACAGGGTCAGTTTCAAACCTTCTCTTAATATCTTAGAACTTTTATTATTGTAAGATCAAACCTAGCATTTTAGGATTTTTATGATGATCAAACTGAGCATATCCAGATTACAAAGCAAGCATCAGAAAAGACCTACAGTATAAAGAGCATTTCTGTACTTAATTTGTTGGACTTTTCCTATCGCTTCTAGTGTTTAAACCACACTACGTTTCGAGAGGTATTGAAACTCCTCTCGTTTTCAAGTGACCCTACTTAAAGTTACATTAACCTACTTATGTTTATTTAACCTACTTTTTTTGGGTTTTTTTTTGTTTTTTTGACATACAATTACATTCATCCAACATTCAACAGAAATCTCACTCACACAAAATTTCATACAAAACACATTGAACATACTTAATACAGAAAGAAAATTAAAACTAAAAAATATTAACATGATAAAGGGCACAAAAAATTAAAACAAAAACATATACCTTACTGCTGGCAATGCCTCCAAGCTGGCAGTGGCACGACACGCACACACGTCCACTCACACTCACATACGCAACTCGAATGAAGAGCGTCTGTGAGAGCAAGTGGAGGGGGAGCGGCCCTACCCCCACCACGGGCACAAGTTGATGTCAGCGGTCTAAGACCCGCCTCCATGGTAATCTCGGGAACATGACTCAGGCATCGGCTGTGTGTTTCCTCCAGGCACCTATATGGGCACAAGTACAGCAATTCCAAAAAATATACAGGACGCACAACCCATAGCAAGAGTTTCCTCCAAGCAGATTCATGGGCGCATGGATCTTAGGACCATGTGATGGACTCTAGACGCGGGAGCTTCTGCAATAGACAAGTCTTGAGAGGGTTTTGGGGCTATTTTTTGTTCAAAGTGTGATTTAATTAAAGGTATCCAAAGTGGCCTAACATCAATACTGCTCTGACTAATTGGGTTTTCATGTAACGCCCCTTCAACAAACTTCCTTTTGTAGTAATGAGATTCATGGTGTAATATTTCTGCCCCTTCAAAGTTGAATTTATGTTCTTTCTCCCATGCGTGTTTGGCTAATTTCGAACTGGTTGTTTCGCCATTTCTGGTGTTTCTTTTATGTTCGCCAATGCAAACTTTTAATGGCCGTTTTGTTTCTCCTATGTATTCACCTTCACATTCACATTTAATATTATAGACACAGTTTTTTGAGGCTTGCTCTGAACATTTTGGTTTTACTTTAGTAAGATGCTGTATTAATGTGTTTGATGATTTGAAGGCAGTTTTGATTTGGTATTTCCTGGCAACCCTTCTTATTTTTTCTGATAGTTTTGGGACGTATGGAATACTTATGAAAGCTTTTGGTTTGTCAGTGATTGGGGATGTATTCGATTTTGTTTACCTATTCTTTTTGCATTTACTGATAATTTTCTGTGGGTAACCATTTTGCTTCAGTTCTTGGGTAATTTAGTTTAGCTCCGCGTCCAAAGTTTCTTTTTCAAAACAAACAGATTTTGCTCTATCAAAAAGAGAATATGCCACTGACACTTTCACTGATTCACTGTGATTTGATGTGTAATTTAAGTACCTGCCTGTGTGAGTTTTCTTTCTAAAAACTTCAGTTTGAAGAGCATTTGTGTTTTTGATTACATTTATATAAAAAAATGCTAGTTTGTTGTTTTGTTCCTTTTCCGTTGTTAGTTTAATCGTTGGTGAGATATTATTTAGGTGTTCAGTGAAAATGTTTCCCATATGTGTTTCCCATATCTCCATGACTCCAGACAGCAAAGACATCGTCCACGTACCTAAGCCACACTTTAGGCCAAAGGCAAACAGAAGCAATTGCTTTCTGCTCTAATTCCTCCATAAAAATGTTGGCAAATATAGGTGATAGTGGGGATCCCACTATCGCCTATATTTGCAAATTACAAATCCTTCGCTGTTATGAATTTTAAAAATACAGTTTCTGTACTTCCCAACCAATATGGGTTGCTTAGAAAACCAAAACCAAAAAATAATAAATGAGTTTGTTGCCGTCTAAAGCTTGCTATTCTTTTTTCGTTTAGATACATCATGCAATACAGTAGAGCCCCTCATATCCGGCCTCGGTTTTACCAGTCCTCGGTTTTTCCAGCCGCTTCTCAGAAGCCAATTCAAAAGAAATTTCCCATGGCTTACAGATGCGTAGTCTCTGTGATACTCTCTTGATATCTCTCTATTGGTTTTATGGCTCCAGATTACTACCAACAATCAGGATGAATCCACATGACTGGTTGTGTTCAGCATGAATTGTTTTACATCACTTTCATAAAGCCTCTTACGGCAAATTGCTCGCCGAACATTGGGGCAAGTCGAATTAGCCCTAATAGAGTACTTGAGCCAATAAGTTGTACTGAGTAACTACTGAGTTGAGCTAGTAATCTCTAAACTCATGTTTAATGTGTATCCAGTGTGGTTATTAATTGTTTTGTTTTGTCAAGTCATTTTGTTTGGCAGGCATACAAACGTAGCTAAAAGTTGTATCAGTAGCACATATTACTGAATAGGGGAATTGTTTGTTTAAAATTTGTTCAGTACAAACAATATCAATTAATGTTCAAGTGATATGCTTGTTTTACTGTGTTTTTAAATAATACAACAAAAATTTATAACTATATTTTGGACTTAATTCATTATCACGTATTATTAATTGAGTAGGCCTATAGTAGATTATTGTTTTTATAGTAGGTTGGATTATCCGGCCAAATTGTTATCTGGCCTAGGCTCAGTTGGATACCACCACAACCACGATCAATTTTTGTATATAGGGACTTAAAAAAGCTAGATAAGAAAAAACTAGTTAAGGTTGTAGGTTTGAATAATACCATGCCATCTGGAAGTTTTTTTTAACCTTTACTGCCCATCTCTATAAGTCAATAAGCTTGTGTTGCGATCAAAAGACAGTGAGATACCGTAGCGGCAATAGTAACATAGGCCCGCCAGAGGCTCAAAGAGCAATAGTTGTCCGCCACTGGGATATAACCAGCGACGTTTGACACACAGGTTCAGCACTTTACCTCTGAGCTGCTGCCTTGGTAATTTAGAATATTGGTTTAAAGAGGGAGCGGCAAAAATACCTAATTATTTTGTTTGTGCACAGTTGGGCACAAACAACTGATAGTTCAATGTTACTTTTGCTGTACTAACTGAATCATTTGTGTTTTTTTTCAGATCACCAGAATGGAGATACATTCCTGAATCGGAAAAGCAGGAGATCGGGCTGGTGTTCGAGAATGACGGGGAGTTCTGGATGTCGTACCGAGACTTCATCAAACACTTCATGCGGCTGGAGATCTGCAACTTGAACCCCGACTCGCTGACGGAGGACGAGCTGTCGGCGAGCGACAAGAAGCGGTGGGAGATGAGTGTGTTCGAGGGGGAGTGGGTGCGCGGCGTCACGGCCGGCGGCTGCAGGAACTATCTGCGTGAGTGTTTAATTGTTATTTATGTATTCCAGCTACTTGGAGATCACGATTGTGGATAGTTATGAGCGATAGCTTGTGGACGCGGTGTTCCTTAGTGGGGATTAACGTCCGCAGTATTGAATACTACGTTCATAGGACCGTCCTCATAATTAGACCGGTTCATAAAATTGTTAACCGGGAAAATCCTGGTTCGGATCCCACATTAAAATGTAGGTCCCTTAGTTGCCATCGGCTGTTGGGCTATCAATTAACAGTCCTGTCTAAAGAACATGTCGGCCTTAGTCAGTAACAAGACTACAAGATCGCGCCACAAACATCCTTCACTCATACTTGGCTCAAAATACCTACCTGGGTAGGTCGCCATTTCAAGTAATGTATGTAATGTATCTAATAAAATACTGTTTTGTGGTGTGAAGCTATACTGTGGAATATGTCGACAGCTCAAACAGTATGAATTGACATGCTCAGTTAATATTCGGCACAAAAGTGTCATCTTCAGCTGGGTGCAAGGTGATTTGAGGTGTCAGTGAAACACAGTTTTCAAAACAGGAAAACTGAAGCATTTTATGGTAAAGGGGTTCAATTGAACTGTCTTGGATAGTTGAACAGTCGATTTGTTTGTAAGAACAACAATAGAAGAATTAAACTTAGTTAGCCTTTGCACTTGCCTTTGGTACATAAAACAATCAAGTGGGAGCTAGGGTGACAGATGGGGATTAAATGCTGTTACTACCCGGCAGAATTATTGAGTATCTGCATTTAAGAAAAGACATTAGGAAAACATTTCATCTGGGTTGTTATCTTTTGTTTTTTCTACTAAACTGTTATTGAAGAATTTTTAACCAAACAGCATGTTACATACTTTTGACATAAAATATATTTGTTATATTTTATCAGAACATAGTTTCTTTAGTCTTTATTTGTGTTCCTCGGTTTTATGAAAGCAATTTTTCTCAAATGTTAATGTTATTGCAATGGAATCGGCTTGTGATCATTTGTGAGTTCAGCCAATTACGCGATGAAAGTGTGTACTCCTAAATAATCTTAATACTTTAATTGAGACCCTTAAAAGGAGACTAAAACACAGTCATGGTGGTTGGCTATAAATTAGGAATGTTGGAGGTTTTCCGTGATTTATTTAGCTTTGATATAAATTATATTACAATAACTAATCATATTATAATTTGATAATAATTAGTTACTATACCTGTTTTTTTCACATGACTTGTACAGCTGTTATTGTGTCTGCTTCGGTTGTCGTAAGGATCAACAGCTGCACCTACAACACCTACCTATAATACCTACCTAATACCCCCACTTAGCTATGATATCTATTTAATTTCCCGTTGCAGAAACTTTTTCACGCAACCCGCAGTACCGAATCACGCTGACAGACGTGGACGAGGACGATGACGAGAACAAGTGTACGATCGTTATCGGGCTGATGCAGAAGAACCGGCGGTCCCAACGACGGCTCGGCCGCGACTGCCTCACCATCGGGTTCGCCGTCTACAGGGTGAGAGGTTCACTCTCAATTTTTACTTACAAAAAAATGAATAAATGTGTTTTGAACAATTGTAGAATTTAAGATAAACTTAACGCTGGTAACATTTTATGTTGAATCTGTTTGTGGTAAAGGTCGAGGTAAACTCAAGTATACCTGCCCAATCAGCATGTAGGATAATGGTTGGTACGCCTGCGCGTCATGGTGGAAAGTGGCTCTTAATGTCTCCGTATTAATTACCTCGGATTATTAGTTTAAATCACGGATCAGTTGCTAAAACCTATGAAATATTAAAGTGTTAACGATACGAAAACTGTGTGTGTTAAAATTTTCAAAATCGGTTCGTGGGAAGTTGTTTAAATTTGGAAGTAAAATTTCGACACTAGCCGGCTCGACATGAAAACGGTTCACTTTTCAAGAAGCCATATTGATGAAGTTGGAGGAAGTAGCTGTTAGCCAATCGTAGACGCCGCTGCCTTCCTCATCTTTTCTCTTGACCAATCCCGTAACGCCACCTCCAACTTCCTCCTACAGAAGAATCACATTTTGTAAAATCATTCCATACGATAAAATATTAATTTTATTGCCATAATTACAATAACTAGCCACTATTTCACGTAAGTGGTATGAATTTGCAACAAACTCGGTAAGTCTTCAAACAGTTTAATTGTCTTAGTTAATTTGTGGAAGTAGTTTCTAGGCCAGAAGCTTGGATCTAGCCATCTTGGATTGAAAGTAAGCTTGTCTTTTTTACTCTGGTAGATGAATTATTTTGCCTTTTATTATTGTAGATGAACTATGTTGAGAAAGATTGTAATCATTTTTTGTGAATTCCAACTGTGATTCAAATTGTGCCTCATATAATTAACGGTAGGAATTTGTAAATTCGCACTAGGGAGCTGACCAAGTAAATTATGCAAGTGGGCCTGAACACAAAGGTTTCTGAGGATTAGGCTGAACACTATAGGCTTAGGCTGGACAGTTATCAAGCAGAACTCATTTAATTTGTTTTCTATTTCTGTTAGGTTAGGTAATGTGTTAGGCTAAGATCGTTTTCCAACTTTTAATAAAGAGAAACTGATCTCAAATGAAGTTTGCCTTTTATTCTTGTGTATATGAAATATGTTGAGATAGATTTTAATTAATTTTTTCAATTTTAACTGTGATCCACACTGTGCCTCATATTATTAACTGTAGGAATCTGTAAACTGCAACTAAAGTAGCTGACTAAGTAAACCATGCAAGTAGGCCTGAACATACAGGTCTTTTGGGGCACTTGCTAGAAAATATAGACTTAGGTTGGTCATTTTTCAAACAGAACTCATATAAGTTGTATTTTTTATGTCTGTTAGGTTAGGTAATTTATTAGGCTAAGATCTTTTTCTAATTTTTTATAAAGAGAAACTGATCTTGAATGAATTAGGCCTTATTGTTGCAAGATATTGGATTTAGTTATGTTGTATTATAACGCTCGTAACTCTATAGGACTGACGTTAGGTAGGGTAAATTGTTCCTCAGTTCAAGGTGCTTAAGTAAAATGTTCCTTTTAGATCGTAAATTTTGTTGAAGACTGATTAATTGGTAATGATAGATGTTCATTTGTAATTGTATATGTTTAATTGTATTTTGTATATTTAGCCTTTTATGTAATTTTAGTAGATGCTCTTTTTAAAATCAATTTGTAATTTCTGTATGTATTTCTGCATATTTGATTTTATTTCTGATTAAAATGGAAAATGAACTCTGTGGTACTTGCAAAAAAGGAGCGGATGAAGCATCGGTGGCCTGCGATGCATGTGAAAAATGGTACCACATAACTTGTGTTCGTTTGAAGAAGTCAATGTTTAGGCTTCTAAGTAAGAAAGATTACTGGATATGCCCGATGTGTGCTAATTTGGTTAAAGAAATCAATAAGTCAAACTTGATAGGTTCACTGGAAAATGAAATATTGATCTTAAAGCAGAAGCTAAAAGACTGTGAAAAGGCAAACTGCGCATTAGGCGTAGAAGACAGAGGAACTGAGGAACACATAGATTTTAATGTAGAGGTAAAATCAGTTGAGGGTGACTCGGGGACCTGCCCGATTGGGGGTGAGGGGTGCGAGGATGAAACGGGGGAGCTGCGGGGGATTGTTTGCTTGGAGGGTGGGGGGAGGGGGGTCGAGGTGGGGGGGGTGGGGGGGGGGGAGAGAGAGACCATGTTGGGTGGGGTGAAGAAACCAAACTTGACCTTGGTTTCGGATAGCCACGGTCGCACGCTTGGATCTATGTTGGCCCGAGACATGAACAAGTTTTACACTGTAGCGGAGGTTTACCCGGGGGCTCCTTTGACATGGTTGCTGGAGAGGGAATGTGCTGGGGGTAGGACCCTGACTAATGACGACTGGCTTGTGATCATGGGGGGAACAAATGACATTGGTATGGGGGAGGAAAACGTCAACTCACTCTCTAATAGATTGCTCACAATGGAAAAATTGCACAAAAATAAAAACATCATTTTTGTTGAAATCCCATATAGGTATGATGACACTAGGCTAAACAAGAAGGTGGGTAAGATCAACAAACTGGTAAAGGACTGCTGTGAAAAGAATAAATGGGGATTCTTAGCGATAAACTCAATCATTGATAGGAACATGTTCACTGGGCATGGTTTGCATCTCACTGAGCGTGGAAAGGAGACTCTTTGTGCATTGATTGGGACGTACATCAGGTTTAGTGCCGGCTCACAACACCTTTTTTTGGACGTAGGCCTAGGCCCCGGCCCAGGGGAAGGTACAATAGACAAAGATCGAGGGAGGGGAGGAATGGTAGGTTCCTAAAAGTCACCCATCTGAACGTAGGCTGCATAGGTAGGAAGAGGGAGGAGGTGGAATGCTTTCTCTCCGATGTAAAACCAGATTTGTTTTTAGTATCTGAATTAGGTTTAAAGAAAAACCAGGTTGATCATTTTGCTCTGGAAGGGTATGATTTGCTTAATTCTTTTTCAAGGATAAAGGCTAGAAAGGGAGGGGTGGGAATTTTTGCTAACAAAAATGGGAAGGTTGATTTTGATAGTGTTAAGAAATTAGATTTTGGTGAAACTCTTTCTGATGAATTAAATTTTGAAGCTGCGGAATTATCACTTCAAATTGGAGGCAAGAAATCTATTGTCTCTGTGATCTATCGCAGTCCTGATGGAAATGAGGACCTTTTCTTCGAACTTTTTACAGAATACCTGGAAAACTTGTTGCGAATTTCTGATAGATTAGTTATAGCTGGGGACTTCAACATCCCCTTCCATCTTAATGTACCAAGCACAAAAAAATTTCATGACTTAATATCAAGTTTTGGTTTGCTTTTAACAATTAAACAATCTACAAGAATTTCTGAAAATACAGAAAGCTGTATTGATAATATTTTAACTTCAATAGATTTCTCAAATGCTGTTGTTATTGAACCCTTCATCTCAGATCATACTGCTCAGTGTATTCTTATTGACAATCTTAACAAATCTGAAAAATATATTAGTTCTAGCTCCTCAGTAAATATAACGAGGACTGTAAATCAGCAAAGTCTGCGGGAGTTTAAAAGTAGACTACTTATTGAGAAATGGGAGGAGATGTTTGGAGCCCCTGATGTAGACACTCAATGCAAACTTTTTATGGAAACTTTGCTTTTTCATTTTAATTCCTCTTGTCCGATCAGGACTGCGGGAAAAAGGAAAAAATTACCTTCAAATAATTGGGTTACTGGGGAAATTTTGGAACATAAGTGTAGGTTGAGAGAACTGTACAGGGAATGGAGAGAAAGCAAAACAGAAAATAGCAGGATTACCTATAACAGGTGCAAAAAAGAATATAGGGAAAAGATTAAGAGAGCAAAAACAGAAAGCATTTTAGGCAGGATAGTGCAGGCTGACAACAGGTCGGCGGAGTCGTGGAAGGTAATAAATGAATCTAGAGGTAAAGGAAAAAAGGAGTTCAGAAATATTTCTTTGAATGTAAATAATCAATTTGTAACTGATCCAAAGCAAGTTAGCAATGAAATGAATAATTTTTTTGTTAAAGTTGGCTCTCACACTCAATCAGAGTTAGGATCGAAACAATTTTCGGGTTTTCAATTGAAAACTGAAAATTGTCTCTCTGTTTTTCAATATTGTAATCCTTCCGATGTTCTAAAAATAATAACAGAATTCAAACCAAAAACTTCTTATGGTGTAGACGGTTTGTCAATGAAAACTATAAAATTTTGTAAAGAAGAACTAGTTTATCCTTTGTCATTTTTGATTAATAATTCTCTTTCACAATCGACTTTTCCAAACTGCTTTAAAATCTCTAAAGTAAAGCCTGTTCACAAAAAAGACAGTGTGGAGGACATCTCGAACTATCGTCCAGTCTCACTCCTACCAACTCTTTCCAAGATTTTTGAGAAAATAGTTTTTAATCAGGTTATTGACTTCTTAGAGAGTAACTCCCTTTTTCTTACAAAACAGTTTGGTTTTCGAAAAAATAAATCTACTAAGTCAGCTTTGATAGAATTTGTTAACGACTCCATTGACGCTTTGGATGGAGGGGGCAGCGTAGTCGGATGCTTTGCCGATTTGTCCAAGGCGTTCGACTGCGTTGACCACTTCATCCTCATTGAAAAAATGGCGTCAATTGGAGTTCAAGATTATGCTCTGGATTGGTTTAGGTCTTACCTAGCAAACAGAGAACAAGTAACTGAAATAGATTATATCAATAAAAATGGAATTAAATCAACTTTCCTTTCAGATAGACAGTTAATTCAGTGTGGGGTACCTCAAGGTTCTATCTTGGGTCCCCTTCTTTTCCTTATCTTTATAAACGACATTTCAGATTTTATTCCAGTAGAAAACTTAGTAATATATGCAGATGACACAACATTGATCACTACAGGAAAGGATGTTGCTTCTCTGGAAGTCGATACCTTCATCAAAGTAAATTGTTTAGCTCAGTTCTTTCAAGACAATAAACTTTCTTTAAATCCAAGTAAAACAAAGTTCATTCATATACAGACCACTCAAAGGCAAAACTTAAACTCTGTTTCTCCACATATTTTCATTGATGAGGTTCAGCTAGAAAGATCAAACGTAGTAAAGTTTTTGGGAGTGGGACTGGATGATGGTTTGAGCTGGAACTCCCACGTCGAAGCATTAGGGTCACGACTCTCGTCTGGCCTGTTTGTCCTTCGACATATTTCCCAAATGGGAAACATTGAACTTAGTAAGTTAGTCTACCATAGTCTTTTTGAATCCCACATTTCATATTCAATTATTCTGTGGGGAGCTTCCTCAAAGAAAAATTTGGATTATATTTTTAAACTTCAGAAAAGGGCCATTAGGTTAATTACAGGGTTGGGTTTTAGGGAAAGCTGTAGCGACGCCTTTAAACAATTGAACATCTTGTCTGTTCCTTGTTTATTCATTTTTGAGATAATTAACTATACAAAGTCAAGAAACCATCTGTCATATCCAGTCCAACATGGATATAATACAAGAAATAGGCTAAACTGCACAGCTGTAACTCATAACCTGAAGCTGTTTGAGGAGAAACCTATGTTCCTAGGTCCAAAATTTTTTCAAAACTTGCCGGAAAGTATTAAAGCAATTGATAATCGTATTACATTTAAAAAAGTTCTAAAAAGTTTTCTCATTGAAAAATGTTTTTACTCAGTGGAGGAGTTTCTCACTTCCCTGAGATAAGTATGGAATGATTATTAGGCTTATATTTTTTGTACCTCAAGAAAATATGAAAAAAGAAGATTCCATTCAGCCTTTCCTTCAACCTACCTATCCCTGGCAGCCTGAAAAGCACCGGGATGGGTGCTGACGATCCCATGCCCATTTGGGTCTACGGGGGAAAAGAAGACACGTAAGACACGTAAGACACGTAATGTATTTGTTTCTGTATGTAGTTGTTTATTTTGTATCTGTAACTATCTTCATTCTTTGCCAGTTAAATTTCATGCTGTAGACATATTTTGTAATTGGTCCTCTGCAATAACTTTTCAGAGCAAAAATTATTATTTTAAATAGCTTTATAAAAGAACTTTTAAAAGCTGGAATAACTCAGAATTTTAAAATTTATTACATTACCACCATCTTTTTCAAGACTGAGCTTTTCGTTGGTTAACAACGAAAGGAATACTTTGTTATGTTTTCTCAACAGTAGGTGTCAAAATAGAGTTTTACCAACTACTTTGTTGTGTACTATCTATTTAAGCAACCCTTAATTTTCCTTGAATGTAATGCCCAATTGTTATGCATTTTGTGGTTCAGCTGGTGACAAAATGAATATACAGTCTCGCAAAAGCCATGGAAAGCTGCTAACCAAAAAAAACAGTAAAAAAATCTAAATCTGTTTTGTTCCAGCTCGAGGACCCAGACAACCTACCGACTCCGCTGGACACTAACTTCTTCACATACAACGCATCGGTCGCGCGTTCTCCAACTTTCATCAACATGCGAGAAGTGGCCGAACGCTTCACGCTTCCCCCCGGCGTCTACTGCATCGTCCCCTCCACCTTCGAGCCCAACGAAGAGGGCGAATTCCTGCTCAGAGTGTTCTCCGAGAAGAAGAACAACATGGAGTAAGTTTTGTTTGAGATTTAAGTTGATAATACTGCTGTTGTAAAGCGATGAATCTAAAGATCGTGTGGTTTGGGCTAAATAGTGAATCTGATTGGACGAAAAATCAATTTAGTTGAGTTGTGTTGAGTTTACGATTGAACCTCTCAACACATAAAAGTCTCTTTTTACTTACCTATTTTTCTCAAAGTAATAGCCAAAAGTATAGGTCACTGACACTTTTGAAACTTGTGAGTTGTCTTAAATAAGAAAAATTATACTTATGTTGTCAAACATAAGCCAACCTGATTTTTGTTTTTTGTATATTGTCACAGATTTTTAGTTTAGCTAACTAATACCGCAGCAAAATTAAAGCTGAGTGTAGTGAATACTTTCTTTTGAATTATACTAGGTTGTTTGTCACTTTAAAGAAAAAAATTATATTGTATGGTTTACGTCGTGTAAGAAAATTAAATCGATCTTTAAGCAATCATGTCTTTTAAAGATATAGGTTGCTTCAAAACTCTCCTAATATGATTAAAGTAAAAGATATTTTCTAGCAGTCTTTTGCGAGAGATAAGATATGCCGTGTGTTGCTTGTTTAATGATATGTAAGTGTACAGTAACTCTACTCTAGCCATCGCAGATAAATTTAGTTTTTCCTCACACAAGATTTTGCTTTTCAGGGAGAATGACAATGAGGTTGGCCTAAAAGAAATGGACGACACGGTAAGTTTTCATAAGTTTGCTAATCTTGATTTGTCATCTAAATATGTAAACATAAGTCATATTCTAAACACCAGTCATATTCTATACACCTGATAATATATGCTCTACCTGTTGCTAATATACATTGTGATTGTCAAATTCATAGCTGACATTAAATTTCACATTTATTTAAACCTTCTTCCACTTCCAGCTTTTTCCAGCATTTTATTTTCCATAATATTGTTTCATGAGCTTGTTTGAATCCTGCTAAACATTTTTCATTCCCATAGGATTTCATCTACCGCTTGGGTGAAAGGCGCAAAAGAAGCTTAGAGCCATCAGGGGTAATATTTAATGTGGATGTGGAAAACATTGTTTTGCTTCTTGACTTTAATAACCATAAACTTTGTCTCCATAAGGGGTGCTTATTAACTAACTGCTTTATCCATTCATTTTTCATTGATGCTTGATTATCAAAACATGTTTTACATAATGGAATTCTGTATTCAGATTATAATTTAGTTAGAGTCATAATTTAATCAAAACTCATTATTTAGTTTTTACGTACGTAGCTCAGTAAATATCGTCTCATTTTTGAAAAACAACAATAGGAGATAATTGCAATCAAAAATAATTTCAAATTTGGCAAAATTAAACCATGATTTGGTTACATTTTTAGACCAACTCAGTCCACATTTGTGACATTCTTTTCCCTGAATGATGAGTTGGAAGTAAAAATGTTTATATCATTGAGATAAAAGGTTTGAGCTTCTAATTGTTATTTTTCCTAACTATTTACATCGAAAAATTACTTTTTAGAACTTTCTTAAAGCTATTGCACGACATAAATACAGAATTTCAGCATTACAAAATATCTCATTCCTTAAGCTTACCCTAATATTGGCTGAGATTTTATAGTATCTGTTAGAAACAAAGTAATTTGATTTACTCTAAATTCACTGCATCACTTTTTTAATGTCATGGTTTTGATAGTCTTACCATAGTTTCAAGACTGATTAGGCTGTGATTAGCCTGTAGATTTAATGTAAAATCCCCTTACTGAGATTAAACTAATCTTTAAGGTTTTGATGCTTGGTAAATTCTTTTCAATCACAATCATAAAACAAAAAAATTAATAAAAAGCAGCTAATAGTTAATGATTGCAATTTTTAGTTAACAAGCTAGGGGTTTACTTTAAACATCAATGGTTATTAATGAATCTTTTAAACTTTTGTCAAACCCACATGTTCTCTCTTTACTAATTCATTATAACGCTGCTAACATAAAAATCAGGAAATACTTAATGGTCTATGTAGGTTCAGCATCCTTCGGTCTTCTACATGGTTTGCTATCCATCTTTACATTGATTCGCTTATCCTTTTCCACCTATTTTACTTTTTTCTGTGGTAATGTGGTTTATGTGTCAAGAATCAAGGTAAGGTGTTTGAGATCATATGTTACCATCTTAAACAAGAACAATGTTTTGAAGTTACGTTTTCACTAAACGTTGAAGTTACAACAAAGTGTCGTTTTTGCTGGACGAGCATGATAGTGTCGGCACGAGCCAGAGACAAGTATGGTATTTTCATGCGAGAACGATAAAACTTACCGGCCATGTAGCGTATGATACTTTTCATCATAATACTCAGAAAAAAACATATTTTTAACCATAGTGCATTCCTTGCATTAACATTTCTCAATTCTTCAAATCTAACCTATAGTAAACCAACAAACATTTGCTACTGATACTGGTTCTGTCACTACTTTCCTCTAAAGTTACTTATAAACATACATTAAACATCATTTTGCTGTAATCAGCATATTTTACTCCCTTTTCCCAATAATCGTAGCCCGGAAATTTTCTGGACTAGTATCAGCAAAAAGTAACTCTCCTGCCTACAACGAGGAACAGAAAACAGATGTTTTCTATCATTATGATGTAATAGTATATTTCATTACAAGGCCGGAAAGTACTGTTTTGCCGAACGAGCAAGATAGTTCCCGTACAAGCCGGAGCGAGTGTAGGATTTTCATGAAAAACAAACCGGCCGTGTAATGTAAGATACTTTTCATCGTGCTACTCAGAAAAAAAACATGCTTTCAATCATGTAAGGATTCCTGGCATAAGTCCTTACGTTTCTCGATCCTTCAAACCTAACCTATAATAAAAAAACATTTTCTACCGCTACCAGTGCTGCCACTACATTGCTCTGAAGCAACAAATAAACATGCGTTAAACATAGATTTACTGCAATCAGCTGATTGTTTTTATTCTGTTTCCTAGTGCATGGTAAATTTACTGTGCAGTGATCGGCAAAGAGTAACTTTCCAGCCAAGAGTATATGATGTAAACTAACTTGACCACCATTATTCCCGCAGATCATCGAGCCGCCGCAGCCGGAGCCGGAGGTAAAGAAGAACGACGAGCGGGTGCGGGAGTTCTTCGCCAAGCTGGCCGGCGAGGACATGGAGGTGGACTGGATGGAGCTCAAGGAGATCCTGGACTACGCCATGCGCAACGGTACAGTCCGGGTCACACGACGTGGCTCTGGCCGGCCGTGGGCACAGTACTGTACAGTCCGGGTCGCACGACGTGGCTCTGGCCGGCCGAGGGCACAGTGCTGTACAGTCCGGGTCGCACGGGGGGGGGGGGGGGGGGGGCCTGGCCGGTCGTACGCCCAGTGCTGTACAGTCCAGGTCACACGAAGTGGCCCAGTGCTGTACAGTCCAGGTTGCACGACTTGGCCTATTGCTGTACAGTCTGGGTCGCACTACGTGGCCCATTGCTGTACAGTCTGGGTCACATGACGGGGCCTAGTGCTGCACAGTTCTGATCGCACGACTTGGCCCAATGCTGTTCAGTCCTGATAGCATGACGTGGCCCAGGCCGGCCGTGGGCACAATGCTGTAACATTAGTCTAACGGGCCAGGTTATACGATTCAACCTGTAACTCTTGAATAGTGATGTTGTTTGATGTTGGTCATAATGTTGTCAGGATGAAAAAAAAATTGTTTTGGAATGTTTGATCGTTTTTAGGAAGTAATATTAATCTAAAGCAATGTTCGGAGTAAGTTATTATTGGGGAACTATGAAATATAAAATATTTCATAATTTTTTATTTTATGTCTTGCTGTTTAACAAATTTACATTACTTGACCACTGACTGTAACTCTTTTTTTTGTATTGGATCGTGAAGGTAACTTTCTTAGTCTGAAATAAAAATTATTGTGGTATATAATGTTATATAGGTATATAATTTTATTGGGGTTTCAATATTTTTTCCTTTAATATTTTACGAGTTATTATAATTTGAATTACACTCTAAAACTGATAAATTTGTTTCTAACTGCCCCAATTTAAATTTAAAACAATATTATGACCTTCATCATATAACATATACTATCAACAGTTTTTTATGGCTTTGCAAGATGTTGTATTCTTGATGTGGTGATTTAGTTTACTTTGTGTGATTTTAAATTTTACTAATCTATTCTCATACTCCATGCTTAGGGCCACGTCACATTGATCAAGTAACTCGGCCGAGTTGCTATAGGATCAGCTGATTCCTATTGTTTATAATTGTCAACTCGACTTGCCCATTTAAAAAAATCAGTTTACTTTGGCCGAGTTGACGGTCGAGTCTAACTCACCCTCCTACTCGACCAGTGTGACGTGGCCCTTTGTGGTGTTTCATTCAAGTTTTGGCACTTGAAATCTCACAGCTGTGGAACTGAGTGTCAAAAGCCAAAGATGACATAATTGTGATTCAGCAAATAGAGTATCTCTTGAAAGTTTATGAAGAAAAACAGTAGTCTAAAGCGAAGCATTTTAATTAATTGGCAAAAGTGAGATTTAACAAATAAAAAAAATTTGAATGTATATTGTGCTTTTTGGATTCCAGACTAACCTGTTTGTGGGTAGTATATGCATATCTGGGATTTGAGTGAATAGTCATTTTATAAATAGTTGAGACTGTTTCTCCAAATTACAATTGCCTTACAATTTCATGATTTAAGAAAAAAAAATGGGGTTAATCGTCAGTTGTTTTGTTCCAAAGATTTTTGGAAAAATAATATAACAGTGTTATTTATGTAAATGTTATGGTTATTAATGAGTTTAAAGTGCTTTAGTTTGTTATGCTTTAGGCAGTTATAGTCCTTTGAAAATTTAACAAACAGGTGCCAGTACTAAAATTCAGATTTGGAATTTGAGGATCTTAGCTTTAAAAAAATTAATTACTCGAAGGCCGTGTCACATTGGTCGAGCAGGAAGGTTACTTGGGCGATTTAGACTCGAATGTCAACTCGACCAATGTAACTGGTCCCAATGTAATGTAATAACCAATGTAATGTAACCAATGTAATGTAGTGAGTCGGTGGCGCAGTTGGTAGCACACTCGGCCCCGGTTCTGTGGCGGCAGCGTTGCAGGATCGAGTCCCGATGATGTCGCATACTTTTAGCAGTACTGTTCATCCTTGTACTGTACCGGCTCACTCCTTGGGTTTGCTTGATAACTCCCACGCACAGGCCTGAGGCCTATGTGGGGGGGCAAATGCAAGGTAAAAAGAGGCCGCCACCCTCTTTAAAAACAAAAAATAGAAATAGAAATAGAACTTGACAAATGGGCGCGTCAAGTGGCGGGCGAGTTGGCAATTCTGAACAATAGGAATCAGCAGATCCTAGAAATTCGGCCGAGTTGACTCAACTGAGTTACTCGACCGATATGATGTGGCCCTGAGGAAAGTTAAAAAGAGTTAAACCCCTTATCATCATCATAACTGTTCCATCACATGTTATGTTTTGTTTGAGTGCAGCTTCTTGAAGTATGAAGATGTAACATATTTGATTGCTGATCCAAGCTTATGTTTATGAAGCTTTTTGTCTTAAGCTGAATGTAAGCTTCTTGCTTTCTGAGTTTTGATTGAATTTTATTTAGAGCTTGTGTTTCTTGTTTTAATTTGGTATGTGTTTCTCTACATTATCAGACAGCATATTTTGTTACTGTACAATATTTTCCCTTTTGTGAATATCGAATACTATGTTCTCTGTTTATTTTTTGGCAGCACACAACTGTTTTATACACAGAAAGTATTTCAATTTTTTACTTGTTTTTGGCAGTTAGTTTTCATGGTATACTGACCGTCAAATCTATAAATAAGTAAACAGTTTTTCTTTATACTCAATGGTAAAAGTAATCAATGTAAGGAGACTAATGCTGAAAACGAACTGACCGTCAAATCTATAAATAAGTAAACAGTTTTTCTTTATACTCAATGGTAAAAGTAATCAATGTAAGAAGACTAATGCTGAAAATGATCCCCTTTCCCTTATTCATACCAGCTGAATAATGTCATCTTAAATAGAAAAAACTTTACATGGCTGAAGTTTAGTCTTATAAAACCAAACCTCTTGGGAGTTTTGTCTTTTTGGTTTGGAGTTGGTCTTCATCCATTCTAAGATGAATTACACCCATTTGTGAAAAATACTACCGTACTAAAGTGTCACAACTATTTACGTCCTTACTCCTTACAGTCTCTCAAGAGTTTCCCTTACCTAATTTAAAAATCCTTACTATTTTCAAACCATTGTTTTCAATCATGATTCTAAACAAATTTACAGTAAAATTATTCATAAAAAAGGCTACCGTACTAGTAGTGTCATAAATATATAGTCCATAGTCCTTATAGCCTCTCAAAAGAAACCTTTACAAACTTTGTTTTGTTTTCAGCTATAATTCTTAACACGTTTACAATTATAACCTATTTTTCTTTGAATTGCTTGGTTATTATATTTATCTTGGAAACTAGGCTTATTTGAAATTGGAAGTAATCTTTTACCAAATAAAGAACAGACCATTTTACAAACTTCTTGATTACTTTTGTAGTAAAAAACTGTTCACTTTAGCTCCAAATTCTTTATCCTTTACTCAGAGCTGTTTGCTTTTTTTCATTTATGGTTGTAGCAGTGTATGACGGTTACATTTATCAAGAACTAATCCAGATTGGCAACTCAACAAATTATTTCTTGGCTATTTTTCCGACCAGTTTCAAGTTTATTTGGCCTGTTTACCCATCACATTGCACTGTAACAAAATAAGTCTCAGTAAAATCACATAATCTCAATAAGCACATCTTTAGGTGCTAAAGTACACCTTAATGAAGATTGCTGATACTTATACAATTTCTTATGCAATTTGAGCGATTTTACTTGACAAACTGAAAACCCTCTGAAAAAGAAACGCCATTAAAAACGCTTTTCAATGCCAATCTGTATTATTTTTTAATCTGTGGTTGAGATTAAAAAACAAATTGATGCCAAATGGTCAATGACCGCCATCTGTGGTTGTGTTCTGGTTGTGTGCTGCCGTGTGAGTGTGGGTGCGGGTGTGTAAAGTCTGTTCTCTTGTAGAAGTGTCCGCCTCTTCCGCTGCCGGTGGTGACAACGTGATCATGAACCTTCTGTCCCTCGTTTGTGGCACGTTTTTTCAGGATTCACCCATCGCTTCTGTGTTCGGTAAGATTTTCGCCCTTGTGGGAAACAGGTTTAGTTTTTCTACTATATTTTTTTAAGTGAGAGAGAAAGGAATAAATTCTATTTGTTTTTAAGATGTTGTTAGGAAAACTGAATTTTCTTTCAACCTGTTGTAATACATAAGAAATTGAATGATAATGTGAAAATATTAAGGTAAGAGTTAAAAGTCTATGTTTGTTCAAACAGTCCTCATCATCAAACAGTCCTCATCAAACAGAATGACGCTCAGAAAATTATAAAACAAAACAAAACATTTTAAAATTTAATGAAGTTTTATCTGGTAACTCTATATCATTTCATTACAACACTTCTAAGAAAATAATTATTCCACTTTGACTTCTTTCACTGAATAATTCTACAAGTACAGTAGAACCTCGATTAACCGTCACTCTCGGGACCAGGAGTGTGACGGTTAAGAGAATCGACGGATAACAGAAATTTAGCTATAAACCTGTTCAATACATAGATTTAAAATATTTTGGAAGCAATTAAACCCTGTATAAGTGGATAATACATATTTATATTTAAATGACATTCATGCAATGGTAATTACAGACCTTCTAAACTGTATGTTGTGCTCATTCCGTGTTCGTAAGTCAATTGCATAACCTCAAATTAAAAGATAGTCCGTCAACTTTTAAATGAGTCGCTAACACCATACATCAGCATGATACTCGTAGCTGTTTCGCCCTTCCTCAAATAATTTTGATCTTTTGGTCAAGCCCTAGTACGACTCGTTTTCGTTTTTCAACCATCGTTAACAATCAACAGTTACTGTACTGCAGTTGATTAAAAGTACGTATCTAGCTACACACTGTGTAACAGCAAACACTATGTAACTCTGAACTCCGAGTCATGCTCCATAACCAAAAAATCAACACACCAATGAATGAGTAATAAATAACTCGCTCACCCCCATACCACTCCTTGCGTGGGAGTGGTGATTTTCGGCGGAAACTCAAGGTCATTAGCCGCTGACAGTCGTGTTCGATCACAATGGCACTTGCACTTTCTTCTATGCTTTGCACGACGCCAATTTAGAGTACAACATATTGGGAGCACGGAGGCAGTGACGGATAACAGAAAGTGACGGATAAAAGAGTGACGGTTAATTGAGGTTCTACTGTAACAATTTTCTGTAGAAATCGTTATTGTGACAAACAATCAATAACCAACAAGCTTTACAACAAGCAATAGCCAAAAAACAAATTGACTTACTTGTTCCACCAATTGCACTTGAATAGGGGTGGTGAGAGATTTTTTTACTTTTCTAAAATAACAATCACCATCTTAAAAATAATTAGAAGATAAAATCAATCCCTTGGCATTGGTATCTTTCCTGTGCTACAGTTGTCTCGAAGATTATGGTTAAAATTATTTCAATATTACAGTAAACTTTGTCCATTTTCTTTATAATTTTTCATTTTTTATACAATTCAAAGTTCTCTAAAAATATGACAATTTTTTAAGATCTCAAAAATAATTCAGGGTGATAGTTTTAAAAGTTTATCTATGGTCCCGGGGTCCTTTTTCTAGGGTTTTGCTACATATCTTTTGGACCCTTTCATGTAAAAATATCATTATTATATGCAGGGATATTTATTATCAAAGGCAGATAACTCTTTGGTTACAAAAAAGTTGTAATTTTTTATACATTATATATATTTATCTTCTTGTTTAGTGTTGTAATTCTTCTAAAACGCTGTCAGTAAATATTTTGGGATATTCCTGTTGTGACCTTCCCATTGCAACTTCACAGGCTGTACTGTTCTGTGAAAAATTTACTTTTTGTATTTGATTGTTTCGCTTAAAGAATATTTTGTATTTTTACAAGCGTGCTTTAGTGGTGTTATATCAGGTTTGAATATTTTGTATTGTTTATTCTCATGAATTCCTTGCCCTGCTTAACTTTCTCTCTGTTTGAATTGTTTCTTTTACCTTTTTTTTGTGATGCTTTGAAAATTGTGTCCTTAAGAAGATGAATATTGATAAATTCATCATGATGAAGTCGAGTAAGTAATTTTCCCAATACCTATTTTTAGTGTGAAAATATCAAGGTAAGAGTCAAGAATCTATGTTTATGTTTATCCAAATAGTGAAGTATTTTATGATTTTTAACCCAATAGTATACTAGCCCTAAACCTGCATGTAAGTTGATTTGTTTATTTAAAAAGATTTACACTATTTGCATACACACCAATACACCCATTGAATTAAATGTTTCTTGGAAGATATGTTGGAAAGAAAGCCAATGAAAACTTGTTCTTTATTATGTTACTTACAGTGGTAATGTTTTACATGTTATTTTGTTTATTTATAATAATAAATTAGTTTAGTTGTTTGCAACCAAAGTATGGTGATTTGAATCGTTATAAATGTTTTAACTGCTTTAAATATGCATTTTGACAGTAATTTTTTGTTGTGATGTAGTTATCATAACACAATAAAAATAGTTTTGTTTTTGTGTACAGTTAATCGTGGATGGCTGGAATTAATTTTATTCATAGCCAAAACAGTTTTCTAAATTTCATTGGTTATAGTTTAATATTAAAATGAAACAACTTGAGATAGTTTAAAGATATTTTGGATATTAACTCTTATAAAAATGTTGTTGATTTTATTTTTCAGCCATCCTGTTGTAGACGTTTGTGTGTTAAAGCTTAGTTATCAATGTTTGTTAATTAATTCCACTATTTTTTTCTTCGCTCATTTTCAATCCCTAAAGTAAACTGATAAATTGAAAACCATCTCCGTAAACTCAGGAACAGACAGAGTGACTAACTTTCAGAATATGAGTTTGAAATAGGAAAATACAACCACTGGCTGATTGAGATTATTAGTTCAAATATGTGTGGGTACATACAAAGTTTAAATTATTTTGAAAATTACATAAAAGAGTAGATTCATAATATTCATAATTTTATTCTACATATTTACACAACAAAACAAATTACCTCAGAAGACAGTAAAATGTAAAGTAACAATACATTTATAAGTGTGATTAATTTAAAACTACCATTACAATTCTGTTGATTAAAAAAATTGTTTTTCATTCTTTGATGTGTTACGTTACTCAAGGCCCCAATTAGGCATCTGAATCACCTGGGCTCTTTGGGCATTGATTTAATTAGGAGCTAATCAAGCTCGTACACTCTGCAAGCTTGATAGCCCTGCAGAATAGCCGCCCCATTTAATTCCATGCTCTTAAACAAGCCAGGTGATTCAGTAGCACTGCTGGCCGCCGCTAGCATATCAGGCTGCCCTCAGTGCTGGTTTCGACACGTTTACAGCTGACTCGGTTCTCATTTTTCAACAGACACGGTCGGCAAGGGTGGTTTCTCCAAGGACATTTGTCGCAGTATGATCGCAATGTTGGATATGGACCACTCGGGGAAACTCGGATTCGATGAGTTCAAACTGCTGTGGACTGACATAAGGCACTGGAAGGTACTTTCCACTGTTCTTTATTTCACATATTAGATATTGAAATATTCAATGATTACCATTTGACACTTCCATGATTCAGTAGTCAGAGCTCTTGATGATCACTAAACACAGTAACAACAAAAGTCATGGAAGAACAACTATTCAGTAATAGTGCCTCCTTGATCCTATAACCCTATCAATGGAACTTAGGTTTAATATTATTCTTCCTAGATGAGGAAACTATTTTAAAACCCATTCAATTTTTGGCAACTTTTACCTTGATTTATTTTAAAGGTGCAGGGGCATATATGCGAGGTAAAATGTTCATGCAAAGTTTCACTTTATAAATTAGCCAACTCTATCAGCAAGACCACAACCATTTGAATGGCAACATGATAAACAAGAAGTTTGAATACATAATTTCCTGTAACTGTTGTTTACTTAAAATCAGCTACTCTGAGGATAGACTTTTTTGTGTGAACAACCCTCACAAATCGATGTCATCAGATAGAACACCCTATGGTCTTCTCGCTAGATATGGCTATGCCTATATTCACATTAAAATACCTCATAGAGATGGTTCATCTTTTAGTTTCATAAGTAGGCTATTCAGTCATCTTTATTTTCACATAAATTGTTTTTTTTCTATTTTATGGCAAAGTCAAACAAAATAGTTGACATTGTTAAGCACAAACGTATTTATGAAATAAATCTAACAAAACAAAAAAAATTAATTGTTCGGCTCCTAAAAACTCTTACCAATTAATACCACAATAGTTTTTATGTAACAAAATTTAATCTATTTTCCTTGAAAGATGCTAAACCAAAATTGATTTGTAGTACACTTGCAAGTTGAATAATTTCTACCAATGTAAGAATATGTCTTTTCAGAGACTCTTCCTATGTGCAAGTCTTTAAAAGCTTATTTGAAGCCTTTGAAATCTAGAATTGTAATTGTGTTGATTATTTTCACTACAAAGTTTCTCTGAATGTGATTCAACTTAATACAAACAATTAAGTACTTATTTCTGATCTGACATCCAAGTATTTACCCGCTCTTGTTTGCTGACAGTTGATCTACCAGCAGTTCAGCAAGGAGACGCAAGGCTACTTGAGCGCGTTCGAGTTGCGAGAGGCCCTCAACGCGGCTGGCTACCGCCTCAACAACCACATCCTCAACATCCTGGCGCACCGCTACGCCGGCAAGGACGGCCGGATATCCTTCGACGACTTCATCATGTGCGCGGTCAAGCTCAAGACCATGATCGGTGAGTTGTTAATTGTGTTGTTTATTGTTTGGTTGCGATCAAAATCTGTTATTTGCCCACAATTGTAAAATTGTTTCATATCAGCTTTATATGTTGTGTACTTAATGTTTTTGGCTTTTGGTTAAAGTTAGATTTTTTTTAACTAGAAGCAATGAAGACGAGGTAGAATATCTTTGGCAATGAACTTCTTTGTTTGTATTATAATATTGTGTTTCTTCTTGTCAAATGTTGAGGTTAGGTTTAATCAAAACAAACCATTTTTTAACATAATTTGTTTACAATATTTTTATTACAAAGAACAATATGTAAATCTTATAATAAAATGAAATGAGTCAGAGGCAAACCAGTGTTTGTTCTAACTAGTAAATTTAGTTGTTATTGAAAACGTGAGACTAGGTCCAAAACATTTAAGCAATTTTATACTGTTGTTTATTTTTCATCACTCTGTATATGAAAATTGCCCGTTACCGTACAGCTGAGGTGTATGAAAACTCTCCATTTCCTTACGTCAAAACAAATAATGATCAGATGCTTTTTCAGTACCCAAACATTTCATTCCCATACCCAAACAAACCATTCCCGTACCAAAACAAAATTTTGCCGTACCCAAACAAATGAATTCCTTAATTTGACAGTTCAACCAGCTGACTTTATAAACTAAAATAGACAGTTCAGCCGTATTGTGTTTCCTTATAGAAAAATGACTAAATTATGAAATGTTGGATGATTTTTCATAAGTTTGGTTACTTATTTGCATCGTGATGAAAAGTACTGTTCACATCTCGTCACAAAAGTACCATTTCGTGACTAGTTGTGAAATATACTATTTTTAAAAGTAAACAAAGGCATTACAAGTTTAACAGAAACACATATGACATTACTTTAAACAAAAGAAGTGCTTTGTCTAAGATATTCCACTTTGTCCTGACCGCTTCTAGTTAAAAAAATCCAACTGTACTAGATAGTTTGTCAAATATATTGGAATAATTTCTGAGAATTTCGGTTAATATTGTTCTTGATCGGTATTGTTGTCGCTGTTATCTTTTCTGTGTCATGCAGATAGTGGTACTCTGGCGACGCAACGCCGCGCCGGCCTCAGGTTGGGTTACGTTATGTTCTGTTAGGTTAATTTATTCTACGAAATACAGTTTTAAAAATTAGATAAGGTTTGATTCTAACCTAACCTCACTTCTCGTGCCATCGCTACTGCAGATAAGATACTTGAATGCTATATACGATGAGATACATCAATACAAGATAGCAATTGGGTGTGAAACTACTCTGTTTGTTTTAAAATTTGTCTTTTATATTTCTAATTATCTACACATCCAATTCATTCATCATATTTCTCTATATTGGAATTAAACTGTTGAGGGCAGGTAACAGTTTTTTGACCTCAATTGCTGGCGTATTAGTGACAGTGAGTGGTGGTACATGGTGGCCACACGGTCAAGGTGGGTTGGATTCTCAGGTCTCATAACGATCAGATTGTTGATGTTGTGCTGAAGCGGCTCAGTCTTGACTCGCTTGTAGTGCTTGTGCAAAGGCCCTAGCCAAAGGAAATGTAAAAGACAAGTCTTGATCATAAAACACTTCTTAAGACACCTTACATCCTGAAGGAAACAATTAATTTTTGTTAAGTGTCATAACATAACACTGAATAAGTATATCATAATATTGTGAAGTTATTTTCAAGTGGGTTTTCAAGTTCGTCATTATCTATCCCTGTCTTTGACTCATGTAATTCTATAAACTATGTCATTTCTTTTTCATCCCCTAATTTCAATGAGATTTTTACAATAATTCCCATAAATTAGCTAATGTGATATTATCTCCAACTCCAAGAAAACCCCTCTAATCGTTTCTTTTTCCGCAGAATATTTCAAGGACAAAGACCCCACTGACACGAACAAAGCCATGTTCACGCTGGAAGAGTGGGTGGAGAAGACGCTTTACTCATGAAGAGCCGCGCTGTGTTTCTGCGACCCACGCCAGTCCTGCAGGCGCACGCAATCGCGCGGCAATCGTGTTCACAAAGCCTTTGAATCTCACGAGCACTTCATGATTTCTTCTTTCTGGAAACGGACTTTTCTCTTTCCAATACGATTAAGTCCAGCCAGTATTATGTTCAAGGCTATCTAACCTTATATTAACTATTTTGTACTCTTTGACCTCAAGTGACAAAGCGATTTTTATGAAAGTATATGTAAAACTTTGAAATATAGCATGTCTATAAAATATTCAACTATCATTGTTTTACTTGTTTATAAAACATACTGATTAAAATTAATTACCAAATTTTTCACTATGTAACTGTAATTATGCCTCTGATTTTGAATTTATTTTATATTATTTATGTAATTTGTGATTTAAGGATATGTATCGCTAACAATAAGACTTAATAGCCCAATAACATGCACAGTTTTTTTTTTGTATTTGTACATTAATTTTTAAGTATAAATTAAGAGTTTAATAAAAAAATTATTGTTGGTATAAAAGTTTTTAAATAATGCTTTTCCTATGTGGTAGAATGAAGCAAATATTTTGTACAGATATTTAAATGCTAAGATCAGCTTTATTTTTTATAAATGTATTATGTAGTGCACAATATCTTAAATAACTTTTTGTTATAAACGTTTAATATATCTACAAACAAATGTATATTGTTCATTTCAATTTTAAAAAAAATTATACAAGTGAAATGTTAGTATGTCTAATTTCCTTCGTAAGGTAATTGATTTTTTACCACACTTTTAAATCCACATACCTATTGATTGACAAATTATCACATAGATCAATAATTCATAATGGTGCAAAGACCGCACTGTTTGATAATGTTTTGGTTTATTGTGAAATAATGCTTATCTGCCATGCACAAAAGTTATTTTTAAATAATTTAAAGTTTTAATTTGTTTATGTGTCAGTGACAGATTCAACACAATCTATTATATATCGTCAAATACAACTCACTCACGTATTGTGTCTCTCAGCCAAAACAACTTGACCTGGACCTTCCTGTTGGAGCTTTGGCTGTCGCAGCCCTAAGCAAAGATTTCTGTGGGACCCCCTGAGACCTGATGACCTCGTCAGAAATCAAAAGGTTTTTCCCCCTCGTTTCTTTAGTCTAAGGTTGTTGTTTAGTAAGGACATAAAACCTGTTTTTTGGCAAAACTTTCAAATTTGAGAATTTGACACTTAAGTGTAATGAGCAGTTGTAGGTAGTTTACACGCTAATTAAATAATTATCTACTCAGTGGCGGCTGGTGGGTTAAATAAAGAGGAGGACTCACTCATCGATAACTACTAAAATACCATTATGGTTTTTGTTTACTGCACCTAACTTTGATTGCAGTTGATCATTTCATGGCCTGTAATATTTCCAATAATCACTAATCACTGAATTCATTATTAAAAAATAATCACTTAACACCAACCCTAATTAGTGATTAACTGGAAGTAAACAGAAACATAACCTCATTATGATGTTTGCCAGCTCACTTCACTTTTGTTTACTGCACTTTGGTGCTTTAGGTGGCAGAAATCGGAACTATCTGTCTGCAGTGGCCAAGGGACGGAGTCCATTCCCCGCTAATCGTTTAGCATGAGTGCCTCAGGAAGCTCTGTGACTGGCTAGTTTGTGCCAGAATTATACAGAGTTTGGGACACGCCTCAGAAGAGTCTCTATATTTACCTAACCAAAAAAGTTTTTCGTTCCTACTATTGTCAAATATAAAAAAAATGCTCAAACAAATAATAATTTCACGATATGCGTGAAACTGATTGTTGTTTTAAAATATAAATTATCTATTTAAATGTTTATTTTCATGTTTTTGGATGGGGGCATCACCTTGGGGCACCTTGAGGACGAATCACCACTGGATCTACCCTATACACTATAATTTGACAGAAATTTAAATTTAGGCCCATTTTAGATTTATTTATATAATACTAAAAAACATACATTACAATCCAATAAAATTACAGCATCTTAAAATCTGCATAGCATGAAATTCGCACAAAAATATTTAGGGCCTAGTCAATATAAACTGTCAATATAATTATAGGTAAAATGAGTGAACTGATTACTTGTTTTCATCACACCAAGGAGTTTCAAATGGGTGTTGCTTTAGTGCTTGCTTGTTTTATTATAATTGGAACAAAAACTCTCGGGTCAGTCAAAAATGTATTTATTCCAAGAAAAAATTACAAAATACTGTAACACTGGTCAACCGTATAGTCCTTGCTTCTCTTTAACTGGAAAAAGAAATAAAAATAAAAATTAGGCTTGTACCAACTTGAGTGAAATCTTGACATACCAACATGTCTGTAAATATTCCGGTTGACAAATTATTACTAGAGATCACCCAATGATCAAAAATTCGACCAACCGATTACTGAAGGGTTAACACAAGTAAAAAAGGATTGCTAATGCACATATTACTGTGATTTTGCAATACATTCCATACAGATCACATAGTCTCAAACATTTTTGTAACATACTATAAATAAACAGGCGCACAGAGAAGAATCAAACAGAGGTCGCATTTAAATGGGTCTTCTGTTGCACTCAAGTACTAGTTACATTTAAATTCAGTAACAGTTATAGTTAAGTTGCTAGTTACATTCAGTTACTAGCTGAAGTTAAGTTAAATTAGGAGAGGGCAGCGACAGTGCTGCTCTTTCGCGGCGTTAATGATAAACTAAGTCTTCGGACACACGCTGGGCAGCACTCAACACACTCTGAGCGCAACATTAGAAGATACCTCTGTTTGATTCTACTCTGTGACAGAGGCTATAAGCAAACTGTAAAACTTAAATTGTTTAAATGATGTGCAGGATCAAATGTGTGCGGGATATGGCATGTTTTTGTAAGCTCCATAAGAATAACATCGGGAATGATCATGCAGGTTTGCTGCATAGATAAAGAATTTTACTTAATTCCCATAAGGTTAACATTGGGACAATGTACCATCCTTACATTTCCCGGATGTTTCATTTCTTGTTGTGAAATGAAATTGCTTTCACAACAAGCCGCACGGCCGCAGAGTCAGTTCTGTTTGTTGGTTTTCAAACAATACGTTTGAATAAATCTAGTGATCTTGAATCTTTCATTAATTTGAATACTACTCTAGAATGATTCCTTCAAAATCAAATTCGTGCCTTACAGCCAGCTGATTCACCTATTTGGACAAACTATAATATTATTTCAGTTGTATCGAACCATAGAAATAACCATATCTATACTCAATTCCACATTACCTTTCAGTACAGGCCTTATTGGAGGTGAACAATTAGTAAATATTAGTAAGGTAAAATTTTGGTTAACATTTAAATTTATCTTCAGTTTACAAAACGGAAAGGCAAGTCCAAGATTGAAAATCTCTTCATTCTGTAAAAATAAGGCTGACATGTTCCTCAGACCGGACTGGTAATTGGTCCATCAGTCAATGAATGGCAACTAAGAGACCTTCATTTTAACGTGGGATCCGAACCACAATTTTGCCTGGTTTACAAATTACGAACTGGTCTAATTATGAGGACGGTCTTATGAACGTAGTATTCAATAGTGCAGACGGTAATCCCCACTAGGGAACACTCCGCGTCCACAAGGCATCGCTCACAACTATCCACAATTCTTGACCTCCAAGTAGCTGGATTACAAGACTCACCACCATCCCAGTCTTTGCCGATAGTGGATTTTACGCTTTTCAGCCAAATAAAAGTATGGAGTTTGTCGTTGTCAGACCTCGGTAATGTCCCTTCTGAAATCGTTATGTGGTGAAACAACATTATAATTAACTAGCTGATAACCCCGGCTTTGCCCGGGAGATTATTTTATTCTTGTTGTTTCTTAGTGCTGAATTCTGTTAGTAACCCTAGTAGCTATTTCAAATGATAACTATAATAACTATTAAAAAAATTCCAGAACCGTGACATGGTTCCCTTTCGGACGATCCTGTGCCTACGTCCTTAAAGATATAAAAACAAAACCACCATAGTGCACATCATGAGATTTCAAGCTTTAATTTAACACCAAGATCAGGTATCTACGACATGTAGTTTTGGCTGTAGCCCGAAATATACCAACACACAACTCTATATATATATTGATATTGATATTGATTAGAAAACTGTTTGCACAGGTATTGTAAACTTGCTCAACTAGTTCTTACGTGTTTTGTCCGCAAGGTTGTTGACCCCCGCCAAGCCGTCGCCGCCATCGTTGTATCCGGCCATCTTGTTGAGAACATTGAGGAACAAGCCGTAGCGCAGTTTCAACTCCTCAAAGTTGTTGTATTGCCGCATTCCGTTCGCCATAAATCTTTGGAATTTGGCGAAATTTGAATCCCCATCAACCGGTGTCAACTGGCCTAGGCTGCCTTCTGATTTGAACTTATCGAAAGCGGTTTTGTAAGCGTTCAAATCCGTGAATAGAAGCGGAGTTTTCAACTCTTTTTGTTTCTCAGCAACAGTCCGTTGGAAGTTAATGAACGCATCGTCTGGTGTAGTTGGTATGTTTGGATTTAAGTCGACCTGTAACAGTTTTGTTGTTGTCGTAAGTTAAATCAGACTTTGTCTTGTTTAGCATGGATACGTGTTCTACGTCTTACAACACTTATAATATATTTTTCCTACAAGTAAAGTGTCAGTTTACGCACAGAAAACCAACCGTAAAACTGCTTTTTACTGAGGAGCGAGCGATAGTCTTTGAAAATATTTGGAGCAAGCGTTAAAGTCTTTAAGTCTCGCCACGTGATTACTTTAACGCTCGCCAGCTGATTGCTTTGTTACTCGGCACGCTAAAGCACTCCTTTCCGCTTCCGACTGAGCTCGGCTTGTTATAACCTCAAACTGGCGCATTCAGCTACAGTGGATGTAACAGGTGATGACGAATTCGTGTTCCTATTATTTATTAGCTAAAATATGTATTCAATAAATCGTGTTTGTTCTTGTAAAAGTCTTTATTTTTATTTATTGTTTATAACCTAAAAATCATAATGGCGTATTCAGCTACAATGGACATGGGTAACTGTGATCGTATTTATCGTTTGGGAAATTAAAACTGCAGTTGTAGGAAAAATTTAGTATTTCGCGTGTAAAGCGTCTTTCCGCTCTTAATACATAAATAACTATATTTTATACCGCTGCGAAAACGGGAGTTTTCAATACAATTATATGGAATTAATTTCTACTCCATATTGAAGTTTCTAGTCAAAAGTAATAGGTTACTTTTAAAAGTTTGCTTAGTGGACAGTTCATCCCTCGGAAAATTTAATTCCAGTGACACAATTTGCTTCGAAAATTTTAAAATCACAACAATACGCACACATCCTCACATATTCAACATAAAACTAATCCTATTTTATTAGGTTGATTTTTTAAAGTCACTAAATGACGCGGCTGCCATAATTTTATAACAGCAAAAAGGTGAGGGATGAGACAACGAATGAGCAAAAATGGGGTAAAATATGAACTACTGAGCACAAGGCTCGGTCCTCCGGTACTAATTCGTATTAAATACTTATATGCAGGGGTTAATTTCAGCCGGAGCACACCGGAGCACGGCTCCGGTACTTTATAGGAGACCGGAGCACACCGGAGCGCGCGCTCCGATATTTCTCAACTCACCGGTGTGGCTCCGGACCATTTTTTCTGGCCACGTAATTTATATATACTGTTCAAAAACGATTTTATAAAAGTGTACAAATCTTTCTAATTTGGGAATTACTTTAGTCAACTTTACAACTCTATTTTCCTTTACATATTTTCACGCAAGGTTATATATGGTAGCTTTTTAACCTCTTTTCTGGATACCGATCGTTGTATTACACTCGAAATCGGCTTTAGCGAGTGATAGTGGAAGTTTACTATCGTCGGTGAAAAGCGAATCCAGTCCAGGCCAATACGGGCGTGCACTGGGTGCGTTCGGCATTACTCGTTTCTACGTCGACCTTATAAGGCCTCTTGCGGAAAATAGTTCGTCAAATGTTTGGACAAGTCAGATAGTTAGGCATTTGACCACTATTAATTCCCACTATGAGTCGTGAGTGGCGCTAACACACGTAGCACTGAAGATCGCAACACCTTCACGATCACTCTGAGGCACATGCACTCTAGCCGCGGCAGGGCACAACTTAGCTGGCGCGAAAGTGAAAACGGACTAAACGTTACACAGTGGTCATAAACGTTAAAAATGCACCAAATTTAATCGCAATTCATAAAAAATTTCTGGTGGAGGGCTCCTGCCCCCCCCCTCTGCTGGGGGGTGTTCCATACCCTCCCGGCCACCCGTTTTGCCATAACTCCGGTACTTTTTATTTTAGAAATTAAGCCCTGCTTATATGCATGACATTGAATATAAAAATGACTTTAAGCCCAATTCCTCAATAATAACAATAACTACTTTAACTTAAATATTGAACTATGAATATATTTGAGCTTGTCGATACCTTGAGTGCTACTCCAAACGCGATTAAAAATCCAACCAAGAAAATACGTGAATCCATGTCAGTTTTCTCTACCACTGTGTGAAGGTTTAAGCAGCTATCAATTACGTTTATCCTTCAATTGGCAAACTGTTTACACGTCAGTCAACTGCCAATCTGTTACTCTTGTGCGAGACATATGATGTCCAAATGAAATTTAAGAGGTGAGATATTCCTTGCAGTCCTTCCGGTTCTGTTGTATTGGCTGAGTTAAAAAGTGGTTGGTTACTTGCTTTGTAATTCGACGATTGTGGGTTAGAGCCTGAGAAAATCCTTAGAAGATCTTACGAAGTTCCAAAACCGTGTTGCATGGAACTAGTTTATGTTTTAAGGTTGTCTATACAAGAATTAGGAAAAAATATTTATTTTTTTGTTAGAGCATTTGATTGAGGGGCATGACAAGGACGGGTTGGGAGCATTTCATTTGTTTTTTAAATTTATTACAACTATGACTTAATTGCCATATAAATATGGTTAAGAAAATGAAAAATGAAAATTCTTTAATGAAAAATTCTTTATTTAAACAGGCTAAGTTAGGGCCACATGACCCTTTCTTACACTTAACCTGTAATACATGATTTTAGATATATTAATATTCAACTACACTTAAACTATTTACAAATGAATTAAAATAATATATTTACATAAAGGAGAAAAAAATCAAATTTGACTGATACATTACAAAAATATAAATTTAAATTAATGTAATCTTCTATTAAAAACCCTTCATTTTAAAAATCTTCAATTTTATTTATACATTTTCTTTTTAGTTCTTCTTTTAACACGAGACTTAATTTTTTTCATGTTCGATAATAATTGTTTTATTGAATCATGTATTCATCAGTGTAATGCTGGCTGCGTAACCAAATTATCGAGGCGCAAAGTTCAATTTCTTGACACAACCCTACTGGAAAAGTTTAAAAAAAGTAGTTGTCATTTTTAGGTCACTGTAAGTTATTGACAAGCCTCTAAAGTAACATAGTTTTTAAGCTATAACATTTCAAATAAAGAAACAAATTCAAAACACAATATAATAAATTTTTAATGAAAAATGTTTTGATGATAAATTTGACTACCGATGAATACAGACTTCTAGACAGTAATGAACCATGAAAATTCCCAAAATGTAAGCCCTGTACATCAAGTGGTTTTCCTTGCGTAGTTGTACCAACATTGGCATTTTTTACCTGTTTTTGGCACTTATGACCTCTGTAAGTAGCTCTCATAGTTTACAAAAAAAGAAATCATAATAAATCGTTCACTGTTATCGTCTGAACTTTAAAAACAGAGGGGAAAAATTGTAGAAATAATTTTTGACAACATACCCTTAACACGTTCGCAAGATGTAGTTTTACAGTTACTAGAAATAATGTGACAGATTAAAATTAGTATTAAGTTGTTATTCTACCCTATTGTAATCTGAAAATCGAAGGATCCATCTTAAACAAAAAACGGAGAAATATTTGAGAATGTTTTATTGTTCTAGGGACCCAGAAGTAGATTTTTAGTTCATTGAGCTAGCAAAAGTATTCTGGTCTTATAAGCGACAAGGAAATACCCTCATGCTACAGTCATATTCCAATTAAGTAAAGTAAACGTGACATGTATGCTGCCACGACTGATGTACATTTCCTTCGGATGAACTTGACTTGGTCAACTGTTGTATTGTAATGTTTCAAAATAAAACGACACTTTAAAAACTATGAAATATCTCAAACGGTACTTACATCTCTCTTGGAGACATGAACAGATTCTAAATATTGAAGTATACAAAATAAAACCACCAAAACTGCTACTGTCTTCATTTCAAGTTTTGAAGGCCTGTTCTCTTGTATAAGTAGTGAAGTGCAACGGAGGTTGTGTGCTACTGATGCATCAGCGCTTGTTTGTCGACACCGATGAATACAGACTTTTTGTATCATTGCAACAATGCCGATAGCCTTCGCGGAATTACAATCTATTGTTGTAGCCCGACAATAGAGTCAGGAGGAAAGTGTTAACTTTCGAAATAATTAATTCTGCCTTTTATGAAGAGGGTTCTGTCAAAAATCTTCTATATAATTGAGATGTTTCATGCCATTTCTTTCATATTTATTATAAACAAAATTTATTTCTATTGTATTTTAAGTAAAATATAGTCAATGATTCAAATGATGAATTTAGACATTCAGTATGGATATGCCAAAATATATATCACTTTATCTTAAAATAGGCGGATACCTTACTATCACCCCCAGAAAGTCACCAATCAGTTAGAATAAAATTTGTTAATTTCATTAAATAATAATTAATAATTTATATTTCACCTATTAACCTGGTTCCTTATCAGTTAATCGATAGTTAAATGATCAGTTGCTAAATAAGTTGATAATGTATTATCATAAATATATATATAATGTATGGAAATTACATTAATAAAAAATTAAAATTATAAATTCAGCTTCATGATTAATCCAAATTACAGTGAAGTGAACTCAAGAATAATTATATTTCAAGATGTGTGAACCCCATATGACCAACAATGTGTTGAGGGAACTTACCAGGGAGACTCCTGTTCCAGCTTCCAGAGAAGAGGGATGTGTTAATCTCAGTAAAATATTTAGGACACTGATCCTAACTTTGTATTTCCCAAGTCAGAGGATTAGTGTTTGTTTACTAGTACCTAAAGTAGGGACATGTTGCCAAAAGTACATTTTAACGCCAACCCCTTTGTTTATATTTGCCTGAACATTTAAAGTACTTGGCGAAGAATTGTTGTTGCAGATTGGTAAGACCAGCCTAAATTATCATATCTACCTGAAGAAATCAACAAGAACCTTGACTAGGCCTAGCCTGATTTGTACCTATTAATTTGAATATCAAGATTTGAACCTATTATTACATTCTTTCGAACCAAAAACTTGCATTAAAGTTGAATAAACCATCAGTGAATTACCTAATTCGGCCATCTTATGATTGAAGCTTTATTGGCATTGTTGTGAAATTCAAAATTCATCTTTTCCAAATTAATATTTTAACCATCTATTTTAACTGAGATTGTCATCCAGCACGAACCTACCCTTAGAAGAGATGTGTTTCTACTATTGAACAGTCGGAGCAGCAATATTTTATGTAATTCAAGTTCACAGAACTAAAATTTGAACATTGGTCTACGAGCCTAGAGCATAAATCCACAGCCCATATTTGTAATAAATCATTGTGACCCCAAATAAATCATATTTGTAAGTTTCAAATAAATCTATGGTAATTTACATTACAATTTGTTGTATTTATTGAAGTATTTCAGACAAAACAGGTAATATAAGACATGTGTACTTAATTTAATCAAAGGTGATGTTGTCGGTGGTATTTCATAGTGAATAGGCCAACAGTGAAAATTATTTTGTGAAGTAAAGGTTTTTCGTTTCAGCACAGTTCAGACCCTTTTGTCGGTTCTATAAATATTTTAAACTTTATTGCATAAATACTTATGAGAATGTTGATATCTGTAATCAAACAACTAACAACTAAAATCAAATTATGATCAACAATTCATTGTGGATGATCGTAGATATGCATCTCAAAAATCATAAACAAATCTGTTAGTCACAATCCTACTACCCTCGTGACAAGTTATATCAGAAAACTTATAAAAATTTAAAGTCTCGACACTCATAATCTAGCAAATGTAAAATAACAATAAGAGCGCGATGCGAACAAATTCATAGCGGAGGGGGCGGGGACAATGCAAACTCAAGACGTAGATAAAGGCACAACTAAAACAAATAGTAAGAGCCGAGCGTTGGACAGTTAAAAGCAAAATAAAAGCGGAGTGAATGAGGGAGCTAACAATAGTGTGGTGAGGTATCGAGCGGAGGGTGGTCCACACAGCTTCCCAGTGTTTCAGCAGCGGGGGAAATTTCCCTCCGCCAGGGGAAAAACGGATATACAGAGGGAATTATTTGTTAGTATCAGTAACGGTTATTGTTAAGTGAACATTCGTTGTTGGAAATTGTTGTTATAGTTTGATGAGAACTTATAACTTGCGAAAGGATGATCAGTAAAAAAATATTGAGTTGTTGAGTTGTTCCGGCAATTCCTAACCTTTTTTTGTTCTAGGAAAAAATTATAGTATATTTCGCAACTAAGGCCGAAAATGAAGTTTTGTGGGCTCAAGTCGTGTTTCGAATTCGAGACAAGTCGAGCATTTGACACGATCGAGAGCTGCTAAATCCTTTCTGTCGAGGTGCGAACGCTATTTTTCATCGCACTTCACAATGAAATAAACCCTATACAGGGTGAGGCAGACCACCCGTGCACATGGTTTTACGGTTTAACCTAGAAACTCCAAATACAAGTTATCCCCCTAAATCACATATGAAGAACTCATTTAAAATGTTTACAACATAGTCTGTTCCAGAAATGAAGGTCACAGATTCGAATCTCGAAATTTTACTATGTAAACTTATGACACATTAAACATTTTTAGAAAGGTCTTATTTAGAGGAACATTTTGGTAGAAACAGAACTTAATTATGTCAATCAGTTTCAAGATGGCGGCCAATTTATTTATTTTATTTTATTTTTGCCTATTGACAGAATACCCTGTATTTCCGAAACCGCTGAACATTTTTCATTTCTGATCAAAAATTCTTAATCTTGGTAAACGCAGCTTTACGATGATGTGTTACATGTCATAATTTTCAAAATTATAATTTTTTACCAAAATTTTATTTTTTTGTAATGATGGTAGCCCTGTAAATCAAAAACGTCAAAGGGCACCAAATGGAAAATAGCATATCATTTAAGCGTCTTTTAAAGACAAACAACTTTTCAATTTACACCTACTGTCTATTTTTTGTAGTATTGTAGTAATAAGCCAAAAACTCCATTTTTCATATAAAATACATGTTAATTGCATTTAAGCTGGAGAAAAAATCTTCTGCTGTCCCGAGCTGTTTATTGTGGATGATCGTAGATATGCATCTCAAAAATCATAAACAAATCTTTTAGTCACAATCCTACTACCCTCGTGACAGAAAATAGAAAGTTTTTGCCATATATTCTTGTTATTCTATTGTGTTTACTCTAAATTGTGATTATGATTAATTGTTACAGTGGAATTCAGTATAGTATTGATGAATACGTCAGTGAAGTCCCACAAACTCAACACAAGGTGGGGGTTTTGTTGTATGTTGTTGGTTGTATACTACTTTATCTACAACCAACAACATACAACAAAACACCCTCTGGAAGTACTGAGGTATAAACTGGGCACTCAGTGACTGGGGGATCCTGGCGGGCAAATCCCTGTTTAAAAACGACATATTAGGACGAAGTTTTTGCCATATATTCTTGTTATTCTATTTTGTTTACTCTAAATTGTGATTATGATTAATTGTTACAGTGGAATTCAGTATAGTATTGATGAATACGTCAGTGAAGTTCCACAAAGTCAACACAAGGTGGACTTTGACCATGTCGGATTGTCGAGTTTTCCAAAATTCTTTTTGGGGAGAAAAACCCCAAGAAATAGATATAATGGTCGCACTTAAACTCACTAATGGTCTAAGGAATATAAGTACATTTAAATATACTTCAAAGCACAAAACCATCATTATTGACTAGAAAATGGAATCAAGTTAAAAAACTATATCGTCCTTGATGCTAAAAATTACGCGCGCAAAGAAAAAAAAGGTGTAGAGTGATCCGAAGTGCCAAGTTTGTGAGATTCTACTGAGATACCTACTTTTCGATTTAGTATTGAAAAGTAAATATTTTTCAACAATCAATAACCAGCAGTAAAATCAATACTTTTCTCGTCCTCCTTGTGCTCGTATTTGGGTACTTAACTAATTCTGTAAGCAAATCTCATTTGATACATTTTTCAATTCTCAGTAACCAGCATTTATATATTAATAGGCAAGCATCCAAGCATGATGTCTGTAATACTTTTCAGATATCATCTTTTCTCGTCCTCCTTGTGCTCGTATTTGGGTACTTAACTAATTCTGTAAGCAAATCTCATTTGATACATTTTTCAATTCTCAGTAACCAGCATTTATATATTAATAGGCAAGCATCCAAGCATGATGTCTGTAATACTTTTCAGATATCATCAAAAGTCCTACGGCCTATGTGCAACGTAGATATAATATAAGCACACCGTTAAAAAAGCACTTTCCAGTATCTACAGATAGTCTTTTGCATATCTTTGCAAAATGCTATTATAATTTACCATAGTTTCTAAGAACTGTAGAAAAAATAAATTTAAAATAAGAAAAAACATGGATTTTGTGAGTTGCCATGTCGGTTACGGAATAACAACATTATGTAAAAAAATTCAGTCGCATGTTTTATTGGAGCAATGAGTAAAAACTAAACCCTAATCTTTCTAGTTGATTTTCGACCAGTAGGCGATCATCAGTTTAAAACATCGACACTTTTTCGGTCCTTATTGGATTTGGGGACCATTTCTGGAAGCAAACTTGATTCGATATATTTTACCTATTATAAAAAATCAACATTTAAATTAAATTGTAGAATCTCTACAATCTTCAATTTTCTGGCTCTACTTATGGAGCTTGGATTCAACTATTTCTGAAAACAAATCTCATGAAAACAAATCTCATTCGTTATATTTTTTAATTCTTAACAACCAGCATTTAAAAAAAATCAACAATCCTAGTCCTCCTATGCCCGGATTTGGTGATTTAACCACCCAAAAGCAAATCCAGTTCGATTCCAAACCTCGTAAAACTCCCCCACAAATTTCCCCGGAGGGACTCCCCGAAATTCCCCTCCCCGGGGTAATTCTCCCCGCCCCTGCCCGCCTGTCGCGCGCGGGGGACTCTCCTCTCGGTCCGGGCCAGTACAGTGGTGGCCATGGCTGCAAGATGAGCCTCCTAGTGGTGTTGTTGGCGGTCGCGGCGACCGCGGTAGCCGCTGTGGGGCCCGGCCCCGGCCTGCGGTGCGCCTTCGAGGACCTCTGCGCCTGGCGGTGGAACTCCGCCGACTGGGAGGTCTCCAGCCACGGGGGCGGCCGCCCTCTGGCCAACTACTCCGCCCAGCCCGCCTGGGACGCCAGCAACAGGACTGACGGTAAGGGAGGTCCGGAGGTCGGTGTGGGGTGGGTTTGTTTGTGGAACGCTACATATCAGGCTTTACTAGGGATATTGGGAAAAGGTGTTTTACAATGTCGTTAAAGTACGGTACTAAATAAGACAACAGATCCGATGTTACTCAGAATGGTAGGTGCAGTGATCTACTGAAGATTGGTCAACACTGGTTGAGTGGATTTTTTTTGCTGTGCAACTGATCACATTACGATGTGATCGCATAAGGCTTACTGGAAATATTGAGACGGTTGTCCTTAACTGTCGTTAGAATTTGCTAAAACAGCAGGACCGATGGTAAAGAGGTCGGTGTGGGGTGGGTTTGTTTGTGGAAGAGTACATATCAGGATGTAACTGCTTTACTGAGAACATTGGAAAAGGTGGTTTACAATGTCGTTAAAGTACGGTACTTAATAAAACAACAGATCTGATGGTAAGGGAGGTCGCTGTGGGATGGGTTTGTTTGTGGAAGAGTTCATGTCAAGATGTAACTGCTTTACTGGTAATATTGGAAAAGTTGTTTTACAATGTCGTTAAATTACAGTAATTAATAATAAAACAACAGATCTAATGATAGATCCACTGAGCTACTGAAGGTTGGTCAACACTGGTTGAGTGGATTTTTTTATGGCTGTGGAACACATTAAAGATGTGATCACATAAGGCTTTCTGGAAAAATTGAGACGGTTGTCCTTAACTGACATTAGTACTTACTAAAACAACAAAACTAATGGTATAAGGATGCAACTAATTTACTGGGAATATTGGAAAAGGTGTTTTTCAGGTACAGTACGGTACTTAATAAAACAACAGATCCTATGGCAAGGGAGGTCGGTGCGGGATGGGTCTGTTTGTGGAACAGTGAATATCAGGATGTAACTGCCTTACTGGGAATATGGAAAAGGTGTTTTACAATGTCGTTAAAGTACGGTACATACTAAAACAACAGATCTGATGGTAGGTCCAATGAGCTACTAAAGGTTGGTCAACACCGGTTGGGTGGATTTTTTATAGTTGTGGAACAGATCACATAAGGATGTGATTGCATAAGGCTTACTGAAATGATTGAGAAGGCTGTCATAAATTGCTTTGATTTATAGTGCTTGCTAAAACATCAAGACTGTTGGGTGGTGCACTGAGGTACACAAGGTGGTTTTGGGTGGATCATGGATGTGGTATTTATTTACATTGATATGGTGGATTTGTTTGATGGTTGTAGAACGTACATATCAGGACGTGTAACTGCTGACTGACAATGTTAAGAAGGGTGTCTTGAAACGTCGTAAATGTTACTAAAACATCAAGACTGATGTTACAACTATTATCAGTAAAATAAAAGTCTAACAAAGTGTTGTGTTTGGGTGGATTTGTTTTCGGTCGTGGAACAGCACATACTGTATCAGGAAGTGTAACCGTTTCCTAGTTATGTTGCGAAGGGTGTCCCAACTGATGTTTTATATAATGTGCAGTACAGTACTTCCTGAAACAACGATGAAAGGTCCTTTGAGGTGCTGAAGGTTGTTCTGTGGTATATTTTTTTATGGTTGTGGATCAGTCCATATATGAGGATGTAATTGTTGACTATGAATGGAATGTTTTAATAGGGCTGTCCTGAACAGTCATTGATGTACAACACTGAAACAACAAGGAACAAGACTAAGGTAACTGCCTATACTATACTGCTAACTGGGAATATTTAGGAGGCGGTCTTAACCTGTCGTTGATATAAAGTACTTACTTACATACTTACTTGGTAGGTCCAATGAGGTAATGAGGGTTTGTTTTTGGATGAAATTTGTTTTGTGGTTATGGAATAGTTGACACGAGGATGTAATTGCTTAATAGGAAGTTTAAGAGAGCTGTCATAAACCGTCGTTGAGTACAGTACAACTAAAACAACAAGACTGAAGGTAGGCTCACTGAGGCACTGATGGTTGGTTTTGGGTGGACTTGTTTGATGTTTGTGGATCATCTCATGTTAGGATGTAATTGCTTACTGGTAATGTTGACAAGGCTGTCCTAAACAGTCGTTGATGTACAGTGGACTTACTAAGTAATTTAACAACTGATGAGAGGTCCACTCGTCTATCAGGTCGAAGGTCGAAAACAGTGTTGGGTGGATTTGTTGACTTGTAAAACAGTTGTGGACTTGTTGTGTAATTTCTTCAGAACAAAACTCCATAATTAGATGGCTGTCCCTCGTATGTTCCTTAATTTGAGTTTATCTATTTACCAAAGCAACATCTGATAGTAGGTCGTAGGTCTTCTGATTTCTCTAGGCCGGTCAAAAAGTACAAATTTCGGTTGATTAGTTGCAGAATAATTATTGTAGAATATTTTAATATACGTTACTTTATGCTGGGATACTGAGAGAGATTCTCAAAATTATTTATCAAAGCACCATAGTAGTAGGACCCCTGTTTTACTCAATCTATTATCTACATTGGTTTCGGTTGGAGTTATTTTGTATGTATGCATCATATGATCGTTATCGTAAAAGAACTGCAATAAAAAAGTCGAAAAAATGTCCCCAATTTTCTAGAAATTCAATAATCCATTTTTACGCAAATTGGTTAGTTTGGTCCTTGGAGTGGTCCTCCAGTAAATAATTGCTTTCAAAATACGGAGATTTTTCGTGATAGATAAAATAAAATTCCTATGATTTGTTTGCTACAGTAAAATGTGATGGTGTCCACCATACTCTGACTTCATCTAAAAGTTTACAGCTGTAGAGCAGCAGTGCTATAAATTATATACAAGTTACAGGTCAAATATCCTCTATGGTTCTACCATTGACTTTGTCATTCAATATGATTTTTCAATGAGTCACTTTTCAGATAAGATTACTTTACTTATCTTGAGTGTACTTATTTGAGCGTTTTTATAGAATAGTTTTTGATCATAGTACCTAACTCCTTCATTATCTTAAAGTGATATAATTTACAATAAACTCTAAGAATCCACAAATTATTTATATTTTCGACTACCCTCCGCCAGACAATGTGCTAGCATCTGATGCTTAAGATTAAACAGTCCCACAGACTTTGTAAAGGTAATACAGTAAAACTAACTAACCATGGAATTCAACGCGAAAATTATATAAGGTGCTGATTATTGTCAAAATAATTAACTTGTAGCTGAATTTGACAATTGGATTATTAATTTAATTGGATTAATAACATTGACAACATCGGCTGGTCGTTATCAGTTATCAGGCTTAAAATGTCAACTCTTTCATTTATCATGCGTTTACATTCGCTTTAAAATGCAACAACATCGTTTCAATAATTTTTTCAGTCAAAAATTACTTCGTATAGGTATTGATATGAAAATACCTTCTTAACTGATTTAAAACTCTGATAATTAATTTATATTTCATTTGATTTGTTTATCTATTACATTGTCACTCTTTGTTATAAAAGTAAAACAAGAACATGTATGTTAAAAGTTGACTAAAGCTTAGATCATCATTCTAATTAGTTTTTATTTTTCTCTAAATACTTAACACAATTTAGTTCAGGTGTATATGTCGTGGTTTCTTTAAAGAAGGTCGACTCTGCTTCTCAACGAGGAGGTTCTGAGAAAGAATAATTCAAACAATAAATTAATAATTGTTTAGATATTTTTTCTAAAGGAAAATACTGACCAGCTCCCATTAGAAATCATCATCATATATTTAATTTCGTAAGGCGATTCTTTGCGTCAAATTTGTGGGCGTTTGGCAAATCGCAGAAAGATGGGAGAGGGCTCAAATTAAATTAAGATTAAGATGGGAGGGCGGGAAAAATAATGAATTTGCTTGAAATAACGTAAAATATCTGCCACTTAAAAAGCATTGGGATCTAAAAACGTCTGCTTTGTTCACATAAAACATGTGATACTGATACTTTATTTAAAACCATGTGGAAGACTAAGTAAATATCAATGTAAAGTAGATTCAGTTTGCTATGAAGGTATTTTTACTATAATATAATAAATAAGGATAAATTTGTCCTCATCAGGAGCTTTTAGCCCCTTCAAGCCACTAGTTATACTATAAAATTGATTACTATCCAGATGAATAAATTGAAATGATGAACAAACAACTCGGAGTGGATAATATTAATTGCAAGCTTTGAAATCACTAGCTGAAACACTTTTACCCTATAAATAGAAGTAAATGACCAGTTGTTTTGATTGGAACTCTCTAGTCTCTAAGGCCTCTCGTGGCAGACACGTGCAGGTGTCACAAATAACAGGTGTAATGCTTTGACAAAAAAAATAAATAAATAAATAATAATGAGACAGCATATTTCAAAAGAGGTGCCATTTACATAAGTCGAAATATAATTTTATGGTTGCTTGAAAACGGAAACGGCAGATGTCTACCGCGGCTGTGACGTCATGACAGACGCTTTGAAAAAATGTCTACTATTATTTTAAGAAAGCTGTTTCTTTATATTTCAAAAGATATTGCTGCATGAAATAAAAAATGGCAAAGTGGTAACATCATGGCAGACGCTCTGAAAAAATAGTTGAATATTATTTTACGAAAGCCGCCCTTTTTACAATATCAAAATATACTGTTATTGCTAGGAAAGCAAAAATGACAGACGTATACCTCGGTAAAACTGAAATCACGAATAACTAAGGGTGTTGATCGATTAATTTTTACAAAATTAAGTTTGAATGAGTGATGAATATTGGAAGTGGTGGAGACACACCATAGTTAAAAAAAATCTATTATAACACCATAACAAATAGAAATTTTGGTCCTATTTATAGCCTCCTCTTAATTTTGAAAGATTCCAGTCAGATTGTAAATAGCCAATGTTGTGAGAATTTTGAAATTGATGAGTAGAAGTGCAGAGTACTAAGTAAAAATGCCACTTCCTCATATGAACCCACTCAATAACCCCGATTGCGTAAATAAAATTTAATTCGTTAACTCTTGCGTTTTTTTTCCATTCAACTTTCAATTTATCCTTTTCATTTGATGCGATCTGTGAATTTTTTTGTACTTTTGTGATTTTTAACGTTTTAAATCGATTACAGAATAGGCTATTCATGGCAATCGAGTAGTAATCAACGTCACTGATCAATAAAATTCTCTTTATTAAAAATCCTTCTTGTCGCTCTTATTCCTTAAAAACCCATAAGGAAAATATGGTGCATTTTCCCGGGGCAAACTCGAGCCATATACATCGATTGATAAATTAACTCGCAACTGCTTGCTTTCCCTATGATCGACAGTGAAGAAACGTCCCATCAACAAGTCTCTCAATGCGCAGTCCCTCCCCTCCACCCCCCCCCCTCATATTCTCTCCATTACTCTCTCGAGGACCCCCCCTCACTCCCCATTTCGTCACTCATTCTTCCTCCCTTGTCTACAGTTAAAATTCATTACCCTTTTGTCGTTTTACTGAGACCCAGAGAGAAAATGTTAATTTTTAACAAAAGAATTAAAACAACACTTGTGAAACGTTGAATGTGTTCTTAAGGTTATATTATTTTTCTCAACTTTTCAAACTGGAAATTAAGTTAATGTAGACTTGGGCTTACTGCTTGCACACTACAATGGAGTGCTCCTTTATTATGCTCGTAAATTCTATTATGCTTAATTTATGATGAGATTAATTTCGAAATGGAAAGGTTGTCTGGGGGTCAGTAAAAACCTAAAAGATTTTTCATGAACCTAAAAGATGCTCAACAAAAAATTACCCCGTAACAGCAGACGTGCGTACAGAGCGAATTTCAAATGCTTGAATAAATAATTTTGCCAAAGCTTCAAATAAACTAAACGTGATATTGTACAGGCCTAAGCATGCAAAAACAAGAATAACGTGAAAAGTTCCATACGAATAACATGAAAAGTGAGAACGGTATGCAGGTTTGATGCCACGGAAAGGTTAAAACAGGGGAATTTTAGACCATAACATATCCTTATAAACTTTATAATAAAACTTACAACGTTGACATGAAACCACCCACTTTTTACATAGCTTTCGCAGCAAACCTGCAAACTCATCCCCCATTTTAATGAATGAAGAAAACAACAATGTCATACACTTGAAGCATTATATTTTGACACTTGGGAACCCCTTACACCTGAAGCAGTTCACCATGGAAAAGGAGTCGAGTGAAAGTCATCAACACCACAGCTGATACGCTAAGTTGTACCAACCTGATATGTTACAAAAGAAAAATCTTAATTGCCATTTGTAAACAAAATACGCTTGATGTTTGTATAATTTCCACGTTCACCTTTCAGTATGGGAGTTCCATAAGCTGTGGACCCCATTAATTAAAATTGCATATGGAACTTTAAGTTATACTTATCAAATTATGCTATAATTAATTAGCCGATGATTTTATAGCATCTAGTATGGATATTTGTAAAAAATGTCCCCTAACAGAATAGTTATCTCTAATATGGCCTGTACTGAAAGGTGAATGTGGAATTGAGTAAATTTGTTTTTACGTTGTTTGTTGTCCAAAACCGTTGACAATAAACAAAATCTGACAGCTCCAGCAATGGACTAGACCATGGTTCAAGATATACCTCGCCGCCAAGTGTACCTCGCTTTCATATGTTTTAAGCGTTTGCAATTCCCTGCATGTACAGGTCTGCTGCAATTGAGTACTTTATTTTTGCTATTAAATAAAAAAAACATTCCCATATTTTCAGTATGATTTATTCTAAATTTTCATGATTTTTTATCATAAAATGTCAAATAATTTATAACCTCCCTGTAGGTATTTTAAGTTAGAATTGTCGGCCCACAGTCGGTAGTCCCCCAGTCGTGTCGAGTGCAGCTGAGTGCCGGTGCCGCCCCCGCGTGTCTCCGCGGAGGCACTCGAGGGCACTTCTCCCCTTCCGCGGCTCAATTAGGGGTCACTCAAACCTCTTTGCGCTTTTCAAACCCCTTCACCGCGGTGTAAACGTTCTTATCTGTCCCCATACATTGTAAGCGCCACAGGACGACAGCGCGTAAGAATTTAATATAGGATATTCATTTACGAGGAGTTTGTTTGTATTTACAATAGCCTGGCGAACGATCGGTTTGCAAGATTGTGGTTCGGATCCCACGTTAAAGTGTTGGTCCCTGAGTTGCCATTGGCTATTGGGCTATTAATTAACAGTCCTGTCTAAGGATCTTTTCGGCCCTAGTCAGGAACAAGGCTACAAGATCACCACAATCATCACCAACCTTTTCACTACTTCGCCTTGACATACCTCTAAGTGGTAATTTTTGTCGTGACATGGTAATGACAATGAATGCTAACAGTTTTAGTAATGGTAAAGGTATGAAATGGATAAATATTTGTTTAAAACATTACGTGCGACAAAACCACAATATGATTTGTATTTATCTGTGTAACGAATCCACTTTAATCCTCTGAGCATCTTTTAATCCTTGATCCACAAATCATGATGATCGTGGTGATCGGACAACCATGAATAAGTGTAAGTGAGTGACTATTGCCATTGCTTTTCGAATAACACTTGAAAAGCCGGCATCTGACGACACATATGATATGACAGCCTATAATTTTTACAGTACCCTATTTTACCTACCATTTATTAATGTGGGACCCGTTAAGCCAAGGCAACACTGTGTCGCCATGGTTAAGCCCACTTTCGGTGGATTCGGACTAGAGCACAAGTGAAATGGGTTTGCCAAAAATTTGACAATTTGATAACAAACTAACATATTTTAAGAAGGCTGCTATTTGAATATATCACAGTATACACTTATTGTAACTCAAAGAAGGAAATGGCAAACGTCTACCGTGGTTGTGACGTCACGGCAGACGCCCTGAAAATTAACATAGTATAATTTAAGATTATATGGCAAAAATCTTGAAATCATGCAAGATAATAACATCTGACAACCACCAGTCATTATTGAGCCATCTTAATTTGATTTCGACCGCGCGAAACAAAACTTTCGGCCGCCATCTTCGATCCGCCATATTGAAATGAGATAAGGTATTAAAAATATAAAGAAAGTGTTGTGACCCATCATTTAGAACTAGTTATTATGCGCTGAATTTAATACTATAACCAGTTTTAAATTACACTGTTTACTTTTTTATTTATTTTGCCATTTTTTGATGTTATAAAAAGGTAAGTAAGTGAAACTTACATACAATATAATATCTCAAAAGTGAGAGGTCATAATTAATCGTGTTGCCAGTCTCTTACGACTATAATTGTGAGTAATAAAACGAAGAAAGATTTATTAGCCTTGATCGTACCGTTAGATTAGCCGATAAATTTGCATAGATTAGGCCTATTGCTGATTTATAAAAATCCACAACAAATTCGTAGGTATGATTCACCTAATACGTACCTTTGAACATGTACATCGACGATTAAGTATAACAATACAACAAAGCTACTCTGAGGATACGGATACGCATCAATATTTATTGGCCCATTCGAGTGTTTCATTGTTTACAGTGATGTTTGTGGAGCTTCAAACACATCTGGTTATTGAGAGTTAGTCGTGGTTTTGGCCACGAGCCCAGGCAAACTACACATGACAAGCCTAAAAATTAAAGCGAGTTGAGAAAACCGTTTTAATCCGCTTTAGGCAGCATACAGTAGATAAGTTAAAAATAAGTCTGCATGCCTTTAAAAATCTCCATGTATTTTGAAGACCGTTAAAATAATTGTGTTTTATTCAAAACGCTTCCGTAAGGACCGAACTAAAACTTGAAGGAAGCCCAAATAAAAATTTTGACAGTTAGGCTCAACAAAGTTGGCATGATATTTCCAAATTTTAATTAATCATCTGTGAGAGGTTTTAGTGCCAGTTGTGATAAAAATAGACTTAAAAAATGAAATGAGGCCGTAAACTTATGCTGATTCTGAATTTTAAGTTAATTTGTTGAGTTTCAATAAAAAAACAGATGTTATAACTTACTAGTAGATTAATTCTAATCATTCATATTTTTAGCATTCTATAAAACATTATTTAAATAGATTTTAAACCTTGGGCTATAATTAGATGAAGAGAAGTTTTATAACCGAACCATATTTGATAAAAAGAACTTCACATATTCAACTAAAAATTGCATTACTGCTTCAAAAATAAAAATTACAATGACCAATGTCACAACCTAAAGTTAATCCGAATCCAATTCCACACTGACTCTGAAGCGGATCTTCATTTTGCGGGACTCCTGGTGTTGCCATTTGCTACCACCTTTCCCGTGATACGATTTTCCTTTGTTTCCTTTATCACTGTTAGCGCCTGCCCCTTTATAGAATCCTTCAACCCCACGGCCGAAAGGCTTTTGGCTTTGCGTTTCATTGTTCCAGTTATTTCCCCCCTTTTCAACACCCTCTCCGTCTCCTCCTCCCCTGACACCCCGACGGTATCTCTTCACCTCCACCACCTTCCCGTTGATCGAGTGGTCGGAGACTTTCAGCACGTCGGCCAGTGGACGCTGGGAGTCGAAGGTGACGAAGCAGAAGCCCATTCTTCGTTGTTTGATGCTGTCGTAAGGGCTCTCGATCTCCAGAACGTGTCCAAAACTGGAGAAGTAGTCCATGATGTCTCTGTCGGAGAGGTCCCTTGGTACACCTCCGACAAAGATTTTCCCAACCTTAGCCCAGGCTCTTCTCGGGTCGACTCTTGTATTTTTTATGATGTGATCCGGATCTGTCAACGCCCTCTCGACTGAAGCGGCGGTTTTGAAGACTACGAAGGCAAACCCTCTCGACCGGCCAGACGACGGGTCTGTTTTCAGATCCACCCTCTCGATCTCACCGAATTTTCCGAAATGTTCTTGAAGGTCGAAAGCTGAAGTTTCCCAGTTTAAATTACCGACGAACAATTTCCTATCGCCTTTTCTCGTTGCTCTTCCACAGTCGTCGGTTTCACATTTGAACTTTTGACAGTTGCAATATTCTTCATCACATTCGTTTCGCGAGTAATCGCCTTTGCCCATGTTATTTTCTTGTTTTACCAGCGCTCTGAATAACTCTTTTCCTGCCATTTTCTCGTAAAAAAAAACTGCAAATGTCAACACGGATCTGATTGTTGTAGGGTTTAAGATTTAAAAATAGCTTACACATGAGTAAACGAACATCTGGTCTGAAAAATATGCGATCTCAATTCACTTGCAGGATATTGCCAATAGCATATGCAGACTATTTTAATAGAAGTTATCTAATAAGAGTTGAAATAAAATGAGGCAATTGAAATCATCTATTTACTGTCTTCTACAATTCATTTTTTAAAGAATTTTATAATGCATTTGTTTGGAGCTACGATTTTTTATAATACTATTTGTCATAATTTAGAATTGGTACATGGTAAAAGCTTGATTCTTTTGTATAGCCTAATAAGTCGTAGTCAGCATACAAGTGCCAAGTTTACATTAAAATTGCCGTACTGGGAAAGATAATATTAAATTTTCAAAAAAGACATATGCAGACAGGTAGACAGTAAATTATTTCACGATTAATCTTTTGCTTCAATGATTTTTTTAATTCAACGCTTCATCATCACTGTCATTGTATGCAATAACATCCTGACAGCCTTAAATCCTTCAATAAAAATCTTGCCTGAAGAATTTCTAGTTTAAGTATGATGGTTGTGGTATTGAGTTTTATTTTTAAGGCAACTATAATTAAAATATAATACCTCCGTTGCAGCAGACCTGCATACTCAGCGAATTTCAAATGCAAAACAACATATTTCAATCAAACATAGCGAGATTTGACTCCTTAAGAATAACATGGGGAATGAGTATGCAGGTTTGCTGCTACAGGTATGTTAAAACAGGGTAGTTTTAATCCAATATTCAGTAGATCTGAACTAGAAGAAGCCATATACCAAGTTTTATTAAGATATGTTGAGAAATAAGCAAGGTATAGAATTTTACTTATTTCCCGTAAGATTAACATTGGGACAACGCACTGTGTTTACCACTTTCAATATCTCGGTAACCAATGGACATAGAGCAGTGATTTAATATACTAAATTGTTTGTTTTTTTAGCTGAATTCAACGGTGCCAACAAAAATTCGATAAATTCTATTTTTATATGTAAAAAACTAAAAAAAAACATTTTCGGGGGGTTTATCCCTCTTTACCCCCGCTTCCGGTGGTCCGATCATGGTCCGATCAAGCTGGTTACGAATTCGTCCGAGTGTACCACTTTACACGTCGTACCAATTTTAATTAAGATTGGACCATTTTTACGGCCGCTATCGTACTAACAGACATATATATATATATATATATATATATATATATATGGGCCGCCAGAAGAAACAAACACCATTCGTTCGAATCATATGAATAAATAAATAAATATATTTAGTGTACCACTTTACACGTCTGTCCAATCTTAATTAAAATTGGTACAGACGTGTAAAGTGGTACACTAAATATATTTATTTATTTATATAATTCGAACGAATGGTGTTTGTTGCTTCTGGTGGCCCAAAACGAAAAGTTATCATGGTCTCGGGCTTAGGTCTTACCATGAGACCTACGGTAAATAGCTTCTTCCCTGTAGGGAAAATTCGCTTAAACAACCTGAAGTAAAAACATTAAATTTAAAATGCCTGTAAATATTCATTAACTTCTATAGAGTTTCAAAATAATGCATCTTACCAGGGGCTGTTTCAGGAAAATCCATATAGTAACTTTGGAGCCGTATTATTTGAAAATGGGTGTGGTCTCAGATCTCTCTTTCGGCATCGTAAATATACCGCACTGAAGTATTCAAATTGGTATTGTACCTTTTTGTAGTATTGAAATTAGGCATTTTTTGAAGCTATCAAACAAGTGCATGACGTAGTATTAGGCAGGGAAATTGAGAGAGGGGATGGGAAATGGAGAAATGGGGGGGCAATACCTCTCTCTCTGCATGTGGACGACTCTCAGACTTCTAATCTGGACCTTTTGTGTTTTTATCGATTGCCCTCTCTCATCTACCAACAGCTGACTCACCCTTGGCCCTCAGCATCTGATTAGATTAAAATGTTGCCAAACGTTCGGAGCAAAAAAAACCCTTCCGCAGAAAAGATACTATAAATAATCTATTGCTGAGCTTTATTTTTATTTTTTATATTAGTTAAAATTTATAATTAAACAGAGGATGAGTATTGAACACTTTTAAAATGTTTTCGTGGAAAACTTTTTAAGTGGTGTGAAGGGAAAATACTATATCGTATACCGGTATTGTTTTTCTTGAACTTCAGTTGATGATTTCATTTGAAACAAAAAGTGTGCGTATTGTTGTGTCATCTTGAAAGAACTGAGTTAGCTAAAAAGGGGAGTCTTGAACTTCAGTTAAAGGGTTCGATTCCCGGCAAGCCCACGAAAATATTATTAGTTTGGACATTTTTCCTTCAGAGCTGTGTGCTCCCATAAAAATTCAATTGGCTTTGACTCAATTGGAAAAAACAGATAATTTGAAAAGCATATATTATGCGTTTAACAAAACAAATGAACATAATTTGTAAAAAAGTTTAATAAGACAATTTGTTACGCGACTCAGGTACATCACGTAGGTCGAGGACCAACAATTACAAGGGAGTGGAGGCGCCCAGAGCCCCACCTCATTAGACACCACGATGAGGTTATACACTTTCCTCCATAACGTGGCAGACTTAACTCATCACTTACAAAAACTGCAACCTAAAATGACCTATGATATGTTCATGTAATTTAATTACAGCACAAACCAAAGCAGTTTTCTCTCTTAAGACAGTTAATGTAAGCAGGTAATTTTTCTAACTGCAATTTTTCTGAATATTATTTTAATAATATTTTATCATGAAATATCCTCAGAATAATTTACTATAACCAAAGAAAGGTATAAAAACTACCCAAATTTTAGTATAATGACAAAAGCTCAACAAAAACTACTTTGAGAGGAATATGTTTTTTTTTGTATGTTGCTATGTCAAGATACCGTGCTTTTTAATAAACTCAAAATATACGTCAAGGAACCGAGAAATCAAGGGCTTCTTGCTTGGAGGGGTTTTATATTGAAGGACCCCTGGTGAAAACAGGGGTAAACATAATGAAATATTAAAATAAGGGAAAAGAAAATCATTCAGGATTCATTTTAATTCAATTTATGAAAATAAAATGATTTAAAGGAAAATAATGAACATATTTTGTACTAAAGTCAATGTATAGAACCAATAAATGTTCACTTTTAAAAGCAACACCAATATGACTACTCACCACAGGCTTTTGTTCTTCAGTTGCCATTTTTTGTTGATATTTCCATTGTAGTCCTTGTAAATTTCTGTTTTTGTTCACTTATACATTATCTTGATGTAAAGTTTGTTGGCACACATAAATGGAATATATTTATATGAAAAAAATTTAATTTAAAGGGAATTAAAAAAATGAATCCTATTTATAGTAATGAAAAATTGTAATAAAGAAATGTAATCAACAAAAAAAGTCATATGTTAAAAATTGGAAAATATAAATCATGTGATGGCCACACTCTCTTTCTGATTATAATCACAGAACATTGCTAAAGTCGACGGTGATTCCACCAAAAATATAATTTGGGAGGAATCCCTTCTTTAATGAGTCGAATGTATGCTGTAAATTGTTACATTGCCAATAACCTGTTTAATTACCTGCCAATAACCTGTTTAACATGCCAATAACCCTATAATACCCCCGTTGCAGCAGACCTGCATACTCAGCGAATTTCAAATGCAAAACAACATATTTCAATCCAACATAGCGAGATTTGACATGTTTTTGTAAGCTCCATAAGAATAACATGGGAATATATATATAAAAATTCGAATGAATGGTGTTTTTTGCTTCTGGGGACCCCAAAATGAAAAGTTAACATGGTCTCGGACTTAGGTCTTACCATGAGTACTACCGTAATAGCTTATTCCTTTAAGGAAATTCGCTAAAAGCAATGTTAAGCTTCCAAACTTTTTTATTCATTCTCTTACTAATAATTAGCACTTATTGTAGTGACAAAACAACACAAAAAATTAAAATATTAAATTGTAGAACTTTTTTTGTAGTTAATATTTGTAACTGCAAACTATCAGTTTTAGTGAAAACTTGCAAAAATAATACTTTGCTCCACATCACTATATTTCAAACTCTAGTAGTCGTTCGACAGAAGGCCAATCTTTGAAGTAGATGTTTCAATCAAACTTTTAAATTAATCATTACAGTATATAAAAAATTGGCAAGGAGAACCAATATACAGGGTGTTTCATGATAAGTGTAAACAAATTCACCGGGCGATTCCTTACATCAAGACAAGACAAAAATGTCATCTGAACATGGGTCCGAAAACTAGTTGTTACGGAGTTACAGCCAAAAATTGATTTTTTTCATTTTTAAGTGTATTTATCGCACTTTTTGGCCTGTAGATTCAAAGATTATTAAGATATTTTGATGAAATTTTCACAGTTAAATAGATTACAAAATTCCAAACAAATATCATTACTTTTCAAGAGTGAACTTATAAATTTGGCAGAAAAAGAATAGTTAGAAAATAAAATTTTTCCAAAAAATTCAATGCCTCAAATTTTTTTTAAAATTTTTGATTGTTTATTAAATTTTGACCATTTAAGTATTTTGGCTGCAACTTTCTCAAAAACTGCGGAATTTCATGGAGAACAAAATAATATAAACTTTTTTACACCTTTGCCAATCACTTTTTATGTTATTAACCAAAATATTGGAAGGTGACAAAAATTAGAAAGTAGATCATCAAAAGACCAGCTAGTCAAAAAAATTGCATAAAGCCTGAGGAATGTTTTAGCTTCATAATTCTTTATAAAACCTTCCAAGAACTGTCGATTGTAAAATTTAAGAAATCCAAAATCCCCAAAAATCCAACCAAAAGACCCGCTACAGAAAATTATTCAAAATGGCGGCATTTTCCCTCCACAGGATAGGCCGTGAACAGAAACTTACTCCTGTCTTTTTTCACACATTTTATGTTTCTCAGCATGAGGAATATTGGACTACCACAATAATTTTTGGTTTGTAATGTATATTTTGATTAATTTCTGTATTTACTCAATTACAGTCGCCATCTTGGATCCGCAATATTTGATAAGAGCTCTTAACGTATGTAAAGAAACTACCTTTATAATTCGATAAAAGTTTTTTTTTCATTCCGGATTTTGTAAACAGTAATTGAGAATTATATTTACTTGATAAATACTATGCTGAAATCAGTTTGAAAAAAAATTAACCTAATGAAAAAATAATTAAATTTGATAATAACGAGTGTGTTATTATCAAATTTAATTTTATTGGCTACGCTTTAGATAAAACATATTTTATCAAGGAAACTAAATGTTAAGTAAACGTGTTAAACTGACCTTAGCAATACCAAATCTTGATTAAAACTTTTTTTTACAAAATGTAATTTGTTTAAGATAAAAATTGAATTTATGCTTGTTGAAAAAGTACAACAAATTTAGGTTTATTTTTGTTTAATTTATTCAATTTCCGTTGTTTCTTCTTGTATGTATTGTTCCGTTGTTGTTTTTGTAAGTGAATTGGCAGCACTATTTCCGTGAGCCACAGGAATCAATAAAAATAATGTACATTACGAACCAAAAATTATTGTGGCAGTCCAATATTCCTCATGTTGAGAAACATAAAATGTGTGAAAAAAAGACGGGAGTTAGTTTCTGTTCACGGCCTATCCTGTGGAGGGAATACCGCCATTTTGAATAATTTTCTGTAGCGGGTCTTTTGGTTGGATTTTTGGGGATTTTGGATTTCTTAAATTTTACAATCGACAGTTCTTGGAAGGTTTTATAAAGAATTATGAAGCTAAAACATTCCTCAGGCTCTATGCAATTTTTTTGACTGGCTGGTCTTTTGATGATTTACTTTCCAATTTTTGTCACCTTCCAATATTTTGGTTAATAACATAAAAAGTCATTGGCGAAGGTGTAAAAAAGTTTATATTATTTTGTTCTCCATGAAATTCCGCAGTTTTTGGGAAAGTTGCAGCCAAAATACTTAAATGGTCAAAATTTAATAAACAATTAAAAATTAAAAATTTTTTTGAGAAATTGAATTTTTTGGAAAAATTTTATTTTCTAACTATTCTTTTTCTGCCAAATTTATAAGTTCACTCTTGAAAAGTAATGATATTTGTTTGGAATTTTGTAATCTATTTAACTGTGAAAATTTTATCAAAATATCTTAATAATTTTTGAATCTACAGGCCAAAAAGTGCAATAAGTACACTTAAAAATGGAAAAACCCAATTTTTGGCTGTAACTCCATAACGACTAGTTTTCGGACCCATGTTTATATGACATTTTTTTCTTGTCTTGATGTGAGGAATCGCCTGGTGAATTTGTTTACACTTATCCTGAAACACCCTGTATATCTTGAATAAACTAGGGAAAAAAGTTAATGAAGATCGGACACCAATATACCCATTTCTCAGAAAAAGAAAACTACTAGACAAGAAAAACGTCTTAGTATAGTACGGAAACCCATAAAGGCTGTATCTGTAAGTAAATAAATTACTCATCGATCAAGTGATTCAAAAACTGAAACAAACTGTAGTTGTTTATAAATTTACTCTCACTACGGCACTTTTAACTTAAATACTAGTACTAGTACTCAAACGTCCTAGGGTCCCTGAGGACCATCCTGAGAAGGGTTTTGAAACAGCTTAGGACTTTAAGTAAACCATATAAAAAGATTTGCTTACAATTACAGTAGTATTCAGGCTAGAGGAGTGTAACTCCACGGCGAGGCAGAGAACTGTGGCCTGGCGTCGCATGCCCTCGACCTCCTCTGTTACATCGATTTGCGCGAATTTCTTCTCTACACAGTTTTGTTTTAATTTAATTTATTGTTCTAACTTCATTCAATCTTTATGGGGCTAGATGTCAACGAAAAACCAGTTTATCATAATCTATGAAATTAGCACACCCTTGAATTTATGGAAAGACAAAATTTTATACATTTCGAATATTGTTCGAAAAAAAAGTATTCATCCACAATGCCAACAAAAATCATAAACGAACGAAATTGTATTCTTATCTTACTCCAACCTTACCATGAACAAAACATTATAATTAGAATGTACACCCGCCACAGTAGACCTTCAGCGGATTTCCATTCGTCCAATAATTTTAATGTAAACAAATTCCAATTGGCAAGTGTATATTTTAATTTATGTAAATAATAAACTTTATAGAACAGTGATTTATTGATAGATAATTTTGAATGGTGTCCTAGAAGCTAAGCCAATTTTATAGTTTTACAATTCATATGTAACTTCTTATTCCATAAATGGAGATCTCATTGGTTTTTATTACAGTAATGCACGCTTTTTGTATTTTATTTATTTCTTAGCCTAATAATTTCCTATGGATGTAATCTTATTACAGTGTACGTAAATGCCAGCAAACATAGAATCATAGTATTCAAACATAAAAAAATCAAATTAAATTATAACATGAACAAATTAAATTTAATCATATTTTATAATTACAATACCTTTTCCTCCACCTATCTAAAGTAATCTTTTAGTCCCTGGAATAGAATACTAAAGTACTAGTCCGTACTCCATGGGACTTACTAACTTACTTTTTCTCCCATGGGACTAAAACTATCTAATTTATCTCTCATGGGAATAAAAGTAATCTTATAAGAAATACATGGGAAGAAATCCGGCAACGCCGCGATGGACAGTGAGGAAATATAACAACACTGTCGATTTTACTTTACTTACTCGAAATTTAATTTAAAAACTTCAGTGTTTCAGCTTGAGAAAACAAACCCGTATGCATTTAATAGCCAGATAATTTTTTTTGTACGAATTAATTTGGCAATAGAATATAAAAACATAAGATTTAGAGTTTTTTGTTGCAAATATGCTGAACGTTTTTAAATTAATAGACTGTAGAAAAAATTGATATAAAATGAATAGTGTGAAAGTGTGAATAAAACTGTTTTATATATTGCCTAAATACCTTATGTTATTTATATATGTGAAAATAAAACATCACTCAGTGATTTTGACTGTTGAGATAGCAGTGTGTTCAATATGTAATAACAATTACAATAATACAACGCAAATAAATAACAACGATTTAGAGCAATAACAACAATACGCAATGTACAATGGTGTCTGCTTCAAAAGCAATAACAACATCAGTAGAGAGAAGACAAGCCACAATATGTCTTCAATATGTCTGTGCCTTTATTGTGATTCATATTACCTATTGTTATTTTCTATTCGCTCTTTACACATTAGTTTACATTTGTGGAAGATCAGTGGTTTACACATTAGTTTACACATGTAGTTTGCAAAAGTGGTTATTGATCTGTGGGAAAACATGGCAAATGCACTGTCTTGTTTCATTTTTTACATCTTCAAACGAATATCTTTTTTCATCGATTATTTAGTGTGGTTAAGAAATACTCGGCCGTAAATTATTTTTACTAATTTTTCTGTACATACTATCTTCACTCGCTAGCTAATTGAAGCATGTCTGACAAAAATAAACAACTTGTAACTGATAGTACGTTTGTGTTTGTACAATCTGTAATTCCGTTACCAATACGGGGTTACACACCCAGGTAAACTTGCAGTCATGTACTTGTTCATAAAAAATTTAGTTTGTAATTTATTTCCTTTATACAATGAGCAGTGCGAAATAACATAATTATTAACCACACAGGACTATAAAGTGATAAATAATACAACCTTTTTATTATTGTTAGTAACTCAACTGAACTCTAGAAAAACAATCAATGATTTTTTACTAATGGCAATTACAAATTTATTAACTATGTGAAAATAGCCGTGAAATTCGATCGTGTGATCTAAATAAACGGCGGGAGTAACTAACAACCTGGACTTTCGAGTATTTTTCGAGAAGTCGATTCAAGTCGAGTAGTGTAAACTCGGTTCGAAGAAACTTGATAATCGAATACTCGCATACCCATAGATATTAGATAGGGTTAAAGAGGGTGGTAAACGGTATTTAGTATCTTTCTTTACAAGCTGTTCCAGTAGGTCTCATGGAAAGGCCTAAACCCGAGACCATCATAACTTTTCGTTTCGAAGTCCTCAGATGCCAAAAACACCATTCGTTCATTTTCGTAAAATACCCTCTAAAAATGGTAAACCCCCCCAAAAATGGGGTTTTTTGAGTTTTTTTACATAGAAAAATAAAAAGAATCCAATTTCCATCTGGACCATTGAATTCAGCTTAAAAACAAATAATTTAGTATTAGGTACTCTATACCAAGATACCGCTAATGGTTACCAAGATATCGCTAATGGTAAACACAGTACGTTGTCCCAATGTTTTCCCTATGGGAATAAAGTAAAATTCTATATCTCGCTTATTTCTCAACATATCTTGATGAAACTTGATATTTGGATTTTTTTTAGTTCCTATCTACTAAATATTGAATTAAAATCACCCATTTTAAACATAACTGTTGCAGCACACCTGCATACTCATTCCCCATGTTATTCTTATGGAGCTTATAAAACATATCATATACATACGTTGGACTGAAATATTTTTTTTGCATTTGAAGTTCGAGATATAGCTGCAACGGGGGTATCTTTCTTTACCATGATCCATTTTATTTCAGTACCCAAGTCAATTACTCGGCTGTGACGAAGGAGGTCTATTTTGGCAGTCTCAGCCTCAGCCGCCACCGCCAGGTGCAGGTGCGTCGCGACCATCTGGCGGTTATTATAAGAAACTTGGCTGCGCCTCCGCACTTTGTGGACAAATTGACAAAGATCTATTCAGCCGGCTGCGAACTGTATTTATGCTCCTTGGAAGACAAATTTTGTGATAATCACAGTGAAGGAGATGGGAGATTAGTTCAGTGTACTGAGAGTTGTAAGAGGAAAAACCCTTGAAATTTTGTTCGTGGTGCGTAAAAGTTGCAGCTTGAATATAACGCTCTCCTGGATGAGTCTGTTATGAATTTTGGAAAAAATTACTAAAATTTTCCTCATGAATTGACTTAATTATTTTGTTTGGCTTCAGTATATTTCACTCTTACTTTTAATAATTTCCCTTTGTTATAATGAGAATGTATCATGTGTGTTCGGCACCCTCATAACTTATTCTGTCTTCCTTAAATATCCACGATGTCTGTATGATGAAAAAAACATCTTACAGTTCCCTTTACATGACGAGCCTTTCGAATAGTCCTCGATTTATTATAGAATGAGAGTGAGAGGGTTTTGAAGTCCTTTCCTTGATGTAATTAATGTTTTGATCTCTGTACGGTGTTTTGTTGCAAAACTCTTTAAACTAGGCCTACCAATTAATTTACAGGCCTTAAAGTAATTATGTGGTTACCAATTAATTGAATCAGGGATTGCCCTCAGCTGAGGGGATTCTAGGGAATTACTCTGTAGGTTACTGGAACAGTTAATTTTTTAATAGAGTTTCCTTTATTTGGATATAATCGAAAGTATCCTCAGTTCATTAGGCGTAAGGGTTGACGAAATTTTAGAACGAACGATAATCGTATGGATTGTTTTTAAATGAAAAACTTCATCTAACGGGAGCAAACAATTTATTCACTTTCACTAATAAAACAAGAATATTCTCGTAAATAATTAAGTAATTTAATCACTCTAGGACTCCCGATAATACGGATGTAGTGTACTCTCGCACAGCAGCGTTTCAAAGATCAGATTAAAGGATCTCGCTCGGTAATCGCCAATTACAAGCCATTGTGTAAACCATTCACCGCCGTGCAGTCTTGTGATGCGAAGATAATAGCGCTCGCTGTCACCCATGTCACCCCCCGAGGATGTGTATACAAGAGACGCTTACGAGAAAGAGGAACAAACGACGTAACGGTGGACAAGAAGATTCCCCGAATCTAAGTAGGGTCAGTTGTTTATTTTCTGAAAGTCTTTAAAACTTGACTGTTGAGGCGCACCTTGAGCTGAGGCTACGTACGATTCTAGCCAAATAGAGGAAACTGTATTAAGTTATCGTGCTCAAATTAATTTTTCCAGTAACCTTCAGACTAATTCCCTGGAATCCCTTCAGTTTCTGAGGAAAAGCAGCCCCGGGTTAAATAACCACTTAATTAGTTTAAGGCCTGTACATTAATTGGTAGTTTTAAGAGTTTTAAAACAAACAAAAAACCATTGCACAGTGATAAAAATGAACATTACGTTAAGGCAAGAACGTAAAAAACTGGAAGTTAGTTTTAATAAAATAAACTAACTAAAAAAGAAAACTTTCTTGGATTCAGGATTTAATGTTTCATATAGTTTTTATGCTTTACTAGCTGATCAACATGGTTTTCTCTTAATTTTTTTTTCTTAATCATTCTTTGGTGAGACAGGTACCTCATGAAGGACGTTACCCTGAATATGAGTGAAGGATGAGTGTGATGATCGTGATGATAGTGGCGCGATCTTGTAGCCTTGTTACTGACTAAGGTTGGCACGTTCTTAGACAGGACTGTTAATTAATAGCCCAACAGCCAATGGCAGCTGGCTCCAGAAACAACCCTTCAAAAAGCCACTAACTTTTCTCGGGATCGATCCGGCTACTTACAAGTTTGTAGGCGGGCACTATAACCACTACACCAAACCCGTGGAAAACATAAAAACTTCCTCTGTCTTTTTCAGGATTTAATTTGTCATACTTTTTAAGGTTGCCATGACAACCTTATATCCTTCCCTATAATTTAACATTACAACTCTGAAGTACCATAGGGCGAAACCCTTTGGGAATTTTGTAAAACCGTTTCTTAGTGTGCATCTAAGACCCAAGGGAGCACATGTGCCAAATTTCAACTCTTTAGGTCTTATAGTTTTGGAGATTTGCTGTCCGATAGAAAACCCTTCTCCTTTATAATATAAAAAATAGAAAAATAGATTAGGTTGCTGTGACAACTCCATAAGCCTTCCTATAGTTTAACATTGAAACTTTAAAGTTCAATTGGGTGAAACCCAGAGGACATTTTGAAAAATAAAATCAGTTCTTAGCGGATGCCTACCTACGCTCTAAGAGCGGATGCCTACGCTCTAAGAGCGGATGCCTACGCTCTAAGAGCGGATGCCTACGTCCATGCAAAGTTTCAAGTTTCTAGGTCAAGTAGTTTGGGCTGTGGGCTGATACGTCGGTGGTATTTGACAAATAAATATATATTAGATGGAAATGACATTTGTGCTTTCTGTAAGTTTAGCAGCTTACAAGATGAACACTTTACGTAGAAAATTATATAATTAAATATAATAAAATAATTACTTTATTAATCAAATATCATAAATATTCTGACCAAGGCTAAAAATCATCGGCGTAGTAAATTTAATATTTCTGAGGATTTCGGAACTACAGATGTACGCTTGCCAGATTCGTGTTTTCTCACAGGGCAAAGGTTTGTGACAACTCTTTACTTTGACTATGAATATAGTTAAATTGACTTTAGATTCAAAGTCAATGCTCTTACCAAGCGACTGAGTGGTAAAAGGTTATTCTAACTAATTTGAATCATTGATATTGTTACAATCAACTTGGCAAAATGTAGCACCAGTATGTGTGGAATATAGGAGAAGTTAGCTTTTATGTTTAAATCAAGAGAACTCTTGGAATAAAGAACCCTAGATGATTTGATACAGAGACGGCCTAGTGAAATGTAGTTCTCAGCATTTGTCGTATTCATTTTTAAGAGTATGACTTTATTCGGGTTGCACGGGAAAGCAGCATGATGCATTATTTGGTCGGCATAAAAGTTTGACCCGTTTCAGACGAAGGTCAATTGTGAGGGCAATCTACTACTCAAGCTTGGCATGGTCGGCATACTAACACTTCAATATCCCCCACATATACCGCCTCACGACGAGCACGCTTAACGCTTAACATAGTTTGAGATTGTGTTATAATAACCGAACGATATTTGGTCGAATCAGGAATGCATGGGTGGTTTTTCATACTTTACCTTATAATATTAAGTCTGAAAGTTTTTGAGTTTGTTTACTTGCTTATTGTTGTGTGGGAACCAATTCGCCTTTTATTTGGTAGGAATCACGGTAACTAGAAAGGGAGGTAGCTAATCACGTGTAGACGTAGGAAAATTAATTTTCTGTTAATCTCGTTAATGTTGATTTCATTAAAGGATTAAACAAACAAATGAAACAGAGCAAAAAGAAAGAACTGATGTTTCAAATTACTTAGTTTTAGAAGCTCAAAATATCAACTCGGTTGACCATTGATAGTTCCTTCCGACCCGTGCGAAGAAGGGGTAAAAGCTTATGGTCAAATATTATATTTTCACAATGAATTAATAGAATTAGTTGGCCAATTTGCTTAATAATATAGATGGTTCGCTTAAAAGTTAAAGCCTTCGATGGACGAAGAGGAAGAAGCTATCATCTCTAGAATCTGCTGGTGAATAAAGCTTCAAGTATTGACAATCGGTATGTAGGGATTCATTCGGCTGCTCGAATCTTCGTTCAAAAAGAAAACCAATATTAGACTAACCTCCTCATAGGATCTTAATTCATGCTGAATCAGAACAATTATATGTAAAATATTGAGGATATTTCAAACATTTATCGAATATTTAAATGTTCAAATCGACAGAAAAAAGACAAATAATATCAGGGTACCGTAATATTATTGTAGAATCCTCAAAATAAAAGGCACTATTAACTTAAAATAAAGATAGGGTAACTTACTTGACTTTACTTGATGGGGCTTAACTTGATATAATGATGGGATGATGGGTTTTGACGGTTCCTTCCAAAACCATGCTTCAAATTACCTACCACCCAAAAACGATATGTAACTTTATGATTTCGCTAAATTAGTTCTAAAAAATACATAAATATAAAATGTAAAATGGAAATCTTATGGACAAGTTTTGAAAGTTTAAGGTAATTGAAATTAAAAATATGTATAATTTCTATCCATGGAACTTAACGGAGTTATGGAAACCGTTTATATTGAGAAGCCTGTAAAGTGCAAGTTCAAGAACCAAATAAAACAGAAAACAAATCAATATAGCAGTTACATACAATAATTATTTATATGAACAGTTTTTATGATTGTAGCAAAAGCCGAACAGAAAACTGTTAGGTTTACGAAAATATATACAGGGGATTGACCCACGAATCATTTTCGTCCTGAAACTCAAACCTTTTTATAAAGTTATCTCATGGAAGAAAATTATAATTGATTTGTTTTTGTTGGGTTTTGGATTTGTGTTTTTTGTTTGGGAAACGAGAGATTTAGCACTCTCACGTTTCTCTTTCGTTAATCGTGGTTTTTACGTATCCGAATAAACCGCTTCAAACAGCAGGGCAGTTTTCCAAACGTTGAAATCAACAGGAAGTTCTGTACTTTCGTCTGTTTTACATGGGAGGAAAACGTCGACTGTCAATTAACAGTCAATTAACATTCGATATACTCGATGGAAGTTATCCACTGAGCCGGGCAGCGCGCTGGGTTGTGTTGATACGAGGGTGTGTGGGGGCGAGGCACCCCCTCCCCCAACACACCCACCCACACTCGGTAATCCTGACGATGAATTCAAATGCAATTTCTGTGTAACTGTCGAACCATCTGTCCTCAGCGGAGACACTTTGATGTTTGGATTATATCCTGGGAACGAATTAACGATTCCTCGCAATCCGCCGTGTAAATAAAACTGTGAATCGTATCTATCTATAAGTAAAAAGTGTTTGAATGTTGAGATGAAGATCAAGGCGATACTATTTTTAGTGTTGCCTTGTTTGTGTCTTCTATTTCTTTATTTGAATGATGTCTTTTATGTTTTTAGGTGAGTGATAATAGGCCCTTATATTATGAGCTTTAAGAAAGGAACGTCACAGTTAAACAAAATAGTATGCATGTGTATTGTAGCTGAATGTTTTTAATATTATAAAATAGACGTGGTGCTGCCTGTGTGCCTCCCTGATGCTGTCTGTGTGTTGCTGTTAAGTAAATGCAACACATTATGAACAGACTTCGATGTTCAAAACTTCAATGTTTTGCAAAGGTAGTTCTTGAACCCGTGCAAAACATATTGTCTAGATCATACAAATCCCCAACTAACGCAAACTCCATTCAGACTGTTAAACAAAGATTAGCCTTATTTCAACGAGCCCACGCAACTTGAACACACTCGTATGAATTGACTTGAGCCATTTTGAACTGGTACAAATTAGAAACTTGATGTTCCGCAGAAATGTAGGCGCTTTTGTTCCTTATTTACGAACAAAGTTTGAAATTGACAGCGGTTTGAAAGTTATGAGAATCTATGTACAAAGTTTTTACTGACCGACAGGAAAACCGAGCATTTACAGGAACGTTTTCATATATTTTTCCCGAAGATCATCGTGGCAAACCTTTTCACGACCTCTGAAAAATGGATGGGAGGGAAAAAACGTGCAATCGATGACTACTAATCAATCAAGAGAGAGTAAACAAATCTGAACAACGAAACTGTCCAAATCACACTTATACTTACACATTCTGCAATTTAATTTTTCAATCAAAGTATTGTGCCGTGTTAGGAAACTCATTGGACAGTTTATTTCCCCGGTCTTTGTCGTCTGGTCCGCTGGTCTGTCTGTGACCGACTCGCCAGTTCTATTTCCAACTGCCTCGGAGAGCGGCGTCATTGTTCATTATTTGGAACACACACCACGCTATAAATCTCTCGGACACTTACACTCTAACCGAGGCCAATTAAATGGGGAAGAGTCTTCCGTACGTATGTGCAAATGGAAAACCACCTGTTTTTTCTTGTCAATTTAAACTTTTTTGCTAAAGTGTGACTTTTTGACATTTGAAAACTATAGGTTGAGAGCTCAGGAATATTATGCTCAGTATAACAACACATCTTTAATAAATTGGTGGCTGCAATGTAATTTTCAAACTTTCATCTGATATAACATTTTTCACAAATTCCTTGGGGTATACTTAAAAAATAAATCCAATAAAACCGTTTTCCATTAAAAATATACTGTAATATTTTTAGTTTCAAAAATTTTAAATTTTGTTTATCTATTTATAATATCATCATCAATCAAAATAGTTTGAGAACTTTTGTTACATGCGCAATTACATAGGTCAGTTGTAGCATTAGAAGTGGAGATAGTGGAGATGAATCCAAATGATTACTGCTCAAGTCTAAAACTTGACTCAGGCCGTCCATAAGCCCAATCCTAAAATTAACTGACTAAATCGCCGAGCGGATGAAGCGCTCACCTCATATCCTGAGAGCATCGATGTAAATAAGTACACTGGATTGTTAACTCAGGCCCCGCGACGCGAGCCGCCGGCAGTGGTTGCGTTTGAGATTTTGCAGGGGCGATGGGGGAACGCATCTTTTGCCGACCAACTTGTACTGACCGTCTAGTTAATATTAAATGTAATTACTTAATAGTTATAGCAACACATCTATTAAAGCAATCTTTACCCGTAAAACTGCTCCCAAATCCGTGCGGTTTCAATACGGTTAACAATTAAGTTTCGCGCATTTCCCCCAACGCCCCTTCAATTCGGCCCGGCTGCAACCCCAACGCACAGCTGTGTTGGCTCGGAAATCACGACACGAGCCTTACGGGGAGCGAGCTATCCAGTTGTATTTATTTACATCGATGCCTGAGAGTCGCCGGATCAAATTCTAGCCAGGATCGAAACTCAGCCCAGTTGCAATTTGTGATTGGGCTATGAATTAATCTAACAAAAGGTTATGAATTAATCTACACTATCTAACAAAAGGTCTCAGTTAGATAGAATCAAGACCTGGGTTTGGACCGTTCCTGATCAGAACGTCGAAAAATACCACAGGCGTAGAAACACAAAAAAAACCTTCGTCGAGTTATTTTACTCGGACGGCAGCACTGACCGGCAGAGGCTGTGTGGGTTCGGAGAAAGGTCAACCCTCGTTAAACAGTCTAAAGGTCATTTACTGCGAGTATCAGTGATCCTGGTGGATGTGTTGGTACGGCTTTGCAGTATATAGCTTTGACTATAAATACTTAAGATTTATTTACAGTCAGTGGTTTTAACTTGTAAAATGAGTTGAATCCTGCAACAAATTTACCAACTTCTAATTGATAGAAAATGATGAAATGTAAAATTTTTATTCATTTTACGGGTTTATTTTGTTTGTAAGTTGTTTAGGGAAAAGTTAACCAGCTCTTAAACGGGTTGGACATTTGATAAAGAAATGGGTTTTTTTCAATGACGCCTTCCTCGATGGCAAGTTTTGGAATATAACAGTCCTGTCTGTGACTTTGTTACAAATTTACCAAATTTGGTGGAAAAAATATAGCATCATTCATCGGTCATTAGGAAATATTTGAGGTTTGTGAACAGCATTTTCAAAGCACTCTGCTGACTTAACCTCATAAGAAAATAATCAAAATTAAAATTTTTATCACACAAATCGTGCACAAATCGTATCTGAGGGAGGAGCGAGTGGAAAGCGAGGAGACTCCTGTCCGTTGTGGACAGTCCAAAAATAGTTCTTCTGTCGTGCATTAGCATTTGAGGGTAAAGAATAGCTTGGCTCGGCGAATAGTCGGGTTACAAAACACCTCTGAGATGACACTGTTTGAACTATTCAAAAAAGAATACACTTACTTTCGTCACTTCCGTTTACTTTTGAACCCACAATATGTATAATGAAATTATTGCTTTCAACTAGTCTATATACGGTAACTATAATTGTTGATGTTTGCTTAGCATTATAGGATCTGTAAGTAAATTGATGTTTTAATTTCTCTTGAGGTTTAAGGTAAACTCACTAGTGCCTGACAGTTAAGAAGCTAGGTGAACTTAAAAAACCTATGGTTCCATAAAAATATGGATCAAACCTATATTAATAATCGTCCGTATAGTTAGGTTTCCAAAATCATCGTAATAAAAGTTTTTTTAAATATTTCTTTAGCTAAATTTTTCATGTTAACCCAACCTCTGTACGTATTCCAGTGCCTGACGGTGAAAAAATACTTAAACTCATCATAATTAAAACCATAAAAGCATCATAAAGGTGTAATTTTATTAAATCTATTGAACCTAATCATTTATACTACTAACGAATATCGCTAAGGTTACAAAAATCCAAGGCTACCTTCTTGACGATTTTGATAAGGAGTCAAGCTCCAAAAAGCGATGTTATCAGGTAGTAAAGAGTTCAAACAAAAAAGATGTTAAAAAAGTCAAGCATAAACATTTTCTTTAAAAAATCTATCTTGTGTAAAATTGTACAAAGAAACCACATTATAAGGTAAATAAATCAAGACTCAGTCATTGGAGTTGGCTACTGGCGCGTTTACCTTATTTACCTTAAGGAAGTTTTTTTTTAAATTAAATCAAACAAAGTAAAAAGTATGAAAGAAATTAAATTTAAATAACGTAAAATAATGAAAATACGATAACATTTAGGGGTACACCTACTTTCATTGTTTAGAACCATATACACGTTTTACAGGTTCTTGTAAATTTCACAATCTTTGTGTTTCAGTTTCAGAACAGATGATTAGGCCACGAATTCCATTCCAAATTCACATTTTAATCTTATATCCCACCCTGAATCAACCGACTCCTCTGATATCCTACCATTACAAATCCGAACGCCCGCCGCGCCGTTTCGAACATCTCGATTGTTGGTCAGTTTTATAGAATAGCCACCGATTACTTCAATTAATGTGATCTGATATCTTACCTTAGCTAACAATTTTTAGTCAAAAAAACCTTGGACTAAAAATTTGATTACACTCACGACAATCAAAACATCTGTCATAACATGGACTCTTCTTTTACCCTTCTTTCTATCGCCTCCGCACAATAAAATGCAAACTTTGACAATGTCAATGGAAAACCTATTTCACTATCGATTGAAAATGATTACGAATTCCATTCCATTACTTAAGTAGAGAGCATGGAATAAAGAGCGGGCGGCAAAAACGTAAAATCATCAAATTTCCTGCTAAATCTTAGCTGAAACGACTAAAATTGTATTTTTGACCTGTCAAAACTTTGTTTACGTTTTTCAGGACCTTTTACAATTAAATCTGTGTTTACTGAAACATATGATTTATATAAGTTGATTAACTACGCAAACAAATAATAAACAATAATTTCGCCAGCAGCGCACTCACTCACTCACCCGCCCTTTATGATGTCCGCGATATAGGAGCAGTTTTGCGTCCACTTCCCCAACTTGTTCAATTACGTCTCCAATCAGTGTTGGGCTGTGGAAATGACGCCACTTGTTTGGCTGGAACTTATTTTGCATTGTTTTTATTTCAGTACTCGCAAGTATGCAAATGTTCGATCAATCTGTTGAATCTATAATAGTTAACAAACTATTATAACCAAACATTCGCGCAGACGCAGCTGTTTGCTTCAAATTCATCATACAAATTCCTCAAACAAATATTGAAAAAACTAACTTTGACAATGATTATGGAAAGTATATTTCGTTATCAATTGAAAATTTATTATGTATTCCACTTAGTACTAGGAACAGTGGTGTATAATTGATCCACCTCCAAACTCACTCAAGTACGTCCCCAATCACTGCGGGACCGGGGATGACGTCACGCACCCCCAAATTCTTCAAAGTAATCAAAAATGAAAAAAAACTTTAACAATGATAATGGAAAGCCTATTTCGTTATCAATTGAAAATGATTACGTATTCCACTCGAGTATTATGAACAGTGATGAATAATTAATTGAACCACCTCCAAACTTACACAAGTACGTCTCCAATCAGTGCTGGGCTCTGAGGATTACGTCACTTTTATGGCTGTAACTTGTTTTGCCTTGTTGTTATTTCAGAACTCGCAAGTAAGTATGCAATGTTCGAACAATCTTTTAACAAATGCATCAGCTGATTGCTTCTAATTAATCCGTACAAATTCTTGAAAGTAGACAAATATTATTGAAAGGCACTTTGACAATGATAATAGAAGGCCTATTCCGTTATCAATTGAAAATGATTACGTATTCCACTCGAGTACTAGGAACAGTGTTGTATAATTGATCCACCTCCAAACTCTCAAGTCTCAAGTACGTCCCCAATCACTGCGGGGCTGAGGGTGACGTCACGGCTGTGACGCAATGGCCGGGTCGATTGTCCAGAAGCCGTTCAGAGTTGAGTTCATCCGTGATGGAAATTTATTCACCAAGTCCTCGGTTAATTTTAGCCAACTGCGTTTCAGCTCGCGTCACTCTTGGCGCCATAATGCATTCGTTCAACTAGGGGTTCCTTGTACTCGAGTGATCTCAAAAATGCAGCGGTTGAAGGTTGTTCTAGACAAAAGCCGAAATTGTGAGGATATCTGAAGTTTTGCAAGTATGTATTTTTTGAAAAACATCAATAGGCATTAAATTTGAGAGATTTATGTATTAATATAAAAATACGTTAAGGGTTTCCTTTTCAGAGTCATAACTCGATGATGGCTGGACAAATGTTTTTATTGTTTTATGAGTTAGTTTGAAGGTAGATTTGTCAATACGTCTCAGAACTGTGGAAAGGGCTTCACTTATAGGACTGAAGTTAAGGAACAGCGGTGCTTTTCGTCGACACAAGATCAAACTCGCCTCACTTCGTTTATAACTAAAGAGACAAGCTTTTAAATATTACTAAAAGTTAACCACAAATTAATTGTAACACTTTAGTAAATAAAAGCGACGTCGCTGGTTCAATCCCGGCGAATCCTGGCGACTCCTGTTCCATCATGAGGATATATGCTTGTTCTCTTTAATCGCCGTAAGAGTCTGTTGGCCCATGCAGACAGACAGCTGAGGTTTTTGGTCAAGAAAATAAAGAAGAAAGAATAAACAATAGGGTGAAAACGGACTTAATCACTCATCAAGCCGTAATTTTTACTGTTTATGTTTTTTTGTACAGTAAAGTAAGTTTTGTTAAGTACCGAAATTAAGCGCTTTAGTCTATTGAAAGCGCGCCAGAGTGCCTTGCAGGCCTTCAACTGTTGCAGTTACATCCTCGCCTCAACAGACGTTAGACAGCATCGTTTTGCATTTCTCCTCGGCAGTGTGATTTGATCGCTTGTTGACCGCTCGCTCAGCGCCAAGTCTAGACCTTTGTCTTCGTGCCAACACATTGTTTCAATGGCAGGCAACAATGGAAACGAACGGACCAATCAGCGCACGTCTCGGGTAAAATTAACCAATCAAATGCTTTCAGTCGACCGGTGAATGGATGCGAGTCAATCACCTTAGTATTGGAGATCGTGGAATTTTAGCAAGCTACTAGACGAAAGGTATAACGAAATTGTATTACTGACAGTTATAATTTTTTAAATACATTATGGGGCAAACTGTACGAAAGAAGTCTGTATTTTAACTCTGACGAACACTCGTATTTGACCTATTCCGCTTTTGACCTACTCGCTAATTTGACCTATTCTGACCGCGAATGAAGATTAATCGTGAATTTTACGAAACGTGTCACGCATCAGTATTTATATATGACACATTCAGGCTGCCGATAAGGTCAAATAATAATAGATACAAAAAATATTTAATTATGTGTCCTGGCTACAAAAGGAGTAACACGAGCTATTCTGTTTCCGTTTTAGGTACACATATTGAATTGTGTGATTTATGAAAATTATTTGAAACAGTCTTAAACATTAAATACAATACTAGGAAGAACACAAAATTAAAGAAGAAAAATACATTAACATTTCAAATACTTTTTTATGATAACTTTGTTCTTATTTTGGCCTCAGATTTTCCTTTAGAATGAAATGTTATCTCCTTTTGCTATTACAGTGCTATAATCAACCAAGTTGAAAGAAAAAATCCAAGCATTAAAATAAAATAAAAACATATTATCAAATACTGCTTTTCTTTCAAACATATTTTTATCGTCGGTTGTCAGAAGGTGGCATTGACATTACATGTGTACAAATAGCTGCCGCCGAAGTACAAGCAGCAATGTCGGCCCCCCAAGGCGCTCTAGGCAATATTAATACTGTACTCGTTTTGCTGCACTTAAAATGAAGGCGCAGGATGCCTAACCGTTCATGTTAGACACAGTACCACTGTACCGTATCACTTTTATTTTCTGAATATTAATTTGACTAATATTGGATTTAAGTTTATCATTAATGTAAAAATAATGTGAACAGTATCAGATCAAAGAATTGTGGTTATGCACATTGCCACCCTACTTAAATTTAAAATGTCTTGAGTCACTTTTTAGCTCAGACTCTCTGATCTACTACTTAGTAGGCTAATATACCATCTAAAACTTGTCAGGGTTAATGGGAATAGAAGGCTGGCGGAATGTATAAAAATTTCCTTTACCTACCCAAAAAATAAGGATCTTATCTTCCTCAGTTTTTCCGTCCGTAATGTATGCACGTGTTGTATAAGAAATTTTAGAACCACTTGAGTTATTGACTTGAAAACTTGCAAAAAAACTAAATTAACTACTATCATTATGAGACTTAGTATAATCTTTGAATAAAAAGTCGAATACCGTACACTTTCCCTCCGCTACCTAAAACTTTGTTTAACTACTTTTTACATAATACTTTTTCACCTAGGTTTTACCTAATGAACTGATTGTTCAACCTACTTGGTAAACATACAATCTGTGATGCCCTAAAAACATTCTTAAATTTCCAAGAAAAATATTTTTTTTAGTTTTATTATTTTGTTGGCAAATTAATGACTATAATTCATACAAGCAATAATATGTAAGTAAGTAGAACAAATAAAAATAAGACCTCTCTAAATGCATTACACACGTATAATGCTAGCCAAAGCATTATAATGTTAGAAGAAATGAAAGAAGTCCTTTCTAAACGCATTGCGCACGCGTGATAACCGAGCCGCAGTTAATATATCACGATTATGTAGAAGAAATACAAAGAAGACCTTTGTAAATGCTTGCCGCACAAATGACAAGCTAGCCACATGAAATATAATGTGAGAAAGTAAATAAACAAAAAAATACCTTTCTAAACTCATCATGCACGCATGACAAGCTAGCCACAGGAAATACAATGTAAGTAGAAGAAACAAAAAGACGACCTTTCTAAACGCATTACGCACGCACGACAACATAGCCACAGGCAATATAATAAAGGCGACCTTTCTAAACGCATGACGGACGCATGATAAGCTAACCACAATATAAGATAAGTGAAATAAATAAAAAAGAGACCTTTCTAAACGCATTACGCACGCATGACAAGCTAGCCACAGGTGACAATCATGTGACATTTTCCGATGTGGGAGGCCGTCCACGCGAGGGCCGCCCCCTCCCCCGGGGCACGGAGTTATAGGTTGCTTACTCTAAGGAACTGAATACCGTTGAAATAAATTGATACTCTGTGTAGCACATGGAGCAAGGCGTGTATGTAGGAGTGTCTTATAATGGAGGTCGAAAACGATTAAGTACAGTAATTGTATTATGTGGATCACTGCACTGGAGCAGTGCTTCGTTTTGTGTGGGTGGGATGGATGAATAAATTGTGTGGTTAAATTAGTATTCAAGTTGCGGGATTTATTTTAATTTTCCTCTCCGTCGTCGCTGAAGTGTGCGTGGTTCTCTTTTTCCACTTTTGCAACATTGATGATCGGTTCCACCCAGTATCATTTTATAACTTGAACCGCAACGTGTATTTTTATTGGCACCGTTTTCAGTCATAAAACGCACTCTATATAACAGCGTTAGAGGGGATTTTACTGCAGCGATGGATAACATCAACCCGTGATGGTTTCTTTCATCTCAGATTTCGAATTTTCAAATATTCGGCGTCATACAATTGCAAGCTTGGAAATTAACAAGATAATTCCATGTTTAATTTACAAAGGGAACAAACTATTTCGAAGCTCGCAAATATTGTTTACATCATACTACACAAAAACATCTGTTTTCTGTGCCTTTCTCTCCTGGTTGGAAAGTTACTCTTTGCCGATAACTGCACGGTCAATTTACTGTGCAGTGCACTGTGAATTTCCCGTGCACTAGGAAACGGAAATAATGGAAGTAAACAATCAAAATAATCACCTGATTGCAGCAAACAAACGTTTAATGCATGTTTTAATAGGTTACTTTACGGTAATGTAGTGCCAGCACTGGTAACAGAAGCAAATGTTTGTTTATTGTAGGCGTTAATTTGAAGAATTGAGAAACGTAGTGGCTTAAGGGGCTTATAGACGGGGATAGTACTAGCTTCTAATAATAGCCGCTAGTATTTGCCGCTAGTAAAAGTGACGGATAGTAGCCGTACACACGAAGATAGTATTCGCCGCTAATTTCCGCAGCTATTAGCCTGGCGAGTCACATTGTTGTCATTGTTGTCAACGAGTCGGACGATGAATTTACTCGCCACTTCAACTGGCGAGTGAATGCGAGTTCGTGTTTAGACCGGGAGAGTACTAGCGGCGAATAGGTCACGTGATCTCTACTCGCGTGCTAGTGGCGAGTAAAATTGAACATGTTTGATTTTATTCGCCGCGAGTACCTATTCGCACCTGCAAAGGCTAGTAGGTATTTAGACAGGGATAGTAAGCAGCTAGTAACTAACGGCTAGTACATTACGCGTCTACTAGCAGCTAGTACATTACGCGTCTACTAGCAGCTAGTACTATCCCCGTCTATAAGCCCCTTTAGGCAAAAAATACGTTATGATTAAGTATGTTAGTATGTTTTCCTGAGTAGTATGATGTAAGGTATCGTACGTCACATGCCCGGTAAGTTTTACCGGCCTAGTAAAGTAATATACTATTTCGGCCGAGTATAGTAACAAGACCCGGGGTTAGAGCACTCCCGATCAAAAGGTTAAAAAGTGGCCTTGCTAGGCGAAGAAACACTGATAAAAAATAAATATCACTTCTAAACCACGGGAAGTGAAATACTTTTACCTTATACCGGATTTTTTATCGAAATTACTCGATAAAACTGGACTAAAAAGTATTTCAAAAACGTTTCAGGCTTTAATGACACAAAATATTTTCATAAATAAGTACAGCAGCTAATAAAACAGCAGCTATTTAGTATCACAAACGTTAAACCAATTTATCAATTTCCGTTCCTCATTTCCACCGTCGTTGCCGGCTCGCTCAGCAGGTAGGGAGGCTGAGGGTAGCAGTTGCTTCAGCGGGAGTCTGTGATGGCATCAGCACACCGCTTCCTGCGATCGATGCGGATGCGTCTGCGTGCGGCGCGGCGTAGTGATGAAATACTATCGATAGTATCGATAGTTTGTTACTATCGATAGTTTTTCAATCGTGAGACTATCGGTATTAAACTATCGATAGTTTAGCAAGCTGAACTATTGTTCATAATAATACAATTTTAACCATAACAATTACAAAAATTGTAATGAATATGTCCATAATACAACTCTACGATGATTATAACGTTTCTTTGAATCTTGAATCTATTTATTATCTCAGTTTGAATTCACTACCATAACCTACCTTAGATTTTACCGGTCACGTTGAAACGCTGCAGACGATACCACAACACCAGAGGTGTATTGCCCATCTACGTCTGCAGTAGTAGACTTCGAAAGTTTCTTATAGGAGTTCTTGTTGATTTGCGAGTTCTTTCACGTTTTAGTTTCTGATATATGATTTATTTTTTAATATGTTTGTCTTGAAAGGTAAGAGAGCATCTATGTCTATTTATAATTATTTACAATAACGCCTATTACTCTGTTAGCCTACATCTTGACAAACAATGTAGGCCCACTTATTATAGATAACGAACTCGCTGTTAAAAACCGCAAATTAATAATCGCAAGAACTATCGATAGTACTATCGATAGTTTTTAAAAAATATCGAGAACTATCGATAGTCGGACTATCGATAGTATTTCATTCCTACGTGCGGCGGCGCCTAACCTAACCTAACCTGTCCCGCCAGGAAATCGCATTTCCACCATAACTGATCACTTTGCCCCCTCCCCTTAGCCGAGTGTTCTCACTTTCGCTATAGCGCTATTGAAACTGGGGAGTTGTAAATCTCCTGAATGCGATTTGTGAGATCGGTAGGAGACGAATAAGGGGAGTGCTCTTACATTTAGTGGGATCGGATACGAACTAGACAACCAACTGCGAAAAAACGGAAAAACATAGCGCTGGTCTACTATTTTTTAGTCGATCAAAAAATGGCGTTTCTTATTTTTTAAACTAAAAATATCAATTTTTAGTATTTTTACCCAGCATTTGTTTGGTATCATCCTTTTATGGAGCTCAAAATATCCAGACAACCAGCTTGCCCCGTCAATAATTAATCGTCTCGGACCAACGTCCAACGTATACGTGCCTCGTACGTGTGAGGTAGAGCACGTTCTTGATTTGGATTTTTACAAGTTCAAAACCATACGTAAGTGCATCGTGTATTATAGTCGTTGGTAAATGTCGCACGACGATATATTATTAACCAAACGTTAATATTTTCAGGAATATATTATTAACCATAACATCGCTATAAATACCTTCAAGATCGACGAATAATTTGTTCAAAGTTTTCTTGTACAGAACAGCTCATACTCTTTCATTAAGTACTAAACCAAACAATTTTAGAGCAAAGTTTATCTTTATGGGGGTGTTTGTGAAAATTTATTTTAGCGAATTTCCCTATATGGAAGAAGCTATTACCTTAGGTCTAGCTAAGCCCCGAGACCATGATAACTTTTCGTTTTGGGGCCACCAGAAGCAAAACATACCGAATTTTTTGATATATATATATATATATATATATATATATGTGTGTGTGTGTGTGTGTGTGTGTGTGTGTGTGTGTGTGTGTGTGTGCGTCTGTGTCTGTGAGCACGATAGCGGCCGTAAAAATGGTCTGATTTTAATGAAATTTGGTACAGACATGTAAAGTGGTAATCCCTCGGACGAGTTCGTAAACCAGCCCGATCAGACCGGAAGGGGGGGTTAAGGGGGATAAACCCCCAAAAATAGGTTTTTTGAGTTTTTTTACTAAGAAAAAAAAAATTATCGAATTTATATTAGCACCATTGAATTCAGTTCAAAAAAACAAACAATTTAGTATTTTTAATCACTGCTCTATGTCTACTGGTTACCGAGATATTGAAAGTGGTAAACACAGTGCGTTGTCCCAATGATAACCTTATGGGAAATAAGTAAAATTCTATATCTCGGTTATTTCTCAACATATCTTGATAGAACTTGGTAAATGGCTTCTTATAGTTCAAATCTACTAAATATTAAATTAAAACCACCCAGTTTTAATATAACTGTAGCAGCAAACCTGCGTACTCATTCCCCATGTTATTCTTATGGAGCTTACCAAAACATGTCAAATCCCGCTATGTTGGATTGAAATATGTCTTTTTGCATTTGAAATTGGCTGAGTATGCAGGTCTGCTGCAACGGGGGTATTTTGTTTTATAGTAAAACCGTCGTCAAAATTCCGCGAATGTTCTGTGTGAATTCGACCAATTTTTGTACGAAAGTCATGATTTATGATGTAGCAGCTTCTCCTGGAAAGCCTAACTTAATATTTATGATTACCGAATTTACTACCACTGAACCGCTTTTATTATTGCAAATGCTGCTTATGTGTGGTATGTATGAAAATCCCCATAATTTGGACAACACACTACGACAGTTACGTCAATAAATACTAGGGTTAGTATACATTGGTTACGGGTAAATTAGTATTATTTTTATGGTAAACGGTGTAGGTGTTATCTAATGTAATTATTAAAGGTATATTACACAACATTTTATTTTTTATTGTGTATTAATTGATTTCCATAAAATGTGGTGTATAGGTAGTCTACTAAATGTCACTATCATCAAGAGTATTATTTACCCACCCCATAAATCTTCGAAGTAAAAAAATCAAACTTTTCATAAGCAGCTCTCATGATTTCGTTTAAACATTTGTTAGTTTACAAAAGGTTGGACATAATATATGGCATTGTTATTAAATAAACTATAGGCACCATATTATGTTCGTATTTTGATACAGTTAAAGTTTATTTTTACTTAATTGTCAGCTTGTTTTAAACAGATTCTTGTTTCAATTGTTTTGATTGCTAATCAATGTTATTTAAATAGGTTAAACCAGAACTTTGAGGGCATTCCAAAGGTTTCTTTGCCCTAATATTAAGGTCACTGCGCAAACCCAGGGCGCTAAATTACTTTAATCGATTAAAAATGAGGTTTCGCTACTATGGGACTTGGGACCTTTAAAAGGCACATCTACACTTCTTTCAAACGACATGTAAATCATAAAGATTGGCCCAATAGTTTAGCCATAATTTTATTCTGCACATAAAACGTGTTATAATTTAATTATTTAAATCTTCTTTTAGTAAATAGATAGAAAAATTATTGAAAAAGTAAGTGTAAGGTTTCGGGTACCGTTTTAAAAAAATAATAAATTGTTATATCTGGCACACCAGGAAATAGATTTCCCCCCAACCTTTTGATGTGACATATTATTACACTTTACGATAAATTTAAAAAGCTTTTCTTTATTAGGAGCACCAAAAAAGGTCGCTGAATGAGTTTATTGCTGGGGAAACTATTGTTTCTTATTTGCCTGGGTAGTTAATCAACTGTGATCATAGTTATTTATTATACATTATTTGCAATGGAGACCTACCCAGGTAGGTATTTTAAGCCAAGTATGAATGACAGATAAGTGTGTTGGATATTGTGATGTGAACTAGTAGCCTTGTTACTAAGGCTGACTTGTTCCTTCTGATTTAATTTCGTTTCATTTTCCTTAGACATGACTGTTGATTAATAGCGCAACAGCCAATGGCAACTAGGGGAACTAGTTTAACGCGGGGTCTGAACGATGATTCCGCCAACTTCACTTACGAACCGGTATAATTATGAGGATGGTCTTATGTACGAATGTAGTATTCACTTGGGCGGACGTTAACCTCCACCAGGTAACTCTCCACGATTCGTGACCTCTAAGTAGCTGGATTCTCCAAGTAGCTTGGTCATTCTTACAGGCCCAGAAAGACGCAAGCAAAGTTTTTACAGGTCAACAAAAACATTTCTTTTAATAATTTCAGCTGAGGTTCAGCAGACGATTTGATGAGTTTACATATTTTTTACCGCCCGCCTTATTTCGTACTCCCAATAATAATTTTGTATTCATTTCGCCCAAATATATACAGCAAGTTTAATATTTCTTTTGATATTTTAAGCAACAAAACAGTTTGATGTTTGCTGGATCAGAAAGCATCGTTTGAAAATTTACAGCCAGCCAAATAAATAAAACGATTTCTCTCTCCCTGTAAAATATTCGTGTATGTAAGAAGATTCTGATAGCGGTCAAAATAATTTTTAATGACCCACTTTAATTTGACCTTGAAATTAATATTAATCTGAAATAATAATTAGGTCGCTTTTCTAAACATTTCCATCGAACTGTCCGCTGTCGGGTCAGCGGGGACGGTAGAGCGCCGGCTAATCATTTTTCTCGCTACTCCCCGTTTCCGAGTTTTTGCACCGCCTCTCTATTCCAATCATTTCCCGCCGTTTTGCTTTAACTGGATTGAGTTCCCGTCGACTTAATCAAAGCTGTTCTCCTCCCAGATTGTTTTAATTATTTACCTCAGTGGATTGTAGATAAGACAAGGTTTTAGAGTAGGCCTAATTTTTGATGAGAGTATGAAATTATATTTCAAATACAAATATTTTATTATTATCGATGATAATATACTAATGACAAAAATGTTCAAATTCCGCTTCAGTCACTATTTTCTCTCGTTAAGGCCTCCTAACAAAAAATCCGCGTTTGTGTAGGCCTCATACATTCCATTCCTTCAAATAAGATCGTGAAAGAAATGGAAAACTAAATAAAAGGTTCGAATTTTCAGTTACAATGCAACCTGAATTTGCCCAAAAATCTTTAAGTACAATAAAAGAAATATTGGTGTTATTTTAATACTATTGAAAACAAATTTCGTAGATAGTTTATAAAACTTATAGTTAACTTTTCAATTAATTATATCTATTGTGTTATTTTCAATTCCAGGCATAGTATTCACTTTTACCATTAACTCCACCTGAATTTTCATTCTTTAACTTTGGTTTTGGTCTTTGAAACATATAATCTTTTTACAATAAAATCACATTGTTTAACCTCTCAAATTTCACAAGTCTTTATATTCCAAATTTGAAAGGTTTGGATTTTTCCAACTCTTTACAAATTTTGAAGAATTATAAATATAAAACTGTAAGAGTGATCATTTAGATGCTTTTAAATTCTTAACAAGAAATTATACTAAGCGAGTTTTCGAAATAAGTTAAAGTTATTCAAATTTTACAAAAGCATTAGGTTAGTAATATCGTCCATTTTAGTGATCAAAATTAACGCACCTCTAAAGTGTTCTAGAACCTTTACAGCCTGGACAATTGGGAAGTATCAGCGATCGTGTTGCTACAGCTACAAAATTCAACCAGAATTACATCAAGGTGTTGCCGGGATATCTCCTCACTTATAACGACTTCGTTTTTCCTCATTTCCGCCACTTCCGTCACCCCACCTCTCTCTTTCAATCACTTCTCGTCACTTTATCTTAGACATATTGAGGTTTCTTTGACGTTATTTGTTTAGGAGCTCTACAACATTTTGTAATTTGCCTTAATCACTAAGGATGGAACGTAGAAAAGATTTATCTGTTGATTTGTAATCTGTAATCTGCGTGATTTTATATTCTATACAGCACATTGTGTTTTTTATTGCCTTATTAACAGTAATATTTTCAGTGATATATCTAACATATTAATAATTTTTGCAACACACATTGTCTTTAAGTAACCTTTTTGGAAAATATAAATAATGTTTTCAAGTATTATTTTTAAACATTCAATAACACAACTTACACCCCCTCCACATTTCATTCCAAATTTAAATCGTTTTTAATACAAAAAATCACTCAGTTTTACAATTATTAATAGCAGCAATCCCTAGCCTGCGTACCGTACCATTTCCAGAACATCTGTTAGAAATGAATTGTAGCTGTAATAGTTTGAAACCTATGCAAGATATAAGAGTCACCAAATAACTTTACTTGGCGGATGTCCCTTAATCAGCTGGGTGAGGATTTTAACAACTATTTAATGGCAGCGAGGGAACCTTTCTAAAAACATCTCATGGTTTAAGTGTTTAAGAGTGAATATATCGTTTGATTACTTCCAAACCAGGTGTTTAATTTGAGTAGTAAAGATTACCCGCCAAGTTATCCGGCGAGGCCAATATCAACATGTAAATGAACGATTAATAAGCTGAACCGCCCATGCAATTTGTAGAGCTGATAAAAATGTAATGTAGGGGGAGGGGAGTGGGGGAGGGGTGGTAGAGCGTGGGGGGAGGGGGAGGTAACGAACCGCGAGTCCTCAGCCCTCTTATTTTGCGTAGTCGAGTAGGTTTTTGAGCGCATGAAAGCTACGCGCGCCCAATGACTCGTTTAGCTTCACACTTTCATGCCAATGCTAATAACCAGATTTTTTAAACACGATTGATGTGTGTGTGGCTTAAAATAAAATTTACCTGTTAGGTAGATGTAGGTATCGTGAGTCGTCGGTTCCTCCTGCAATAGTTCTAATTTGTGTAAATTAGCAACTAAATCAAAGGTAAAGGTAATTTTTCACCACACTACGACGAAATCACCTGCCGCCACCGGACCAAAAACGTTTGGGGCCCTAGGGCCGAAAGTCAGCTGATCGTTTATTTGCTTGAAACAACGTCAGTCCATCACGTAATTATACGGCACTAAAGACAGGATAGTTGCGATCATATGATTTTTATAGCTGTGTTTTGTTTTCAAGTGAGTCAAATAATAATCAGTTTTTTATTATTTAGGGTATATTTCGTTGTGTAGTATGGTGAAAAATAGCGTTCGCACCTCGCCCGAAAGGGTTTTGCAGGACTCGATCGTTTCAAATTCTCGACTTCGTCTCGAATTCGAAAAACGATCTCGAGCCTGCAAAACCTCATTTTCGGCCCTTGTTGCGAAATATACTATTAAGTTTTGTGAAATCTTTTGTTCAAACCCTTTCAACCATTTTACTATTATTTCATTTCGCTTATTCACACAATTTATCTCAAGCTCTTATGAGAATTGTAGTATGAATCTACAATTTTGCTAGTCAGAATTGACGCAGCTTTTGATACTTTAGAGATTTCGAAATCTTAAGAAATCCATTGCCTAACGTCAATATCTCTTTTCCAACTTGTGTTGTATACCAGTTTTAGTGATGTTCAAATGTTCAATTTTAAAGATTTTTTGACGAATTATAACCTAATAACTCATAGAAAAGAAAAGTAACTAAGATTGGCAGTAATGTGTGACCTTTAAAGCAGCAATGACCATTTATCTTAGCAAATTGATTGCAGGACCCTAAATGCAGAACCTATGCTAGTTTATATCTCCCGCATGGGAATTGAATGTAGGTCAACTGTTCTCAAAGATACAATTATTTCTAAAGCTATACTCATTTATCTCACATATTCTAAATTCATCGATTTTTCGTTACAACTGTACTACCGTTGCATTCCGATCTTGAAGCAGATATTAATAATAACTCAGATGTGGCCATGTGATCTTGCTCTTAATCAAATATAGTCCTCCCAACCAATTCAGACCGTCTCCAACACCAAGTTCAAAGTCGCCCCTTCGATAAGCATGAAAATTATACACTTTGTTCAAAAACCTACTTTTTTATGTAGCCTAAAATGTTCTTTATCTTCTATGCAACTAACCTGCCGCTAGTGGAAACCATAGGTTATTTTGTTTCTTATGCGGATTTCGGGTTCAGTACACAAGTTGATAAGATTGGAAACAGTTTTTTTACAACCGCTGACTTCCGGGGAATAACTTCAATTCTCGACCAGACAAGGAGATAGGTTTAATAGCTGGATGTACACAGTGCCAGTAATCTTTAGTAATAAACCTGCGGCGCTCGTAAATGGCAGCTAACTGCACAAAGGTTAGGGTTCGAACACAATCTCTTAGGGCCCATCTGGGGCCGACGCAAACTCCCCCGGAAAATAGGGGAGTTTGCGTCGGCCCCGGTCCATCTGTAGTTTACTTTAAATCAGCTGACTCTGATGATAGGGTTTCCTGTTTCCTGTTGTAAAAACCTTGCTAAGCGACGTTGACGTTGCCAGTTCGATGGCTGCGGCTTTATTACTTATTTATATGGATAACCATAACTATCCACTCACTTACTACACCCATAACTATCTATCTCACTACTTGGCAGTCCTATTCTGTCAAGTGCTCCTAGTTCAGACCAGAGGATAATTCTAGGTAACTCTCTCTTCTTGTCCACTACCAAGTACAAAAAGCCTTAATGGTTGAGATGCTAAGACGGCTAAGAGAGAATTTTCCTGTGCAAATTTAACTTAACCTAACGCTAAGTTAAGTCAAGTTATCGATAACTTTGAGTTTGTACTAAATGGTATGAGCAAGAATGTCTCTCTTTTTACTTTAAAAACAAACGTTTCTTCCAATTTTGCAATAACAGTTGTTACGACCTTAGACACCCCTTGACTTTAACTATTCCACAGCACAAAAACCATTTTTTTTCTAAACAGTCCTTCTTCAATGTAGTTAAACTTTTCAATTCTCTCCCGAATTCCATCAAAGCCGAATCAATCGAGGCCAGGTTCAAAAGGAAGTTACGGTCTTTTTTGGTATCCAAGGAATATTACAGTGTCAGGATTACCTTACTGATAATTAGAAGAGATTTGTTTTTATGTTATATGTAAGAGTCATATACTGAATACATGCACTGTATTTTTTATTATTTCTGTACATATGTTTGTATGACGTTTTTCCATGCTTCTTAAAGTTAATGACAATAAAGAATTCTTGATTCTTGTGGTTTTACAATTATTTCAAGACTATATACTTCTATCAATAACTATCTAGACGAATATGAATGAAGGATGAATGTTCGATGTTTGAGATGATAGCCTTAGTTCTCATCAAGACTAAATCAATCACTTTAAAATAGTGTAATCTCCCTAATCTCCCCCACAAAAAAAACTAACCTAACCTCTCGTCCGCAGGTCACTACCTGCTGACGGTGCAGTGGGCGCCGCGGGAGGTGCGGATCTGGAGCCCCAAGTACGCCGGCACCAAGGACCTGTGTCGCCTGGAGCTGTTCGCCCACATGGCCAACATGGCGACCGGCATGATCAAGGTGGTCGTGGAGACAGTGAGCGCCAAGAACACATCCTGGGTCGTCGCTGAGCGCACCGGCACCAGTAGTAGGACGTGAGTGTTACCGTTAGACTTAAGGCATTTATAAATTTATTTATTGAATCTAAAGTACACCTTCCATCGCAATAGAAAATGTGTACCAGGTTTCGAGTGACCCAGGATTAACGAACTCTTAGTAATAGTTAATCCCCAACAGAGTGTACTGATGTCACCAATTAATTTAGGTACCAGGAGCAGTTAATATATAATTTAGTGACATACGAAATAAACAGTAGTCAATTAATTATTCATTTATGCAATATAGAATACAAATTGTTCAAGTAAATAGCTAAAATAAGGGGCTGATAGACACGGGCGGATTTAGATCATAATATTTGGGGGTGTCAGCCAGCTCACCTAAAGTTTGAAGTATTGTATACTCAAATTCAAACATCAAACTCCTATTTGAATGGTCCGTTTTAAGGCATTTTCCAAGTAGGTACTTTTTTTATTTAACAACAACCATTTGTAATTAATTGCAAATACCTCAATCAAAGTTTTATTTAAAACATTTCCCCCTACACTGCCCGCAAATCACCGAATGTCAGGGGTGCCAGGCACTCCCTGGCACCCCCAGAAATCCGCCCATGCTGATAGAAGTCCCCCCTGTTGGTGAAACTGTGTCAACTTTAAATTCTGGGTCACCCAAAAGTCCACCTGTCCAGCTGGGCCATAAGAATGGAAGGTCTATTAATTATTTATAGTCAAAGCTTAAGGGGAATAAAAGCCCCAGCATTACCAGCTAGGCACATCTCCCTAGGGATATTGTATCCTCCCGGCTTAAGGAAGGAAGGGATTATCAGGATAGGGCCAGTCAGCCTCGCCCATGATGGAAGAGAGATACATTTCCAACCCATCCCAACTCGCCCTCTATCCTGAGATCTCCCAAGCATTTCCAAACAAGGACCTCTACCTGGAAGGTCTCCTTCAGTTTGGTCTCCTTCCCTGGTTGGTTCGTCCTCCAGACTAGTAAGCGCTTAGAAGTTTGTCAGGTAAGGGTCCCTCATCCTCTGCCCGATGGATAAGCCAGGATGCTCCATAACTCTCTCCAGTGCTCAGACCTGACTGGGTGTCTAAGCTCAGCCAGGAATCAAAGTTCCCTGAGAGACAAGGAGGAACCAAGGTGAACAGGAAGCTGATCAATCCGTACAGCCAATAAACTTACCAGTACAATGTAAATTTATAATTACAGTGCCCATGCAACCTCTGCACTGCCAGGTACTACTGTAGAGTCAGGCCCTGAGTAATTCATAGGTCAAGTCACATAACGTGGCCTAGTCCACCCATAAGACTGATATCAGTTTTAGCTCTGAAATGTGTATGGCCTTGGGCACATTCATTGAGTTGAACTTTAGATAGCTTCTTGACAGTACAGTGACTCCCATTTACCTGGACTCCTCAGGATTGAGATCCGTCCGGATAACGGTTTTCCCGGTTAAATCAAGGTTCCTAAAAAATGTCTGCCACGCCAATACATAGTAATTATTAAAAAAAGTAAATAACGACAGTAATACTCTTTGGGGGGTAATTACTATGAATGCAAAATTCACCAGAAATATGTTTAGGCTTTAAATCTTAAAAAATAACCATTGGAATTTGTGACGGGTGCAAGATACTATTTCTCACATCTTTCCCATAAGAATTGTAGATACGGTACCGTCCATTTCCTGGCGATCAAGTCCAGTTGAACCAATGTGATGAAAATTGTCCGGTTAAAAAGATCCAATTCCCATGGAGTGTAGTCCAGTTGAATAAATGTCCGGTTAAAAGGTGTCCAGATAAGACAGAGACTACTTTAGGAGACCCAAAGCTTGTTTATACTAGGCTGATAAGTCAGCAATATTGGTGAATATTGTGTTCACTCCAAGCTGAAGCTAGCAGCTTCCTCACAACCGCTGATTGTCAGCACAGGCAACCAGACTAATGTAAAAGGGCCTTAAAGGATAGAATAAGGTTGTAGTGGTTTAGCTTAGGCACTGCATCATTGTCACCAATTTGAATTGTTTTCAATAAAAAAACTACAGAATACTGACTTATTATGTAATAACGCATACTAAACCTCCAATTTGTAAGTATAAAAATCATTTTCCATCCAAAGAAATGTTGGGAATCTATTGGCTTCAATGTCAACAACCGCTTTTTATGCGATCTCTATGAGCGACTGAATGTCCCGAAAACTTGTTTACTTCAAATTAACGAAGCTAAATATACCCTCGGGGACAGAGGCAGTGTGTACGCGAAGAGTGGACGTAGTGGTCTATTCCCGTCTCGAGTCTCGAGTCAGCTGCTCGTCTGGGATCCCGCCAGCCATTGTTTGTTTTATTAACTTTCCATCAAGCCGACCATTTTATTCCACACCTGCTTGTCAAACGGGTGGCAAACTATTAATATTGTTTTGTTTTCGGCAACATCTCCGTTTATCTTTAAACCTGAGGGGTTTTTACCCTCCCATTTGTAATACTGGATTGTGTTTCCTTCTTTCTTGGTCCGTTGCCCTGTTTCTTCAAGTTTTGAAATAAAGAAAACTATTTTTACCTAGAGTGTGTGAGACACTGCAAATGGTTTCATACTTTTTGAAACACAGTTGCTTTTATATTTAGAAAATTGACTATGGGAAAAGATTTATTATTCATTGTTTATTTCATATGACTTTTCTTTTCACCTCTATGTTTTGGGTGTAGTTCACTTTAGTGACAATAAGTAAGAATTTCTTGTGACAGCAGGTGAATAGGTTTTTAAGAAATTGATCATTTAGCAATATTGTCACAGATCATAGACAACAATTAAAGAAGAAAGTGGATATGAATTCTTTATAACTAAATCATTTTTTTTTTAAATAAGCTTATCACTGATAATTTTTTATCAGAGTTTCACTCACTTAGACTCAAAAATGATTTTGTCAATCTAGTAAGGGAAGTGAACTTATGTACTTGGTTACCTATCCTTTGGATTTAGGTTGGCTCTCGTCTTGTAGTCTACCCGGTGAGAGAAGATTAAGAACCAACAATTCGATCGGACGACAAATTCGATTAGGAGATGTAGGATTATTGCCTGCAATACTTTGTATTTATAAATCCTTTAATTTTATACCAGGTGCCCGAAAAGAAACTCTAATTTTGAAAAAAAATACCCCCGTTGCAGCAAACCTGCATACTCAGTGAATTTCCAGTGCAAAACAACATATTTCAATCCAACATAGCGAGATTTGACATGTTTTTGTAAGCTCCATAAGAATAACATGGGGAATGAGTATGCAGGTTTGCTGCTACGGGTATATTAAAACTGGGTGGTTTTAATTCAATATGTAGTAGGTCTGAACTAGGAGAAGCCATTTACCAAGTTTTATCAGGATATGTTGAGAAATAAGCGAGATAAAGAGTTTTACTTATTTCCCATAAGGTTAACATTGGGACAACATACTGTGTTTACCACTTTCAATATCTCGGTAACTAATGGACATAGAGTAGTGATTCAAATACTAAATTGTTTGTTTTTTTGAGCTGAATTTAATGGTGCCAACAAAAGTTGGATTATTTTTATTTTTTTATGTAAAAAACTCAAAAAACCCATTTTTGGGGGGGTTTATCCCCCTTTACCCCCCCTTCCGGTAGTGTGATTGGGCTGGATTACGAACTCGTCTGAATAATTATTACTTTACACATCCATTCCAAATTCATTAAGATTGGATCATTTTTACGCGAGTTATCGTGCTTAAAGACACATAGATATATATATACATTTATGAAAATGAACGAATAGTGTTTTTTGCTTCTGGGGGCCCCAAAACGAAAAGTTATCGTGATCTTGGGCTGAGGTCTTACCATGAGTACTACGGTAACAGCTTCTTCCCTATAGGGGAAATTTGCTAAAACTCTAAATTGTCGTATAATAATATACAATATATATATACTAGGAGTACGCTCATATGTCGCGTATAGGTTGAACGAAGTGCAGTAAAATTAAAGGAAGGCTATTAACAAAAAAATAAATATTTAAACGTATAATTAACTACTCATTTAGAGATTAAAACAATCTTCGGGGTATAAATATGATGTAGTTCAAATTTCATGAATTTTCATCAAATAATAAAAGAGGAGTTAGTTCACAAAGAGTGATTTTCAAGTCGAGTATAACTCACTCCAGTCGAATAAAAAGAGAAGTCTGTGTTGGTATATTTAGTGCTACAGCCAAAACTACACGTTGTAGACCCTTGATCTTGGTATCAAATTAAAGCTTGGAATCTCACTAATGCACTATGATGGTTGGGTTTCAATATCTTATAGGGTGTAGGCACAGGATCGTCTGAAAGGGACCTATGTCAAGGATTTTTTGAGTAATTTAGGTTTCATTTGTTTATATCAAAACATATGCTTTAATTTGAGATGGTTACCGAAGTTGCAGTGGTTGCCAACATTGCCAACAGAATGCAGCACCTACAATTGTTTTTGTACAACAGGTGAATACAGTCTTATTTAGAAAATATGTTTTTATTTACGTTTTTAATTATTTTGTAAATTTTTACTGTTAGGTTATTTTATTAAAAACATAAAGTGCACTAAAATGTATAATTACATTTTTTTTGTTTTAAATTCAAAGTTAGTAGTACAAATAAGATAAGAAAATTTATCTTATTTGTATATAAGAAATGGCTATGAATGATGCTATGGCTATGGCTATGATGCTATCTAACAAAAGGTCGCCGTTAGATAGTAACAAGACCCGGGTTTGGACCGTTCCCGATCAAAACGTGCCACTGGCGTAGAAAGACACAAAAATACAAAAAAATGTGAAAACGTTGAAGAAAATGTTTGCAATTCCATACTGTATGTTATCACATAGACAAAAGATTGTAAGAAAAAATTAAACAACGAAAAAAAAAACAAATCTAATAGTATCACGGAAAAATCACAGTTACATAAAAAACACTATCGTAACAGACTGGAACAGAAAGGGGAATATACGCACAACGTGATGAAAGAAATAATCAGAATAGAGATAACGGAGAACCTTCGAAAAAGGGATCAAACATAAGAAGTTGATTTAAATTAAACAATTTACTAGCTGTTTGCAAAAGGACAGGGAACTATGATTTTGACCGTAAAGGACACATTATTCCAATCAAATATAGATTATATTGAACACACAAATGTCATAATTGGCAAGATTTAGAAAATTTGTAGTTATTTATTGTTTAGCAAAGAAATTAATTCTAAAAGGATGTGTTGTTTGAAAGGGAAAATAAGACTGCTACCACTAAATATGCCACACCTGGCTTTCTCAAATATATATATGGAGAAACATAAAATTATATTGAATTTCACATATTATTAGACGTTATAATGCTTGCTTCCAAATAACGTTTTTTGCAGTTATTACTTAGGCCTTCATACGATTTTCCAACCCAGCGAAGCGGGTTACCAACAGCTAGTATTACAATAAATAATATATCAAAATTATAAATTGAAAAAAGGTCAAAGTACAATATTTAACCCTAGAAAGGTATCGTTATTCAAAAATACGCTAAAGGTATCAATACGTAAATTTTACTCTGTGGTTAAAAATTAAAATATGTTTGATGAAATATTTATATTTTTTAAAGAAGGCACACCCAAATACAAGAAAACATTGATAATATTATTTACTATATAATAAACTTACATTATGTCTTTAGCTCCTTTTGAATTTAAGGGAATAAGCTCCATAAGAGTCCATTGAAAAGCACATTTTGCTGTTGTAGGTATCGTACGTAAATTTGACGTATTTTTTCAATTAAATTTGGAAATACATTAAGACCAGCCATAATACGGTTATATTAAATCAAACCTGTAGCGGGAAAAGCACTGCTGATGGTACAGGGCTCAAGGTCATTTGATTGCAAAATTGGACAAAAAAACACTTCCCTACACGTCAAAATTACGTACGATACCTTTCTAGGGTTAAAAAATTAAGTTTCCTGTAGTGTGAGTGTTTCCGCAGGACATTATTTTTTTATCTATAGATATGAGTTTTAAAGGAAAGAAATTGAACTATTTGTGTTTAGGGTGCCAATTCACCATAGTTGTAAATACACACACCCAGTATTGTGTATGCATTTTTTTAACACTGGATGATTGTTCCAATTGCAGGTGGGATTACTACATTTTCAACGTCGGACGCATCAAACAAGAGTTCAACATAGTGATAGAGGTGATCCCTGGGGACCAGTTCCCCTACCACGTTGCCTTCGACAACATCAGACTCGTCGACTGTTTCAGCGGTAAGTCGGAGCATATATTTTTAATTTTCTTGGTAAATAAAATCAATATTTGATTAATTTTATTAGTAAATTTGTAATGACTCATTTACCAATCACATTTTGAATTACAAAAAACTTGAATCGAAAAAAATCAGGATAGTTAAAGTCGTTATGAACTCAACACTTTCAGTCAGTAACTGTAGTACTGACATCTGGCAACTGGTTTTGTAATTATTATAAGTGTGACTTTAAGTTTGACCTCATTTTGGCTATAAATTTTGAAAGAACAATAAAGGAAGTTTGAGGTACTGTCCACCGATGACTTGATGGCTAGCGGGATAAATTTTAGGGGAGGGGATTGCGGGCCGGTTACCATAACAACGACGCTACTACCCGTCTACATTTAAAAATAACAGATGATAAACACAAGAAATTCGTAGTGAAATCAATTGATCATATGTTATTGTTTCTTTTTCCACGTTTGAAAATCCAAATTGATCCAGTTGTGTTTGTAAACATCCAAGCTTCTCCTATTCACGCCATTATGCTCTATTTGTGCGAATGAAAGTTTTAAAATTAGTTTTTTTGTGGTAAAGGTTTCGTGATTTTCCTGTTTCGTGATGGCATCTGTACGTAAAAATGGACATACCATTCGGGCGCGCAACTAAACGCCCGGCGCACTGCAGGTGAGTACGTCAGCGCGGGGAGTACACAGCGGCATCTGCATCAGTATAGTACAGACTACATTTTCAGGTCGGCTACTAGTGTCGCATTTGCAGCGAGAGGGGAACAGCTCAGCCAATAGCAAGCGCACTCCTCCCCTCCCCCTGCACTTATCCCGCTAGCCATCAAGCTATCGGTGGACAGTATGTTGGGATCAGGGCTGTACCCAGCTGTGGCGGGCCCCGGTAAAGATATTAAGCCGGCCGGGCCCCTCATGTCCTGGTACTTCACCCGTTCCACTCTAAACCGTAGCTGATTTCCAGCTCGGCAAAAGTGGTGACCTTTTTTTTTTTTTTACTCACACGTTCACACGTCCCGATTTTGTTCCTTCGTTGCCGCTCCGGGCCCTTTTTACCCGTTCCCGGTCCTTGTCGGGGGCTTTCCACTATTTCGGGGAGGCCCCCTTCGGCCCGCCCCGGGCCCCCCTCTTGACCCCGGGCCCCGGTAAAATTGTACCGGCTGTCCCGGTCTGAGTACGGCCCTGGTTGGGATGGATTCTTAGGGACTGAGGAGTATGCCGAAATTCAAGAGCATGTTGGTACTTTATGAGATAGTATGTTCCTCTACTCTTTCGGCTTCTCTATGGTAAAAACCAGATACAAATTGTTGTGGAAGGTTATGAAAATTAATAAATTATGATAGTGAATGAGTAGTAGTTAATGAATGATTGGTATGGTTTAAACCTGAAGTTTTACTGACTACAACCCTTCGTTTCAACTGCCATAAAATCATACAATAAAAATGTTTTTTATTTTAACAATACAATTTCTTAACAGGAAAGTTAAGAATAAAAATTGTAGACAAAGCATTTCAACCCTTGTTGGAAAAGTAATCCCATAGAAAAAACATTGTTTCATATATTTACTAATTGCTTTTGGTAAACTTATTGACTACCTGAAAGTTAAGTCACAAGTCAGGTCCAATCGAAGGGGGGGGGGGGGCGAAAGAGGGAGAAATAGTGTTGGCTGTAAAATTAATTATTCTTCAGTCGCCTTTGGTGGACTTAGTTGATCAAAGTCCGCACATTGATTGGACTAATTGGGTCTCTAAAGCATCGTCGTCGAGCTAATTTGACATGGCTGCGATTTAATAGAAGATGATTGCTACTCTAAGGTAAAATTTACTAAGTTAATGAGTTAATTTTTATGTTAGTGTAACTCAGGTATTAATTGTTATTTGAACATTTCTCAAAATTTTAAATTGTTATTGCAATAGATTACTTTTGTTAGAAGACTTTTGTAATATGAACACTGGCAGTCATTCTTAATTTAAGAAGGTGTAATGAATAGTTATTTCACAACTGTATTTATAAGGATAGCCTGGCCATATGCATGTTTTTTCAACAAGTTTTGAAGTTCAGTTATCAACGGACATTACTCTTCTAAGGGCAATGTACTCAGATTAGTCTTCTGAGAAACGCAAGGCACTAACAAAGAAGAACTATAATAGTGGATAAGTTCAGAAAAACAGGGAACTACAAAGTATCTGAAGAATTCTTTGTTTGAAAAACGCTGTCAGTGATGGTGAGTTAATGATTTGGTTTTGGTTTTTGCAAACATTTGCCATAACTGTTGAGTAGAATCAAGTTTCTTACTGCTGACTAAACAAAAAAAAACTATTTGAGGCAGTATTTGCTCTTGAAAATGATGGGGCCAGCAGAAGCATTGGCTTTGAAAGGTTAAACAATAAAATCTTTATAATTGATCCCACATAAGATTTGACGACAGTAACATAAAGCCCAGGAAGTTAAAATAACAAAAAGGAAAAAATACCCCCGTTGCAGCAGACCTGCATACTCAGCGAATTCCAAATGCAAAACAACACATTTCAATCCAACATAGGAAGATTTGACATGTTTTTGTAAGCCACATAAGAATAACATGGGGAATGAGTATGCAGGTTTGCTGCTACAGGTATATTAAAACTGGGTGGTTTTAATACAATATTTAGTAGATCTGAACTAGAAGATGCCATTTACCAAGTTTTATCAGGATATGTTGAGGAATAAGCGAGATAGAGAATTTTATTTATTTCTCATAAGGTTAACATTGGGTCAACATACTGTGTTTACCACTTTTAATATCTCGGTGACCAATGGACACAGAGCAGTGATTTAAAATACTAAATTGTTTGTTTTTTTAGCTGATTTCAATGGTGCTAACAAAAATTTGATAATTTTAATTTTCTTTGAAAAAAACTCAAAAAACCCATTTTTGGGTGTTTACCCCCCTTTATCCCCCCTTCCGGTAGTCTGATCGGGCTGGTTTACGAACTCATCCGAATAATTACTACTTTACACGTCCATGCCAAATTTCATTATGATCGGACCATTTTTACGCGAGTTATCGTGCTTAAAGACACATAGATATATATATACAGTGCTTGATTTGTGGCGGAACGGCGTTCCGGGATCTCTTTCTGCCGAAAGGGTCTATCCTGTGTAATCGGCTGGAGAATTTTTTATGAGACCATTGCGTTCAATCGGTCGGAGGATTTACCACGAGGGAGGATCGTCTGTGATCGGCCGGAGTATTCGTCATAAGAGACGATTGCGTGTAATCGAATGGAGACTTTGCCGCACAACACTATCGCCTGTATTCGTCCGGAGAATTCGTCGCAAGAGACGATTGCGTGTAATCGGACGGAGACTTTGCCGCACAAGACTATCGCGTGTATTCGGCCGGAGTATTCGTCGCAAGAGACGATTGCGTGTAATCGGACGGAGACTTTGCCGCACAAGCGAGCTAGACTATCGCGTGTATTCGGCCGGAGTATTCGTCGCAAGAGACGATTGCGTGTAATCGAATGGAGACTTTGCCGCACAACACTATCGCCTGTATTCGTCCGGAGTATTCGTCGCAAGAGACGATTGCGTGTAATCGGACGGAGACTTTGCCGCACAAGACTATCGCGTGTATTCGGCCGGAGTATTCGTCGCAAGAGACGATTGCGTTTAATCGGACGGAGACTTTGCCGCACAAGACTATCGCGTGTATTCGGCCGGAGTATTCGTCGCAAGAGACGATTGCGTGTAATCGGACGGAGACTTTGCCGCACAAGACTATCGCGTGTATTCGGCCGGAGTATTCGTCGCAAGAGACGATTGCGTTTAATCGGACGGAGACTTTGCCGCACAAGACTATCGCGTGTATTCGGCCGGAGTATTCGTCGCAAGAGACGATTGCGTTTAATCGGACGGAGACTTTGCCGCACAAGACTATCGCGTGTATTCGGCCGGAGTATTCGTCGCAAAAGACGATTGCGTGTAATCGGACGGATACTTTGCCGCACAAGACTATCGCGTGTATTCGGCTGAAGTATTCGTCGCAAGAGACGATTGCGTGTAATCGGCCGGAGACTTTGCGCAAAAGACGATCGCGTATGATCGGCCGCAGAACTCGCCATAAGAGAGGATCATGTGAGTATTTGTCGGATCGCGTGTAATGGACCGGTTTAATTTTATCGAAAATAAGTATCGCTTAAAATGTACGGAAATTAGGCATGGACTTTCGGCCTGAAATCAGCGCTCTTTTGTCTAGTCGTATGAGCTAAGCCAAATGTTGAAAACACTAAAAAGACCAGAATACTCGCACAAGCAGTCATAAAAAGTTCTAAAATTTCCTTAAACAATTTATTTTTCAGTAAAATAATACTTCATTAGTTATTTATTTATTTATTAAAGAATTTGTGTTACATAAAATGTGACTTTTAAAATCGACGTAATTATTCACGTAGACACATAATAACTTTGTTTATGGAAAGAATGATGGAGTGTGGGAGGGGGGGTTGGATACAAACTGGTATATTACAGTTCCGGTACCTCAATTTTTACAAATCAAGCACTGTATATATATATATATATATATATATATGTATGTATGAAAATGAACGAATAGTGTTTTTTGCTTCTGGGGGCCCCAAAACAAAAGGTTATCATGGTCTCCGGCTTAGGTCTTACCATGAGTACTACGGTAACAGCTTCTTCCCTATAGGGGAAATTCGCTAATATATTATCATATTATCAATAAAAATAAAATTTAAAAACATTGAAGTTATTGACATTTTGATTTGGTATGGAGGAGAGATTTAAAATTTATAACAAGTGTTATGACTGGGACGGTGGCGTGTCCTGTAATCCAGCTAATTGGAGGTAACAGATTGTGGATAGTTATGAGTGATGGCTTGTGGACGTGATGTTCCCTAGTGGGGATTAATGTCTGCACTATTGAGTACTATGTTCATAAGACCATACTAATAATTAGACCAGTTTCTTAAATTGTAAACCAGGCGAAATTGTGGTTTGGATCCCATGTTCAAATGTAGGTCCCTTAGTTGCCATTGGCAGTTGGGCTATTAATTAACAGTTCTGTCTGGGGAACGGCCTGGTGTTGTGGTAGAACGTGGGACTTCGGTTCCCAGGCCCGGTTTCGAATCCCGCTAATCACCAATGGCAATTTGCTGTGTGATAACGACATAACCTTGAGGGTTCACAATAAGCTTAATAAGCTGCTGCGCATGTCCAAGGAAACTTTTAAGCCTGGCCCTCGTCTAGAAAAAAAATAAAATAAACAAACAACATTTCGACCTTAGTCAGTAGGTAACAAGACTACAAGATCGCGCCACAATCATCCTACACTCACACTTCCTTGTCTTAAAATACCCCTTACTGGTGGCCGGTGTCTTAATGGTATAATGTAAACTTGTAAAGTGATGTAATATTTATTTTTGAATATTTTAAAAACAATACAGCCATAGCCCTCTCAAGAAATAGAGCTATGACATACTTTAACAAAACATACTTAGGAAGAAATATATTGTACTTCATTTGTTCAACTGAATTAATTGTTAGTCTACTATTTAATTTCCAATTAATTTCATTATTTACTTGTGTCAACCCGCTTGATAACAATAAATAGTCATAAAGCAATCACAGAAATCAAAAATACTCACCTAACATTTAAAATGTATTTATAGAATACTAATGTGATATTTCTGTTCTTTAAAATTATTCTATGCTTGTTTTTCTCCAAAAAGTAATTATAATTAAATAGAATTTTATTAAAATCTGATAATACTCCTCACAAGCAGCATTTATAAACAGACTGAAGTGATTCAGTGAAAATTGATTCGCTCAGGTGTCCTGAAAATCTTGTTAAGAGGCATTAAGATTTCTTAGAATATCTTTAATATTACGAATAACGGTTATTATAATATTTGACTAAGGTGAATGATATTGAAGCCAACCAGCTCTCAGTAATATTGAAACATTAGTTATTCTGGCATTGACTTAATTAATATTTATTCTGCTCAAATAATGTTATTTGAAGTCATATATCACTTTTACCTCAAAGTTTTCCTTCATGGAAATGCCAGAAGTAACAGGACCTAATTAGCTAAAAGCCTTTAGTTTGAGTAGCAAGACTTTGTAGTTGTAGAACACTTATTCAGTACTTAGAGATTCCCAGTATTAGAGGTTCAAAATATTACTATTCACCACCTCACCCCCTCCCCTTCCACTATAAGGAAAAAGCTTTGTGACTAACCACAGTAGTACAGAGATATCAACAAGTAACATTATTTTTATCTGTCCTCTGAACAAAGCAACAGTATCAATGTAAAGATTATTGACAAATATTTATTCCTTGTTTATTTTACTATGTTTGTAGTTTGTATGAGGGCCATTCAGAAAAAGTAACGTTTCTGTTCAGTAAAGGGAGCGTTGGGTAAAGTTGTCAGCGTTGGACTGAGCAAAATTCAGTCTATCCTTATATCATGGAAGTTGGTATAAGACCGTATTTCGAGCTGTAACTAAAAAACAAAATGGATGCCAGCTCTGACACTGTGATTAGGGTACAGCCTCAGGAATTCAACACAATGTGATCTTTCCCCCTGCCGGATTTGGGGAATGTTGAGTTTTCTTGAATAAATGGGGGGGATGAGGAAAACCCAAAAAATAGCTTTAAATTGTATACAGGCTTATTCTTAAACCCATTATCGGTCTCATTAAGGGTATAAAATATATAATTGGGAAATAGAAATAAATTACAAACTATTTTTTCCGTAGTCCAAAAAATTACACGCTTATATTAAAAATGAAGGTGTCTAAGGGTCGAGTTTTTGAGATTCGACTGTATTGTGTTGCCAAAAGTTTGACATAGCAAAATCACAGGCAGACATCTTACAGGTGGATTTGTCTAATTAAGCAGAAAGGCTTGGAAATATCACCAATTGTGAATATCATGAGCCTTGAACTTTATTGTTGATTTTGGCAACAACATTTTTGGTTACCACAGAACACTGGCCACTCTTCAGTTCATCATGGACGTTAGTGAGTCCTCCTTTAACCAAATGTCACAATTTCCACAAAGCACTAATGCTTATAATCTGTTCTACATAAATTAATCATTTTATCTACAAGTTTAACCTTCCTGACTCAAACGCACTTTACAGTCTCTGCCAAATGTTTTGTTGGTGTAGTTGGTGTAGTTTGTGACACCGCCACTTGCGGTGGTCGTTTTGTTTTTGAGTTACAATTCAAAATATGGCTCTCCCGACCTCCAAGATACCAAACAAACAAACACCAAACAAACACCAACAAACAAACAACAAACAACAAAACACCAAACAAACACCAAACAAATAAACCAACAAATGGACCAATACCAAACACAAACAAATACCAAACAACACCAACAAATACCAAACAAACACCAAACAAATGCCAAATACCAAACAACCAAATGAACAAATACCAAATGGAGACTAGCTACCCTACTCCTACACACTCACACGCTTCTACCCTCACTCCTCACTTTATAAAACGTACCTACTTTCTGGACGACGCTCGTAGTCATAAGGAAAAAGTAAACTTTTTCTCACTCTGCATTTTAAATTTCATCTACTTTGAATTCAAACTCATATTTTATCCATCTATCACAAGAAAAATAAAAATTTATGAGGCTTAAATTTAAATCATAAAGTTAGATTGGTTTATAATTTGGAGCACAAAATAAGACAGGCAGCAAATTAATATTCTCATCAAATCGTCTGCAAAACCTCAGCTGAAATGACTAAACAAAATGTTTCTCTAGAACTGTCTAATCTTTATTTGTTCTTTACATGCAATTTTACATATAAATTTGTGTCTACAGTATACTCCCGATTATCCGAGGTCTTCGGGACCGAGGCTACCTCGGATAACTCAAACCTTGGATAATATGGAGTTTACGTGTGTTTTGAGGTTGGACTGTAATAAGACCACTTCAAAATGTTTTATTAGGTATATTATTAACCAATAAATACAATGAAAAGTCCTTTGAAGCTGCAAATAATAGAATTTTAATTAAAGACATTTGATTTACGCATTATTATAAAGCTTAACAAGAAAATAAAAATGTATATTAAGCTTGGAACTGCCTTGGATAACCCAGAGTCTCCGATAACCGGGGCTCGGGTAATCGAGAGTGCACTATATGTTACAGTTGATTAACTTCCCAAAAAAATAATAAACACTAATTTTGCCAGCAACACCCACCTTATTTGGTGCTCCCCAGTTGTGTATTGGCAATTTTCCAGTATGGGAACGCTTAATATACTTGTCAAATTCCATGCAAAGAAAGATATATATTTTCCAATTTTTTTGAAAACTAGTGTGGGGAAGCCGTTCCTACGCGTTCCCACCCCACTACACCACTGGCTCCAAATTGTAATTGTAAATTTGTTTAATGTTATAATTTTCTCACATATGTTGTTGTGTTGTGCAGAGAGGCGAGACGAATGCTTGGCCAGCCAGTTCCACTGCGGGAACACGACTCGGTGTATAGACCACCATCAGGTGTGCGACATGTCTCTGGACTGCCCTGACGGAAGCGACGAACGCCAGAACTGCGGTAAGCACAATCGAATAGTCGGTCAACATGTTTTTAATCCCATTCTTACTTCAGTGGTGAGTTAAATAACTTGGTTATGAAGGAGTGGACTTTTCTTCACGAGGGATTAGTATCCTGGGCAGACCCTCCCTAAAGAAAATTTCAGAGTAATTTTACGTTTTTTAATAATTTTGCTGATCTTCAGAGCCAAATGGATGTTTCTTCTGTAATATTGTCTGGTCAATAAAAGCCATTATTGGCAGGATTAATACAAAATAAGCAGTGGTGTATTGGAAAAGTTTCCAGTGTGGGAAAGCTAAATCAAATTCCCTGCGAAGGAAGATATATATTCTCCCGAGTTCTTGAAAACCAGTGTGGGAACGCCGATCTCGCCCCACTACACCACTGAAAGTAAATGAAAGATTAATGAAGTAATAATTGCGATGTAATAGGTTTATTAATGCATATACACCTAGCAAATATAACTCAGCCAGTTGGATGTAACATTAGACCCATGGGCCTAAAGTCTTCCATGCAATGTTTTACACTGTCCATGGAAAATTACTTTCAATGGATGTAATAATACTGTAATTGATTTTGTTTACCAATCTGAGCAGTATTATTGGACCAATACATTTCAGACACACTAGGAATTATTAAAGTTATGATTGAACTCTTAAGCATCCCTATTGCTAATTAATATTCAGTAAGTTTTAACAAAGCTTTTTATTATTTTTTTTTCATTTGCTACAGACAAAGCGGAGCGTCATAATTATCGTTATTCTTGCACTTTTAAATCTAAAGAGTTTTTAATCACCTTTTATTTCTAAGTTGTCATTCATCTTTAAAATACCTTTAGTGGTGATACATCAGATTCTCTAAATGTCTGAGGGTAAAAAATGAAATGTACGGTATGAAAAAATGTAGGTACTGTAATTCAAAATTAAACATTTTTACAGACAAAGTGAATATAGAGGGCAGCAGATGCAACTTCGAGCAAGGGATGTGTGGCTGGTACAATGAAGAGGATAATTGGATGAACTGGACGCTACACTCCGGGCCGACGGAGACCGACCATACGGGACCCAGTGTTGACCACACGTACAAGAATGACACAGGTAAACCTCTCAAAATAAAAATGGTATGATTGATTGATTGAATATTAAGTCTTGTCTCAGGATTTTTCTACAACCTGGCTTCACCTTCACCGCTTACCACGCCATAACAGGCAGACTAGTCGTTGAGGTCTAAAACCCATGAATAATCGGTCGAATAGAAGTCGTCAACAGTTAAGAATAGATGGGCAGCGGAAACACAAACAAATGGCACATTTTGACGTGAAATGAAATACAAATGTTAGAGGACCTGGGCTGATTGCAATGTTCTGTTAAAATTCACTTTACACTTCTGTCCTGGCACCCCTCATGGCGAGGCATAGCCTATTTGGTTACAGGAAGTGCCAAAACAAGGGGTTTTTTCAGGTAGAGAAGGAACAAAGAAAAAACAGAAACTGTTACTGACCATGCATCCATGGTTTGACTAATGACGCAGTGTAGTACACTTTTTGTTGGTATTTTATTAGTTTTATATTGTGTGTACCATGTATGCGTGGCCATAGTTACAAAATGTACTCATTGGCAATTTTTTACATTGGATTTCCCCTTAAGACGTTTATTGAGTTGAATAATTGAGTTGAAAGATGATTTAGACTACTATTATTTAGTCACACGTGTTCAGGTGCAATTAAAATGAGTACATTAAAAAGTTTAAGAGAACTTAGAGAGTTTAAATCAGTTTACATTGTATTTTTATGTCATGTCTCTGAAAATATAAAAATATAGAGTGGACTCTTGAGTTTAAAAATTAAATGTAATGCAGGCTTATGTGCTTTATGATACCACTGATCAAATACTCCTTCATTAATCAAACCCTTTCAGACGGATTCACTAAACGATTTTCTAGAATTTCAATGAAATACTTGTGCATGTTTACTTTTCTCTAGCACATTTCTTAGTGTGAAAACGCTGAAGTTAAAATAAGTGAGGGTAATTAACTAGTGCATCGCTCAAGTAACAGTGGAGTGGTGAGGTTGGCAGCCCTGCCCGCTGCTGACGTCTGTCAAGTTGGCAGCCTGCCACCTGTCTCTGTTTATCACCACACGGTTCTACACACGGTACACACACTTGTCACGGCCCCCACACCCGACCAATGTCACTCCTCGGGGCCATTAGTTTCAAGACGGGTTTGAAATAGAAAAATTCTCGCTTGTCCCGTTTTTAACAGGTTAAACAATTTGATTTAGTTATAATAAATAAAGGAGTATTGCTAAAAGTCTCATTTATTATTTTTTACAAACATATATCACATTTGTTCATTGGTGAGCAAACATATGCTTGTCTATACAAAAACATGGTCAACCTAGTTTACAATTATTGATCACTGTCACATCAATTGTAGAAGAAAATAATAAGGTTTATAGAGTTTTTTTTTTGTTTCTACACTAGCAAATAAGTTGTTTATAGTAAAAATCATTAGATTGTTGGATAGGAACTTGTCACTATCACGAAAGTTTACCAGTTAATGAACAAAGCTATGGATCAAAAGAGGGAGGGTAATTTTATAATTGTTTTTGCCAGGGACAGACCTGCCTCTCAGAGGCAGAATAAGAGAAAAGTTACTAAAAAATATTATAAAATTGCCAAGTTTAAGAGGAGCCACTTATAAATAACTACAAAAATAATATTGTGGTTTTTGTGTACTTCACCTACCTTTGATTGCAATTCATCATTTGTCCCTACACACTACCTAATCCTAAAAAGATTTCCGTTCCTACTTCTATCAAACATAAAAACATTGCTTAGACAAATAAAGACATTTAACGTTAAATGACATTATTCAAGAAATTGATTGTTTTCTAAATATAAATAATCTATGTTAATCTTAAACATTATTTTCGTGCTTTTGGATGGGGACTCCACCGTAGAGTCCTTTAGGATGAACCACTGCTGGATTTACCCTATATACCATGATTTGATGTATTATTTGATGTGTTTTAGGTGTAGGTCCATTTCAGATGTAAATCTTCTATATACGTCTTTATTTTTGCTTTTCACGTGGGGGGGACTCCGTTCTAGAGGCTGTATGGACAAACCACCACTGCTTCTCAATATACTGTTAATTTTTCGGCCTTGAATCTAGTGACTGTTTCTGATAAACACATTCGTGTTCAATCTGTTTGTGGACTTTGCAGAGAGGCACACTTCAATAAATAAAACTTTTTGGTCAATGGTAATTTATATAAGATTAAAATATCTTTGTTATATGTTTATTTTCTTTTATTCATATCCTGTAGTCCTATCGGAGACACATGTACCGTTGTTGGTTTTTACTCATAACGGCTTCAGTACCCACAAATTTTCATTCGAGGCCTAATTCGCAGCGAAGCCGCGGTAGTCCATTGAAGGTCCCATAGCAACATTGTTGGCCCTCTTTGCCACCATTCTCTAATCAGCTGATTGGGTTACAGGCAAGTACATCTATGTGGAGATGTCGGGTAGTTCACTAATCAGCTGATTGGGTTGTAGGCAAGTACATCTACGTGGAGATGTCGGGTAGTTCACTAATCAGCTGATTGGGTTGGAGGCAAGTACATCTACGAGGAGATGTCGGGTAGTTCACTAATTAGCTGATTGTGTCGCAGGCAAGTACATCTATGTGGAGATGTCTGGTTGTTCACTGATCAGCTGATTGTGTCGCAGGCAAGTACATCTATGTGGAGATGTCTGGTTGTTCACTGATCAGCTGATTGTGTCGCAGGCAAGTACATCTATGTGGAGATGTCTGTTTGTTCACTAATCAGCCAATTGTGTCGCAGGCAAGTACATCTACGTGAAGAGGTCTGGTTGTTCACTGATCAGCTGATTTTGTCGCAGGCAAGTACATCTACGTGGAGATGTCAGGTTCGGCCAGGCTGGGTGCTGCCTCCATCCTCGTCAGCCCGATGTTCAATCCTCCGCCGCCGGTCGTCTTCAACAGCTCGTCCCGCCACTACAACGCCTGCTATGTAAGAAGGAGTCGTCCTCTGTGTCCTCTGCAAGCTTAGATATTATTGAAACAGCTGACATAGTCACATCCCTATGGAGTAAATGGTTGTGACCATTGTGTAATGTCAAATCTTGCAATGATGTATTGAAGAACATGATTAAGCTTAAATGTTTATATAAAAAATTATTAGAATCAGAATTAGGGGGTTGAGGGAGAACAGATGATATTTATTTGTCATTTCAATGAAAATCTGTTCAACTATGTCAATTATTGTCCTTACAAACCTAATATTCTGGTTCAATGCTTATTTTGTTTAAATCAACCAAGCTCCACCATGTTACTCACGAGGGAGGGTTTCTTCTTACAGCTAGATGAATGGTAGACAATCGAAGGTTCTGGGGAGTAATGAGGGTTTAAAAATAAAAGGAAATAAATTAGAAATAAATATTTATAGTGAAATGGGATTGGGGGTTTGGGAGAGTTTCATTTTACATGAATAAAAAAGATGAAGCACACCAAATGAAATTAGACACATATTTAATGCGATATAAAAGTCAACAATTTTCATTGAATGTTTAGATATTAATTGTTTTAAAAAAGATATTTCATCTATGATCTGGAATTCTTCTAGGAAAATTGTTATGGTGAAGTCAAAATTTATTATTAAAAAAGTAACTGATATTTTTACCTTTTGTTACTTGCCATACAGTTCTTATTTATGATTTTCTGCCCAAATTTCTTTTAATTAATTTTAATTTATGATATTGGCGCTCTTGTTGCGCAATGCTGTCCTCTGGCCACTCGCCACGGTCGCACATATGCCACTAGGGCCATTCATCTCGGCACAGGCTGATTTAGAACCCATCTCCCGTAACATGAGGGCAGTAATCACGTGTCACTTCGTTACATCCACCTCATTACAATAAATATGTAACTGTTAGAGAGGTTTTATGAGGGAGTAACAGTCAATTTATTCTTCAATTTCTCCTTGATACAGTTGGTTTCCTCCTGTTTTAAATGTGTAATATTTTGAATTATTATTTGAATGGTCTTGCTATAAGTATTTTAAACTATTTTAGAATATTATTATATATGTAATTTTTTTCGCTCCAATAGTTGGTCAGTCAATTGAAGCTTTTATGTTTTGAATTTGTAAAATTTCAAGCTGTACAAAATCTAGCTACCTTTAGGATAATTTCAATACGGTATCTTTACTTTGGATTATCTTAATATATAGGTGTGTCAAATACCCCTTATTGACTCAACCTGTCCATAAGCCCAATGCTAAAACTAACATCAGTCTTATAGCCATTTGGTCTTAAGTCTTATCGGCTTCTCCAGTAATTGGGTTTAGTGCCTGTTGGGGCGGCTTTTATCGGAAAGTTTTTTTTTATGTATGTTTAGCTATGTAATCTTAGGAGAATGTTTCATTTCATTTTATGTAGCATAATGTTTTCAAATTAATGTATTTTCTATAATAGAGAATTTAGTGATTTATTAATGTGCGGCCAAGTCATTTGACTTGACCTATAATCTTGGATTACCAAAAAGTAATCAAATTTACGTACTTAATGGTTCAAAAGTACTAAATAAATCAACTATCTCTTACTTTGGTTAAATTTATCTGGGCAAATTTTACTATTCTTCTACTTACTTTATCATACAATTAAGTATTAAAGAAGTCAGTTGGCTGTAGGTTAGGAATATATTTCGGAGTGAAACACTGAACCCCAAGCAACAAAAATATACCCATACACAATCAAATCCGAGTATTTTCTAAACGCAGATTTTCTTAGGCTACAATTTTCACAATTGATATCTAGTCATAACCCGAGCCTCTAAGAACTAGACTTATCTCATTCCTCCTCCTCAGGTGAGCTTTTACTACCACCAGTACGGGCCCCACAGTGGGTCTCTCACGCTCATGTTGAAGGAGCAATACCACACCCACATCAAGGAGCTGTGGAGGAGTTTCGGAGACCAGGGGAACGTCTGGAAGAGAGTCATACGGCCTTTGCCTGTCGTCTCTCAGAGGTATTGTCTCTTTTTTATTACACGGCTCCCAGGGGCATGCCGACGGGGGGGGGGGGGGGGGGGGGGGTCGATCGGAACCAAACCCCCCAGAGCTTTTTTTCTACTTAACAAAAAAAACCTATAAATATTTTGTACAGTATTTATTGTTTTATGCCACATTAATAGATATTTTATGACATTTCTGCTCAATTCCCGCATCATTCCTTCTGAATTTGGCTAGGAATATTTTATTCTATTCAGGCAACCAGTTGTTTTCTTTACGAACAAAAATTATGATATGATTCTGGTGTTCATCGTATCCGCGGATTGCAATCTAAAGGGATGCAAGGAACTGTTTTTTGTCTTTATGGAAAGAAATATCATGTTATTTCTGTATCAGCAAGTCTTGGCCATGACATCGTGTCTGGGACTCCGGTGTGTAAAGCTCCATTTGATAATAACAAGAAAAATGTCAGCGACATTGTGTCCACGACACTGGGGTGAAAGGTGCCTTATTTTACACAGTTTTGGGGGGAGGACCTCCAGCCCCTCCGCATGGCTGGGAATTCCAGCTGTCCCAAAAATACCCTTGGGTTCTGGTCTGACCCTCCCCCCCCAGGTCAAAATCCTGGGCACGCCACTGACGGCTCCGGCCAACTGTCAGCCCAGTACCAAAATATAAATTAGTCTTATGGGCAGACTAGGTCACATAATTTCATGTGACTTGAAATTGTTCCAACTCAGGAGATTAGGTTGTTCCAACAAAACTTTTTTTCAGTTTTTTAAAGAATGTGAGTATATTTTTTTGGAGGACGAGTCTGAAGTATTCTAATTAAGTAACAATAAATGTTTGAAACTATATATTCCTTTGTTTTCTGTTCTTTTATTTACTTTCTGCAAGCTTTAAGTTACTCAAGTAAATTAGTTATTTGATTCTCATCAAGTATTTATTCTTTACTGTGTCCTTTAATTTTGACCAAACTTGCTAACTCTAACTTTTTTTGAACCATTTTTAACATATTTTTCGAGTAGATGGAGTTGTTATAGCTCCATATATTTCATTATACGCGAGTTTGAATACTCTAGGTATAATCATTTCTCAGTTGGCAGAATTCTGGCTGTATAAAGTAGTTATTTACCTCACAAATTAAAAATTGTTCATGCTCAGTCAACACTTTATTATTACAAAACTTCATAAGAATATTAATCAAATTATATTTAATTTCCACTCTTGGATACTGAGATTCATAAAGAAAACATTTACCAATAAGATATTCTTGAGAAATGCAGCAAAACATAATAATAGTGCTTTTAATGTTCTAAACTGTTCATCACGCAAAAACACAATAATTTACATTTATTAAAGCTACACAAAACCACTGTTTTAAAACCAATGTTTAAGCCAACAACTGCAGGATCTGAGGAAGAAGTAGGCTTTATAACACTCAAACAACAGTCACCAGTGCATTGACATGCTGGAAAGCAACTTGGGCGTAACATTCAACATCTATTTTCCAGTGATAACAGATGAGACAAACATCCAAGGTGTTACAATTACATAAAAAAATCCAAAAGTCAACATTTTTTAACACGTTCGCTACCGAGCGTCAACTATAGTTGACGCCAGACCAATCGCTACTGACCGACCTCTATAAACAGACTTTCATCAGAGACCAAACACAGTCATGTGGACATTGCCATAGACCAAAAGTAACAAAATACTTTTTTCCAAAGATGTCTAAATAAGTATGATCAACGCTAACTGCACCAAAAAAAGTCATTTTATTCTGGGGACTCTCCTTTGGACCGACACACCAAAACTAAGTCAAAAAAGTAGACCGAAACGATGTAAAACGCAATAATAACAATGTGTCCACGTCAACAATAGTTGACGTCGGTCCACTGGGATGGACCCGTGCGTCTACTATAGTTGACATCGGTCTGTGGGGAAGTATTGCACGTCAACCATACTTGACGTCGGGCTGTGGAAATGGCTTTTTCTTAACATGTCGGTAGCGAACGTGTTAATGCCTCAAAAGTGATTTTCTAATCACCAAAGTGATGTTTTCCTATTTTCAGATACACTTTGTTCTTCGAGGCTAAAAAGAGCTATTCGATGCGGGGAGACGTGGCACTGGACGATTACGCGATGAGCCCTCAGTGCTTTGGAATCGGAGGTATTTTATTTTAGTCAAAATTATAATTTTAGAAACTTAAAAAATCATGATTAGTAATTTAACTGAAAATTCATTTTTGCAATTGCTGATTCGACAAAAAGAAAGGGTAATATTAGAAAACACCCTATATTTGTTTTGGTTATTACTGGTCTACATAAACAATGTACCAGTAGAGAGTGGTGTGGGGGATACATGTCTCAACTGATAAATTCACTTATGTTTAGAAAAGGTTGAAACAGTTTGGTTGCTTGAATAAATGTACCTGAAAGAACTTGATGTTGGAATTAAATTTTTCAGATTTCTCTAAGGAAGAACTCAATGGCTATGACTACGCAAAAGCTGGCTCATCCTTTGGTAAGTAGCAGAAAAATACACAACAACCAGCCTATAAATAAATGTTGGTTATCGGTGAAGTGCTAACTTAAACAAGTATATAATATTTTTTTGAAATAAGCAGGAATGAATTTGTAATACATGTGCACTTATTGAACCTACTTAAGTCCAGGGAGCACTCATTACAATCCAAGCGTAGGATGTATAAATCATCCACGTACATTTCCTTTTGACTTAAATACCGCATGTTTTATGCTATTTTACAGTTTCTATTTGGCGTAACCTTTGGTTCCTTTATATAGGCATTAAATTGTTGAAGTAAAAAATTTATCAAATCTCAGATTTCATTAAATTTTAGATCAAAGTTTAATTTTAAGTCAACTTATTAAAATGAAATAAGTAATCAATCTATAGTGAATTTTGCTATTCCAATAACTGTTTTGGGATGAATTGACATTGGAACTGGCGACACAATTTTGCAAGGGTTATTCACACGCTCAAAACCCTTTCTCAGCCAGCTGATATTAATCAGCCAGTTGATGATGCTATGCAAACCTTAAAGTGACTTTATTCATGGGGTTTTTACTATTGTACATACATAAATATAACAATTTTATTGTTACATGCCTTAACAAAACCATCAATTTGGAAAGCTTAATTAAGGTGCTTACATTAACAGTTTGGTATTTCTGTTTAGATCCAATTGGAACTGGCTTAGTACATCCTTCATTTAAAAACAAGACATGTAAGTAGTTATTTTGTTGTGAACAACAATTAATTATGGTAATAGCAATTAATTTATACAAAAAATTATTAATAAATATAATAAGACATTTTACTGACAATTAAAAGTATAAAAAATAAAATTCATCTTGTTCCATATAAGCAGCTTACATACAAAAAATTGGGAACTATTGCCAACAAGGATACTTATAACCAAGATACACTTTTTGACTTTGGATACAACTCTTCTTAATAAAAAATGAGATTGTGTATAAATCTTTCTTATCAAATCTAGTGGTTCCAAAACTTATAAACATCATTGGTGTTTCGGTATCATCTCTCTCAATCCTATGAAGAGTCCAACTATAATTTTTAAATTTACATTTTTCTTTATATTTCTGAATACTAAAGTTTTAGATTTTTCCTTTGAAAGAGGTTCAGTCTGTCAAACTAATAGCCATATTATTTCAAGAGGATTTCTCGATTTATCTTTGCATATCGACTCCTGAGAGACAAGAGTAAAGTTTTGTACACAATTTTTTTTTACAAACAAAAGCTGTTACCCTCTATATGTGCCTTGTGCAGATTTGAAAAAAAATCCTATCAACAGGCTTTACCTCAGACGCAGTTGAAATTCCAGTTTTTCTGCTGAAATCTGTTGTTAAACTCGCATGTGATCAGTTATGTTTGCATACATTACTTACCATGTGGTATATTTCATTGTAGTAAGTATCTAATTATTTGACCAGATTACGTGTTCACGACGTGTGGCGGCAACGGCACTCAGGGCCCGACACAAGCCATGTGTGAGAAGGAGTACAACAACACAGACGTCAACGTGACTGTACTGGACGCCAACTTGCACGCCGGCATTCAGAAGTGGACTGTGCCCAAAGATGGCTTCTACACGTACGTATTCACTGATTATTCAAAACCAGTCTCAAAACGTTTGTTGTTTCTTTATTTATAAATTTACTGAAGTAGGAAACAATTAAAGATAAAGAGGTTGTGCTAAGGTATTTATTTATATTCAGTATTCAGGCTGTTTAGTGGTTTGTGGAACATCACCCATCCAAAAAACTCTGGTTCCGCTTTTGTTTGTAAAGAAAGCCTCTCTAAGAATTTATAATCTGAGCAATTATCTAAAATCAGTCCAACATTAGAGAAAGTTGAGTTTTGATAAAATACAATAAAAACAATACAATAATGCTAGAGGACACACACTGCTCAGCACCTTTAAGTATTTCTTTTCTTCAGATGGTCTCTTGATAAAACTATGTTAACTATAATCCTTTACTTTACTATGTTCCTTGAAATGTTTTTTCTTTCTATGTTAAATCTTACAAGAAGCTATAAGATCATCTAGAGCTCTCCCATTTATTTAACCTTCATAAATTTTATTTCTTCCAAAACTGCATGTTGAGCTCTTTCCAACAACACCTAAATGATTAAAATAAGTTCAGAACGAAAAAAGACTTAATCACAAAGAAAACCCCTGGAGTATTTAATAAGTACTAGCGGTGTCCCGGCTTTGCACAGGAAATAATAAGTGTTGCAATGTGTGGTTAACTTTTAAAACTATTTCAAAACCGCTCATATGTAAACAAAGTAAATCAATTTGGTTTAGCTGTTGATGGATAGCGCAATTTTTCCGAAAATTCAGTCCTAAACAGAACTTAATTTATACATTTTTTGAAAATTTTGAGACAAATTGGCAATTCTACGTAGAAATACCCACAAATCGACACCTCAAACATTAAAATCAGCCTATCAGCATTAACTTTGACTCTGAAACAGACCTTCCATTGCATTATCAAATGTGTACCAGGTTTTGAGTGACCCAGGATGAAAAGAATTAGTTATACTAAGACCACCACCACCACCACAGAAAGGAACCACCATCACCAACAGAGTGAACTGATGTTATCTATTAATTTTGGTATAAGGAGGAGGTAATATATTTTTTTTACTCAGAAAGCAAACAATAGTCAATTAATTATTGATTTATGAGTTGTAGAGTACAAAATTTTAAAGTAAATAGCTAAATAAAGGGTTTACAGAAGCACCCTCTGATAGAAATGAATCAAAATATATCAAAATATAAATACACAAAACTAGCTACAGCTGGGCCATAAGAATGGGAGGTCTATTAATTATTTATAGTCAAAGCTATAATTTATCAAGTTATGGCTTTGAAAAGAAAACCAATTGCGAATTAATTTATAGATAGATGACACAATATGATGATAAAATCAATGTAATAGTAAAGAACTGATTTCGACTTTTGACTCTGGATGTGTCTGGCAGTATCATCGCGATGGGGGCTAGCGGGGGGCTGGGGGCCGGGGGCCAGGGGATCAGCAAGGGGGCGGAGGCGCGACTCGTCATGGAACTGTTTGTCAACAAGGACCTCTACATCCTCGTGGGCCAGCAGGGCACCAGAAGCTCGAAGAAGGTTCGTATCACCGATTTCTTTTTTTTGGATGATCTGGTTACAGGATTGCTTATACAATTAAATTGTTTTACTTACTGCCTTAGCAATCCAATAGGTTTAATGCTGTGACGTGTTTTGCCGATTATGGCATCTTCAGACAGTCACACATTATACACAAACTAATTGTTCATTACACGAAAATCGCTTTGCGGGTCGTTAAAAAACATAAATTTGACACATAATAGCCGTTTGTGCACGAACCTCACCCACTGAACATCAAGAACAGGAGCTCCTGATATCATGCGCGTTTTATGTAAATTCTTTTTTAACACGTTGAGTGCGGCATGACGCGGCATACGCGTCATGCGATTGCAGCGCGGGGGGCGGATGACGCAGACGTCGCGTCACCTGCAGCGCTCGGCTTTTTGGTTCAGTGCGAGCTCAGCTCTTGACGGAGGCGGACTGTACGCTGTCCGCTCCTCGAATACATACCACGTGTTAGTCGAGTGGCGTCAGTTTCCCGCGCCGTGTGTTTTTTTGCTTTCACCGAGTGATTTATTTACTGTTGTGGTATTCTGTGTTGTGCTATGTCCGCATTTTTGAAGACCTAAGCACTTATTTTGCCGCAGCCAACGTGTTAAATTATGTGTTATGTGTCAATTTTATGTTTTTAACGACCCACAAGGCGATTTTTGTGTAATGAACAATTAGTTTGTGTATAATGTGTGACTGTCTGAAGATCCCATAATTGGCGAAATGTGTCACAGGATTAAACCTATTGGATTGCTAAGGCAGTAAGTACCATGGTGAAAAGAAAAAAGAAAGGTGTGAGCACAGTCGCTGGTTTGACATAGTTGGGCTCGAAAAACTAGCAGACCTAGCGGTTTGACTGCTGAATTAAGACCGTACAAAAAATATTTTGTTTGTCTTGTGTTAACAGAGGTTTGTATTGTAGTCGTCGTAAGCGTGAGCCCAACTACGTCACATCACCTGACACTGCACACACCTTTTTTTTCCTTACACCACGGTAAGTAACTGGATGGTTGGTGTAGTGGTTATAGTGCCCGTATACAAACATGTAGGTAGCCGGATCGATCCCGAGAAAAGTTAGTAGCTTTTTGAAGGGTTGTTTCTGGAGCCAGCTGCCATTGGTTGTTGGGCCATTAATTAACAATCCTGTCTAAGGAACGTGCCAACCTTAGTCAGTAACAAGGCTACAAGATTGCGCCACTATCATTGTGAACATCACACTCATCCTTCACTCATATTCAGGGTAACGTCCTCCATGAGGTACCTGTCTTATTAAGAATGATTAAATGATTAAAGTACAACAATTTAATTAATCAACGATTTCTGTGTGAAGGGTCTTCAGTGTGTGTTTACAGGTAGCCTCAGAGTTATTATCATTGACCAAAACATTATCACCAAGTATACAATAATATTCACCAAGTATTATCATTGACTATAAATACAGAAGAGGACTTTTCATCGTCTTAGTGATAAGTGTACAGTTCACGCATTACATCTCCGGCTATGGCTTCCATGCTACTAACCGTTTCATATGATATTTATAACATATGATACTGGTAAACACAACGTTTGACAAACAGCGGGGTTGTAGATCAACGTTTTCAGAAAAGTAAAAACATTCTCCCCCCGCGCCTTGCAACCAGCTTAATCTGCCATAGCCGGAGATGTAATGTGTGAACAGTATCAGTTTCTGCATCAGCTAGGTTTTGAAAGAGGACATAGTTAATATTTTCCAACAGGATATGGATGCACTGCTGGCAACTAATAATTATCTTTCAATTGGAGTTATTTAGGCAATTTGGAATTCAAGGAGCAAACATAAGCTTTAGAACTCTTGTTTTATAGCTTTTTTTTAACTTAAATAAATAGTTTAAATAAATTATTTATAGCTGCACTATCTGTCATTGAAACAGTCAAACTAAATCTACTTCAGATCCTGGCAGACAAAAAACTGATAACAGCTGGGCCATAAGGATAGGTGGTCTCCATCTGTATACAAAGTCAATGGTATTATTTATTCTTCTCCTACCTTAAGACCCAATTTTTTATCAATAAGGAGTCCTAGGTTTCAGTATCGTAATGTGTTATTAGTCCAATATTTATCTCTACCTCAGGTTATTGGCTAAGATGACCTAGGTAAATTCCTCAGTCCCAGAATACTTGTATCATATCATCCTGGCTCAAAAATACTGCATAATAAGTTTGTGTACAGCTACACAAAGACTCGGTATTTGTTATTAATTCCAATACCTGCAATTGAATAATAAATAATCTGGTGCCTAGGAATTTGTTTTTTTAGTAATAAATTATTGTTACAATAGGTTCCTTAAGTACTTGATACTTTTCATTATTAGTGGATATTGTGCTATATGAATTGATCAGTAGATCACTCCTCCTTTTGTCTCATTAAAATATTTGTTTTAGTAATTTAGTGTATTAATTCTCATAGTAAGCTTTAAAAGGACAGCCACCAAAGAAATTATCTAATATTTATTTGGATTTTTAGTTTCCTCACAGATAATAATGAATAGTTTTGTCAATGTCATCGTTCGTTTTGTTTCCAAGTTATAAAAAATTGGGAAGACTGGAGTTTAAAAATCAGTAAGTTTCCAAATATTTTCCACCATTAATGTTATCTACTAACCGACTGACTTACAAAAATGCACTGACTCAGCTAACATAAATATAATTGTTCCTAAATATTGTATGAGAGAGATAATAAACTAACAAAACTAATATTTAATTTGAAATTCCAACTTATTATTTATGAGCAGGATTTTTTTGGTATGGGAGTGTCTTAATTTTTGTGTGTATCATTCTTTATTTTAAATAATTAGTGAATTTTAACTTTAGGGTTTTACACACAGTCTTAGTAGCTTTTCTTTAAGTAAATAATGAGTTGAATATTTTTCAGTCTCGTCCGCCCACCCAGTCTCGCCCCTCCTCCCCCCCTCTCTCAGGACCCAAGTCCATCCCCGTGGGGCGAGACAAGTGGACCCAGCTGAGGAGGGACAACACTGCGTACGGAACTGCCGACGGGACGATCGTTCACGTAAGGCTGCAAAACTGCATGAATAAACTTAAAGCCCTCCAATTCCTTTGAAACATCCACTCATATTACGATTAAAATACACAGCCAGTGTTGATTTCTGGTCTTAGCAAGGTATGGAAAATGTATTAAAGGTACAAGATTCGTAAAAAGACAAGTATCAGGAAATAATTTGAATTTTACATAGTTTCAAAAGCACAAACTAGCCAAAAGTTCAAAAGTTTTCTTCTTAAGGCAAAAAATAAATACTTTAGCCTCACAGCACATGCATTGAAAACAGCCGTTTCTCCATCAGTATATGGAAGAAATCTTGTGCAACGTGACGACAACGACTATGAGCATAAATTGACAGTTGTCATTGTAAAGATACCTGCTGGATAGATTATTTTCAGAGCAAGAGTTTCCTTCGTCTTAACCCATTGGCCTTTTAATTTTTGTGCTTATGGGCATCACTGGGTTATCCTATTAAATCCTTTAACATGCCAATTTTTCTTTTTTCTCTATTTTTAATTGTAATATGTTTATTTTGTCTGGGTATGACCTTTTGATTATACATATGAATTGATATGCTTAATTAATTAATAAAAAATAAAAAATAAAATGTGTCCTCCTCCTCTATAGAAGGGTAAAAAGAAGCAAAACAGGTATCCACTGCAATCCCTATTAAACCTACAAATGCCGTCAACTTCCACCCAAGCCGGTCACACCGTTTATTTTAGGTGGGCCCTCCCACCAACTAACCCACACATTTGCAAGCCTAATAGGGATTGCGCATGGACGGGATTCGAACGCACACACCACAGAACGGCTTCGACGCTATACTCGTCAGTATAGCGCCGTAACCGATTGAGCCACGTTACCACGGTCGGCCTGGAGAAAGATTGGCGCATAAAGCCTACAGATGACCCTAGCAGCAAACCAGTGAACTACTAGGCCAGACTTTTGCAGAATTCCCGATAGATAGCAGCATCGAATGGAACAGCGCAGCTGCGGGCATATCACGGAACGGTTCCGTGATGCGAAATTTGGGCTCACGTCAGCTGTCACGGAACAGTTCCGTGATGCAAGGCCAATGGGTTAACCCTGCATCTGTCAAACAACTACCGGGTAGTCTTTTAAAGTGGTTTCCCCACTGGCAAACGACTACCCAGTAGTCATTTGATTTTTTTATGTTTTTACAAGTAAACAGTTGTGAAAAAAATTTTTGGATCCATCAATATTGTATAATTGTTCCCTGTAATGTCCTGAAAAAGAAAACATATAATAGTATTTTTTATTCAATAAAACATAACTTTAAAGTAACCTGTGTAAAAAGGGCCTGCCAGTACAGAGATTATTGGCTGCAAGATGGAGGGTTAAAAATCTGGAAGTTGGTCCTTCCAAGAAAAAGAATAACGAAAAGAGGATGGGTCGTGGTTACCTGTGGAATGTTTTTTAGACATTCTTTGTTTTTGTACTGCCATCTTTTATTATTATTTTTTATTTCACTTGCATATTGTTTAAGTTTATTTTACAATGTTTATGTAATATTTCATTCCAAATAATTTATGTTTATTAAATGATTAATTTTGAGTTCAGATGTTTTATTTTTCGCTCCCAGAAACACGTGTCTAAAAAAATATGCCGCTAAAATAATGCTGTAAAAATTTGGATGTCCCTATTGCGTTGTGGCCTAGCAGAAATAGTAATGCAGACTTCATAGCTTCACCTCAACAAAAACTTAAACAGAAATTAATTTTATTAAAGAATATCTTAAATCCAATCATGGGATAATTGACCATGGGTTTGATCATTCCTCACTTCTATTTCACCATAAAAAAGCCTATTTGAAAATGTCAATATTATACTTTGATTTTATTTCCTTCTTTACTTTTTTTACTGGATCACCTTAGCTGTGAATTCTTCTTCATGCCCTCAAAGGTTTTTGTTACATTTAAAAAATCATAGAAGGCATTTTCAACAATGAAATGTTATTTACACAGTAACGTTATTTCTTCTTAACCAAATTCCTCTGGTCCTCATACATTCATCCAGGCCATAGATTTTTATTGCTGGGTTCTTTCATGACCTGGCATCGCCCAATTCTACAGAGATACCATTATCAAAAACTTTGCTGCCAAGCAATCCATGTTGTAGACATTTCACATTGTATCTCACGTTAAACTCTTAAGATGTCGCCATGATAAATTATGCATGGGATATTGAAGTATCTTCGTTAATGCTTATTTGAAATTTTGTCTGTGGGTAGCTTTTTATACAAATTATGTGGTTTCAAACAATAGCAAAGTAAAATACTGTTACCCCTTAACCGCCGCGCACGAGTTAACTCATGGTAGTAATCTGAATGCGCTCCGCCACGAGATATCTCGTGCGTCACCCTCCCTTCGTTGACCGCCATGCCCGAGTTTACTCGAATTTGACGTTCTCAGCTGATTTATGTTGTACAACTGTTCTGCTAGGTTTTTTGCTGCTAAGACTGTATAGTTGACCTTGACAAGTTGCAGACCGTTTGGTGCTGCACTCTATTGGATTGTTCTGGAAGTATGTCCCCACCACAAGTTCTCAAGTATCACACTCGTCGCGTTGAGACAAAAACCCGGCGATTTTGTTTTGATCGTTTAATTAAACTACCCTCTACTAAAAACCATGGGGGCTAATTACTCGGTGCTTAAGGGGTTAATTAGGTAGTTATAAAAACTAATAATAAGACGTATAATAGCTGATTTTAAGAAATGGTATGCAATTCTTATAAATAATCCTAATTAGTTGACTCGTTAAAACATCTCATCCACCTATTAGATGAACACTGAAAAATGCCATATTCACAGCACTTGTCTCATGACTGGGACTGTGGTGTGTCCTGTAATCCAGCTTTTTGGAGGTCACGAATTGTGTGTAGTTATGGGGTATGGCTTGTGGACGCGGTGTTCTGTAGTAAGGATTAACGTCCGCACTATTGAGTACTACGTTCATAGGACCGTACTCATAATTAGGCCAGTTGATAAATTGTAAACCAGGCAAATTGTGGTCCGGATCCCATGTTAAAATGTGGGTTTCTTAGTTGCCATTGGCTGTTCAGCTATTAATTGAGGAACATGTCAGCCCTAGTCAGTAACAAGAGTACAAGTTCGCGCCACAATCATGCAACACTCATCCTTCATTCACATTCACCTTAAAATACTCCTTACTGGTGGTCAGCGTCTTAGTGGTAATCTAATCTAAATCTAATCATGAGTATAACCCAACTATGTTTTAAAATGCTGTTTATATTTATTCAGGACGTACCTTTGTCTTTAGCTGAGTTCCCCAGGCTAGGGCGCCTTGGCTCATCTCGCAAATTTTACGGAGATTACAAAATTTTGAGAGAGGTATTGGATTTTTCCTTGAGTTCAGAAGTAATGCTACTGGAATTACCTAATCTTCTACTTATCTAACAAACTGGTAATACCTTAACTAATAATAGCTAATATTGTTAACTAATTCATCACCAACCTTTTCTTTTTCCTGTTACCAAACAAAAACTTTTCTTGTTCCTTCGTAAAATTATGTTTTGATTTTTTTTGTTCTTGTTGCTTGTCTTAACAAAATTAACTTAATTGGATTTATTATCTTGTGTTCATATGATTTTTTCATTATACTAAATGTTTTTGTTTTATGTCATTATGTTTTTCTTTGCCTTTTTTAAGAAAACTATTCAGTATGTTAAATAATATTTTTCCAACTTCACATTTGGGATGGTAAATCATTCAAGAATAATGTTGTTATTTATGTTATTGTGCTTTTGTTATTTTACTAAATCCAGTCACTTGTAATGGAATTTTAATTTGAAATAATCTGTATCGCTTAATTGAGCATATGTGATGTGGAAAGTAAAATTTTCAATATGGGCAATTTAGTCAAATCAGGTTAAAATTATAGACTTTTAAGTTTTGATTGAGTACAATTCTTCAATCCCTGTACTGGTTTCGTTCGATCATTTTGGTGATAATAATATAATAGGCATAAGAAAATCACCAGAAACCTATGACATGTACAGTATATGAAAAGTGACTTTTCTGATAAATTCTAGATTCTGGATTCTGATGAATTTTAGAAAAATAATATTTTATCTTTTTCTTTTTGAAATGAATGTCAAAATTTTCTTTTCAGCAATACACTGCTGAGAACAAAACCAGAGCACAGGTTATTATTAAATTTCATAGTTTCTCGACATATATTTTCAGATTTTCTTGATCTGTTTTAGAATCCTCAGAACTCTTCAAAGCAAAATAACAAGCAACCAAATCGATTTAAGGAAACTCTGAAAAAAATCAAGACCATCACGGTGCTGGGAGGGGGTGGAGGTGGAGGTGGTGCCTCCTATGTGTATTATGTAGGTATCTTGTTTGACCAACACTTATTTCTATGCATATTTAAAACTAATAGATATTTTACAGGAAAGTAAAAATCATCAGGAATTTTTTTATATTCTTCAGTTTTTCATCAGTGACTCTAAATAAAATAAAATTTGTTAATGTGCTCTTGAAGACGAGATGCTTTTTACTAAACTTATGCCATAATGAAAATAAAGCACTGAATAATTGAAAAACAAGGCATTTGAAACAGTCTTATTATCGAAGGACTCTTCTAATTGAGGGTCTATCAAGACATTGAGTATTATTTTGGCGATTTCAAGGTGATTTTAAAAGTAGACTTTATGTTAGAGGTTTTTTATTATGAAATGTCTTCTTATCGAGGTTCAACATTTAATAAAGTTGTTCCTGATATTAAAATGTTACATGTTTCTTCCTGTGCACGTTCAAGCTCATGTTTTATGGGTTTTCTGTCTTAACCATAGCAGTTGATAATCTTATAACTACTTGGAGACCCCAACTATCAAGATATGCGACACATACTCTAGCTTTATCATCAAGACTAAATTACTACCAATTATGAATCAGGGCCACAATTTGGAGGATCATCAAGACATGATTATCTATACTTAACAAAAAGACTCAATCTTCAAATACAGTAGAGCCTCGATAAGAAGTACACAAAATCCTTGATAATAAGAGCAATTTTAAATCACTCTAATACTGCTATAAAACTTAATGTCTTCTTAATGCAAACCTCAATAAGAGGAGACCCTTTATAACAGGACTGTTTTTATAGTCTCCTTGGGAATCTTCTTATCAAGGTTCATTGTAGGCCTAAAAATATTCTCAGTAATGATAAGAGAGATTCCTTCTGTTTTCCAGATGACCAAGAAAGGGGAGCGGATGCCGCTGCTGGTGGGGGCAGGAGGGGGGGGACTGGCGCACGGGCCGAGCACAGACGACGGGACCCAGCACGGTCATGAGCCGGACCAGAACGGACGCAACCAGACAGGCGACGCCTTCGGGGAGGCTCCGGCTGGTTCGTCACTACTTTGAGTTTACTTTTAATATTCATGGGAAAGTAAGGATTGTGTCAATGGTATGGTTGAATCGTAAAACATATTGTTGTTTAAACTGTCTCCTTTGCAGTCATTATTGCAATTTTGCCTGACATATGATTACTTCTGCAGTGAGCACACAAGTGTGGGATTGAGTAACGGGGACAGTGGCATACCCTGTAATCCAGCTTTTGGGAGGTCACGAATTGTGGATAGTTATAAGCGATGGCTTGTGGATGCGGTATTCACTGGTAGGGATTATGTTCCCATGTTAAACTGTGGTTCGGATCCCAAGTTAAACTGAAGGTACCTTAGTTGCCATGTTCCTTGGTAGTATCTCATTGTTGTCAGATGGAGATTACCAACCTTATTCACATTGATATAGTCTGCTAAAACATTAAAAGTTGTATAAATATTTAAATACTGTAACTATTCTGATCTACTAAAATCATCAATTAAAATTTAATGTAAGATAAATCTTTTTGAGTACTCTTTGTCTTCAAAGATGATTTGGTAAAAAAAAACTTTTGTTGTAAACACAAAATATACAAACACAAGACATTCCCAAACTTTAGTATTGATAAAAAAATAAAGCATTATTTAATAAATAAAGTTTTACAAAATAACCTAAAAATTGTTGATATCTGGTTTCCACAGGTGGTGGCGGAGGTTGGTTCCCAGGTAACAACACCTACAAAGACGCTACGGGACTGGCCCTCACTCAGGGGGGACATGGAGGCTTCGGCTGTGTGGAGGTCAGTGTCATATTTTGTGAAGGATGTTTACCACCTGAAACATTTCACTCTTATTTACCACCTTGGAATATTTCTTTAGGACAGGTTTTGTACAAGACTCTCAATTTCTCTTAATTTTTCTAGTGCTACTCTCCATCGATGATAAAATCAACTCAAACTAATGTTCAATATACCTTGTACATGTAAATAAACCACTTAAGCAATTTTATTTTCAATTATTTATCCAATACTGTAACAAATTATGTAAAAGATCAAGTAAAATGCCTCCGGTGAAACTTAAATCATCAGCTAGTTTGTAACAAAATCTTATTCATTAGCAAACTTAAACTTTATACATGCATTTGTTTATCAGTTATATTAGATGTTGGTTAGATCCTACAATGTTGTAGGTGAAGCTTAATTATTCAATGTTTATTTTTGTTGTTACTATTTCACATACTCCAGCACTTCATTCTTGACAGTTACAACCAAAATAATAGCTCAATAATAAATAATACACTAACAGTTTAGAAAATCACCCTTCCACATTGCATTTACTTTTTCCACATAATGTATTTTAACATATTATTCTTGTACTAACTTACTAGGGCTAACAAAGGAAGAAAATCAGATAAAATTCAAAACACAAAATTTAAATTAAAAACTTGCAAGACATTCAACTTTAAAAAAAAATCATAACTTACATCTGTACTGCTTGTTTATTCCAGAACTAATTTTTGAAAATTAATTTTTGTTACTGAACCCAACACTTTGTCTTCTGCTACAGGATTTCCTGGGTCACGGGGGCTTCGGCGGAGGTGGCGGGGGCTGCACTGCGGGGGGCGGGGGCGGCGGCTACGCTGGTAAACAATCAATAGTTGTTATGTACAGTACAACTCAGACTTTCCGGACACCAGATTATTCAGATCAGCCTATCTGTGAAATAAATAATCAAAATCACGGTAAAATTTGATTTTAGCAAGTTATCAATGTGAAGAATACCCTCTAAAAGTAAGATGTAACTGCTATAAAATAATAACTGCATTGCCTGTACAGTAAATGACATCATTTTTGTAAGATGAGTCTTTTTTATTTTGCAACTATGAGTGTTAGCAGTAATCAAATCTTGCTTAACCTAAGGCAACTGAGAATCTGGATTAGTGATCCCTTAACTTTTTTTCTGTTTCAAAGTCACCTTTGTGTGTATACTCTTTCCTTTTAGGATTTCATCCTAAACAATTCCAACTCAGTTAATCAGTATTCAGTGTCCATGAAATAACTAATAATAGCAATTTGATAAATTGTGGGATTAAATTTCTCCTGAAAATTCTTACAAAATGGCTAAACTGTTTTGAGAACTGTAATTAACCTTTAATTCACTCCAAAGTACCAGCACATGCTTCAATACTTTTTTATATTTATTACTTCTCAAATATTGAACGACTTTTTTATGTAACTTTTTGAACTTTGACTTCAAAACACATTGGTTGCTTCGCAGGTGGAAGGGCGTGGTCGGACAAGGGTCGCAATGGAGAAGGCGGGTACTCTTACGTCGGTACCAACGGAACATTGGGCCATGTGGTCAAAGGTTCCAACCTCGGTGATGGAAAGGTAAATCATAATGTAACATGGATAGTCAATAGTTGTCTTACTACAACAGAGTGAATAGCTACAATTCCTTGATCGTAGAAGATCACTACAATACAATTTTATTAATTTTAAGAGCTCAGGCCATTCCTTTTGGGAACTCAGCCGTTAGAATTTTCCTTTTGAGTTGTCGAACAAAGTAAAGCAGTAAAGTACAGTAATAATTTTTTTGGTTCTCAAAAATACCTATGATGTAAATACAAAGTTTTGTATGTTTTTTGCTTTGATTCTTTTTTCAATTACTATTCTGTTAATCTCAATCAAAATTTTGTCAACATTTCTGAAATTTCCTTAAAAAATCCTTGATTTTACCACGTTTTCACGGGCTGAAAATAAAAATGTGATGTGAGGTAACTAAAGATACTTCTAAAAAAAATTACAATTCTTTCTTGACCGTTGCTATGTCAGTTTAAGATCAATGTACTTAAAATTTGGGTTGAGGAATATGTCTATGATCTTTAAGCCGTATAACGATGTATTCTTCAATATCCTGTAATGATTACACGACCTGCCTCTGCATAGGTAATCATCATCCCGGCCGTGGAGGGCTGCGACTGCCAGTACCGCTGTGTCGCGCTCGACGCCCATCGCAGCGCCACGATGTGCATCTGTCCCACCGGATGGGTCTTGTCCAACCTCACGTCTTGCATAAGTAAGTCAGAGGCTGGTTGCAGAATTAGCTTGACCAGAGGACAAGTGCTGCTCAGCAGCTTTTACATTTTTGTTATTGTCTGCTTGTAAATAGCCTATAATGTTTATTAAAATCAGCTGTTCCTTGAAATTTCTGCTCCGATGTTAAATCTTGTGGACAAATACAAACGGTTAATGGCATCTAGGACTCCTTCCTTAGGTATAATTTCCACAAATTTTATTTCCTGAAAAACTTCATACCAAAGTCTTCCCAGTTACACCTAAATGATTGAAATCGGTTCAGAACTGTAGGAGTTTTGATCACAAAAAAGAACCTTAGCGGATTAAATAAGTAAATAATAACCCATAATTATATCTCTGTTGCAGTGTTGAATCCACCAGAAGAACACAGTGACCTGCCTTCACCCACGTTATTTTTGATTGTCGCTTGCGTTTTCTTGGCTTTATTCGTTGGAGCTGTCTTGTTCTCCCTATGTGAGTAATCCATGAAATATTTTTGTTTTTTGCTTAAAATTTTGATTTGTTTTGTCATTATGTCAATTCTAATGATTTCAAAAATTTTTTTGCAATTTAATCACCGTACTGACTTTTCCAACTATGTATTTATCACAGGAGGTAATCTCATGTTAATGAGTATTACCCTCACCAAATACAATTAATGAGGACAGCTTTTCTATAACAGTTAACAATTTTCGTAAAAAAAATGTCATAATAAAGTTGTGTACTTTTATATGATTAATAAAATACTATAACTTGAATAAAAAACTATCTAATTTGTAACAAAGGACAATTAATTTTGCTTCCTGAGATGGAAACCAAAACTTTTTGAAAATCATATTGATACAACATTTTATGAAGTTCAGAGCTGTATAAATTGTCAACTAGATTTTAAGTATTTTTCCAAGTTAAGAGCTTCAAAAAAGTTTTAATTTTGTTAATTTAGTTTTATTTTAGTTAACTTTATACACATTCAGTAACTTTTTCAGTTTAAAAGTCTGATTTATTCTTTATCTGTCCTACAATAAGGGCTGATGTGAGTAGAGATAAGTTATGTCTTGCAGATAAGATCGGAAAAGTTTTGAGCCGGACCACAAAGAAATCAAAAGAAGTTGGGGTTCATCCACTAGCTCATTTGGAGGTTCAACTGAATTTGCTGGAGCAAGATACCTCCAACGTCGTCAAGACTTTAGAGGATCACTCGGTCAAACTGGAAGAGTTCAGGAAAACCCTCACTAGTGTTAAGAATCGGCAGTAGACTATTTGCTTCCAACCATCTGATATAATATACATTATACAATATACCCTATGCATTGCATACAATAATTCAAGTTTAATTACTGCTTTCAGCATTCCTTATCAGCAACAACGTTTACGTACAAATTATACTTCTTTTAACAATTTGTAATATTTTATAATTAGCATACTGTACATTTTTCATTTTTATTCCAGCACAGATATTTTAGTATATAGGGTTCCTCAGGAAATATTTTTAAGTTCATTTTTATGACTGTTTATATTACAGTCATAAAAATTTGTTGTTAGGAGACAGTTTTCTGCTTGTCCATTGAAATACCTACTATGAGGTTGAAGTCTTTAGTTTACTCCATCACAAGAACACCTAAAAACTTAGTGCTTTAGATTTGTGAGTTAAACAGTGGTACAATGCATTCCTATTAATTAAGATTATTGCGAGGCTTTTTGCTACTTGACTGCATTAGGTATTAATTTTAGTTTTAAGTTACGTCAGAGTTCTAAATAACTAACGTCAGTTTAAAGGTGATGTATACAAATATTTTTTAAAAACTAACTACTGTAGTTATGATGTTCTCATTTTAAGTTGTTGTTAAGTTCTCATAGTTGCTCACCACAATAAGTTTAATATTTCCAAAGTTAGTTTAAAAAGCAAACATACACGTAAATGACAGAGTTTTGAATAAGAATCATTATCTCAAAATGGAAGGTTAAATAATTTTTACAGATAACAAAATACCTTTTTGTGTATCTAATTTATAAAGAATTAAATTTTGCTACCAGTCTTTTGAGGTTGAATTATTCAAATTTCTCTGTGATAAGTATAAAAACTTCTAGTAAAAACGCTTGTTGAAATATTGAAATAATAACCCTGAAAATTTGAGAAAAAATGTTTACATAATAAAATACACTGACATACAATTAATTACCTACATATGTTCTTTTAAGTACTTTATTTTTTAGAATGTCATATTTGAACTAAACTATTGTAAAACAGCTTAATACAGATATATATTGATAATGCATAGCTGCAAACCTATTTTTATATATTATTAACATTATGTTTGAAAATAAAAAATATTGAGCTAGTGTAAGGGATCAAGAAGACCAACATCCTAATGATATTTTTGTAAATTAAAATTTCATCCATTATTAAATTTGGTTGAAAAAATTAAGCTCTGTTTATTTATGTTACACACCTTTTGTTTTTTGCAAGATGTTAAGGTGCATGTTTGATCTACTGGACCTAGATTTATCCAAATCATAAAGTAAAGTTAAATATTACTGAAGGAGAATATTTAAAGATTTAATTTCAAAGTTTCAAGCCATAGTAGTTCATGCTGAATGACAAGCAGTTTTCCTTGTGCGCTTTATTTATCCTTGAGAAATATTTACATTTCTCAGATTGATTGAAACTAAAACCAACAGAACTAACAGTCTTGGTTTAAAACAGAAACTTAATGGCTAGAACATGTGACAGTTCCAAGAAATATTCTCAAGTTTTATATTTTCAACTAATTAAGGATGATAAGTTAGTGATAATTATTCATCATCGTTTAGATAAATCATTAAAGTTCCTGAATATGAAATCAGATTTTTAATTCAATGAAAGGAATTAACAAGAAACGAAATAAAAATAAAAATCGGAATGAAACCATTTCAACGAAAAGAATTCAGTTCTAGCTGTAAACCCCTAAAAAAACAGAAGTATTATAATATACTGTAAGTTGCCAAGTTTTACAGAGTTGCCCACATTCAGATTAAGTGTGAGTTAAAAAATCTGAGGGGAAATAAAATTCATCTTGCATGTTTGCATCCACCTTACAGTTCTGATATGTCATTCTCAAACCCTTTTTTTCCTTTTATATACTTTACAAGAAGCGAAAAGAGCATTGGTGTTTCAGATAATCGGTACCAGCAGAACAACGCTTCGCGATTCCGACGGAAGATCCTCAATGGTCCGGATCTTCAGTTGAACCGGTTACGGGTCGCGAGCGACTCGATGATGACCGAATACAATCCCAACTATGAGTTCGGAGGCGGAACTTACACGATACGCGACCTGCGTGACATTCCCAGGGACCAGCTGAGGCTTGTCAAGTAAGTCTAAAAAAATTGAATTCTCAACATGTTTATTGTTATTGTAAAAACAGCGGATACATTAACATAGTGTCTAGAGTCAAAATATAACCTCTCTCTGAATTGAACAATTCATTAACCATTTATAGTAGACATTAAGTTATTATGGTAGTTATTGTTTTGTTCAACATAAACAAACGTCTCTTAAACGTAATCAGTGACTGATATAAAATTAACTTTTTGATTACTGACTACGATGTGAGAAAAATTTTCAAAACGTCAAGTGAGCAAAGCAGTTGACTTGTCTGTGATGCAGTTGAAGAGTCGATCATAAGCAAACAGAGAATGATTTCGGTCTAAGCTGATGAGGCAGTGGATATTTGTAAGTTTTTGTGGGGTACATACACTCGGGAGATTTTCATGGATTTTATCCACCCTGAAACATCAAATTTTCTTTATTATGCTGTAAAATATTGTTTCTACGGCATCATTATTTTAATGTCGTAATGAGTTGGAAAATTAAATCAGTGATGTGATACACTTTTAAAATTCTTAATAGCGAAGGATTTGTAATTATTATTTAATTTGTTGGACTTTTCCTTTTCCTTCTAATGTTTAAACTACTCTATGTTTCGAGAGGTATTGAAACTCTCCTGTAGTTTTCATGTGACACGACTTAAAGTTATATTAACCTACTTATTTTTACCCAACCTACATTTTTTGGGTTTTTTTGACATACAATTTACATTATTTTAAGGAATTTTTCATTTTTATTTATGAATGAGAGGTGAGTGAAGGATGATTGTGGCGCAATCTTTTAGCCTTGTTACTGACTATGGCCAACATGTTATTTAGACAGGACTGTTAATTAAGAGCCCAACAACAAAACTACAGTGTGTTCTCACAGTGTGTTGTACACTTGTGACTGTGTGTTGTAGAGCGCTGGGACAGGGGGCTTTTGGAGAGGTCTACCAGGGCTTCTTCCGTCACAGAGCCGGTGATGCGGTCGAGATGCCAGTGGCGGTCAAGGTTTGTTCGATACCACCATTTGATTGTAAAAATACAGCAATTAATATTTCCAAAATAAATATCTGGATTATTCAGTGATTAAAATAAAATAAAAAATTCAGTGGATTATCTATTATAGGAAAAGAGCCAACGTAAATCTGGTAAAAACAAACAATAATGTTGGGTTATAAATGGAACACAAAAGTGCATCCTAATATTTTCCGAATTACCAGTATATTTATTTATCTCTCAACTTTTTTCAACTTGTTTGCCCCGCAGAATCTACCAATCTTGTGTTTTCTCACAGATCACAATTTTGCACTTTTATTATGGTAACACCATTAGGCGGGTAGCAAAAAGGAAACCCGAGCTGTGTAAAAGACTTGATGTTAGAGACACCTCCACTCCTCTACGTATTTATGTAGTTGTAAATATTTCCAGGGTAGATAGTAGTACTTTTACTTTGGTATGTATTAGTTTGCATATTATGTATCCGGCTATGGCTACTATGCTACTAACCGTATCATATAATATTTTAAACATATTAATTTGGTAAACACAGCGTTTGATAAGCAGCGGGACTGTAGAACAATGTTTTCACTTATATAACCCCTCTCCCCCACGCCTTGCAACCAGCTGACTCTGCCATAGCCGGAGATATAATGTGCAAACTGTAACTGAGTTCATTTATAATTAGGCCTGCCATATTTTTGAGCGGTCAAACCGGGACAACTACCCAAGGATGCTCCAGTGTGTTACACACCGGGGGTTTGGGGGGTATGGAATATTACCAAGGTGAGGGGGGGGGTCTGGGGGCCCTACCCCGGAAATTTTTGAAAATTTAGGAGGAAGAGGATTAATTATAGTTAATTTTTGCAGTAAAAATTAACTCCAAGTAGACATATTTTGTGTCAAGATTATTGAGTCAAAATAATAAGTTTTAGGTAAATATACTTAGGTAAAATTTACTTTTGAACAAACTTATAATCTGCTAAAAATTTATAAAAGTTTTATAGTAAAATTGTGAATTTTAATGATTTGAGAAAAAAGTTATTTTTATTTTTTGTGTTGTGACAATGCAATTTTTACCATGGTAAATTTGGTATTGGTATTTTTTGTAATTGATTATTATATCCATTACATGAAACAAAACTTTCAATTAATTTATTTTCCTTCAATGAAAAAAACAAATGTATTTTATACGAATGAAATACAACTTAAAAACAAAAGTACACATATTATATAAGAATTTTTTCTTCTTCGTTTGCCGCAGCAAACTTGTAAAACTACAGGTTTAGTTCATTATTTAATAACATATTACGCAATTTAAAAATTTACCAGGACATCAGGAAAACCGGCCGGGACACCGGGAAAAGAGCAAAATACCGGGACGTACGGCAGCCCTGTTTATAATCAGCAGATTGTGGAGAACATAAACAAAGAGCATAGCTGTTTATAACTTCCGATGGGTAAATAATTAAACAAACACTAAGCCAGCAGTGCCTTCACTTACCCGCCTAATGGTGTGACCAGTATTATAATCAACTAAAATCCAATCATTTGATTGTTGAAAACGAATACACATTTTTCCCTCAACTGCTAAACTCGTTGTCCGTTCGCAGACGTTGCCGGAGCTGTCGACCAATCAGGCGGAGACGGACTTCCTCATGGAGGCCCTGATCATGAGCAAGTTCAACCACCCGAACATCGTCCACTTCATCGGCGTCTGCTTCGACAAGCACCCGCGGTTCATAGTCATCGAGCTGCTGGCCGGCGGCGACCTCAAGACGTTCCTGCGCGAGTCCCGACCCAAGCCTGTATGTTATTCCACATTATTTAGAAAATGTTTAGTATCCTGTACTCTTATATGAGGAATGCTTTCGTGCGTGCGTGCGTGCTTACTTGTATGTTTGCTTGCTTGTTCGCACAACTATCTCAAAACGGCTCCAAGGATTTTCTTCAGATTTTGGAAATAAGTAATTTATGACTAAAAAACATGTTCTATGCATATTTCCTGGCCAAGGAAAATCTCATAACGTAATAATATTAATTTTAAGTTGTAAAATTTTAACATTGGCCTTATGAGTTGCCATGATAGCAACGAAGTATACAAGGAAACTGTGAACAAATCAAGTAATCATAACAGCTGTTTGCAAACTATAGCCATTTATAGGAAAATGCAGTGTGTGGGATAAAGATTGCATGGAGAAATAGAAAAGTGTACTTATACACTAATATTTTAAAATTATTTTATAATAATAGGATGAACTGGTAAATATAAAATGATACTGAGCAAGGCTCGGTTTGCTAGGTACTATGCTATTTGTCTGTGAAAAAATCTGGGAAACATAAAAAAATATCAATGTTTACTTTTTAAGTACTCTTCAGTATTGGAATATGATTTTACAGAGTATCAGAGTTAGGGAACTTTTACATTCTTTGTTTTCAACTGGTTTTTGAAATCAACAGCGAATTTTAAAAATTTATATCCTTTGGGTATTATAATAAAAGTACTTTGAAATAAAATTGAAGAGCTACCAATTTTAACAGTTTAGTTTGTATTAATAATAATTTTTGGAAAACAAAGTTTTTAAACATAATTTATTTTCAACCATCCATTACAGAAAGGACAAAAATTACAGTAAGACTACAGTTTTCCGTATACCAGTACTATATCATTGAGAGAATTCGGTCCCTAATGAAGGTAGAGTAAGATTTTCTAAGAACAGAAGGAAGAGGGGGTGGGTAAATGATTTCAATTATCTCTTATTATCGATTTCTTATTTTTCTTTGTTTCACTTATCAGTCCAAGGTGACTCAATGAGGACTTCGATGTTAGCACTTATATTTCTTTACCAAAACCCCCTTATGGTGATGAATAATAAGGGAATAGCCAGTGGGGTGCAGTTTGACATAGTCTGACTGCAGCCATTGTGATGGTGTATCTAAAATACATGACATTATACATTTTAAGAGCAGTCACAAAAACATATAATCATAGGAATAGCCTTGTCCAATGTTTAAAGGGTAGTCACGAAACACCATGATTGCAGGAGCGACCGTCTCCTCTGACCATGAAAGACCTGCTACAGTGCGCCATCGATATTGCGAAAGGCTGCAAGTACATGGAGGACAACCGGTTCATCCATCGCGACATCGCCGCTCGGAACTGTCTCCTTACGACCAAGGGACCCGGGCGGGTCGTCAAGATTGCCGACTTTGGCATGGCTCGCGACATTTACAGGTATTAATGTAGCCGATCTACAGTAGAGCCTCACAATAACTTGCTTCTAATGGTCGAATAGTGTCCACTGTTCTTGTGTTGATGCCTTGATTAGCAATACAACAATTGAGAAAGTTTTTGGTGGTGGTAACTACTGTAATTTATTTTGAAAACATAAGAACCCCACAAATAACTCTAGAGCTCTTTGTGCTTAGTAACCAAAACTCAAAACCCAAAAAGTGATGTGACCAAATCAAACACTGTCTCTCAGTACTGCCCTAGAACAATGACCCCTAGATCTATGAAGGGTCCTATGAACTTTACCATGGTCCTATTACCATGGTGAAAGTATTTTGCAAGATTACATTTCACAATCCATCACGATAAATATTTATCATCATGAATAGTTTCATTTGTTATATTTTCAAGTTTTTGTGCTTTCCTGATTTTTTTACAAATTAAATTAAATTTCAGTCGATCTTCATAGTTTTTATCATACATTTAGCCAGTGCTTGATTTGTAAAAATTGAGGTACCGGAACTGTAACTAGCCAATTTGTACATAACCCCTCCTTCATCATTCTTCCCCTACACAAAGTAAAAATATTTGTCTATGTGAATAGTTAGGTTGATTTAAAAAGTCACATTTTATCCAACTTAAATTTTTTAATAGGCAAATAAAAAACTAACAAAGCATTATTTTACTAAAAAATAAATGTAATCAAGAAATTCTAGACTTTTATGACACCTTGTGCGAGTATTCAGGTCTTTTTAGAGTTTTCAACATCCGGCGTAGCTCAAGATGAGATAAAAGAGCTCTAATTATTGGCCGATACTCCGCGCATAATATCCGTACTTTTTAAGCGATCGTTATTTTCGGTAAGATTAATCCGGTCGAGTACACGCGATCGTCTCTTTCGACAAATACTCCGGCAGATTACACATGATCCTCCCTAATAGCGAATTCTCCGGCCGAATATACGCGATCGTCTTTATAATGACAAATTCTGCGGTCGATTACACGCGATTGTCTTGTGCGGCAAATTCTCCGGCCGATTATACGAGATCATCTTTTGTGGCAAATTCTTCGACCGATTACACGTGATCGTCTTCTGCTGCAAAGTGTCAGGCCGATTACTCTCGATCCTCTGACGTGTAAAATTCTCCGACGGATTGTTCGCGATTGTATTTTGTGACAAATTATCCGTCCGATTAAACGCGATCGTCTCTTGCAAAAAAATACTCTGGCCGATTACACACGATCGAATCTTACGGCCGAAAGAGGTCCCGGAACGCCGTTCGGCCGCAAATCAAGCACTGCATTTAACTATAATTAATGAAATTGATTTTTTCCAACTTCATCATCATTGGAAATTTTTTTCAGAGCCGATTACTACAGGAAAGGAGGAAAAGCAATGTTACCAATAAAGTGGATGCCACCTGAAGCTTTTCTAGATGGCATTTTCACATCTAAGACTGATGTTTGGTAAGTATTAAAGCAAATTAATCAGGAATGGTTAAGTAATATAGATTTTTTAGGGTAGTAATTTTGTTCAATAAGCCTGTAGTCATGCACTCAGAGACAAAGCAGTCAAGTCTTCCTAAACCCTTGCACCATTGTCGAGATAGGAAGTTTATTGGTGATTTATATAGAACTATAACAAACATTTGTATGGAATATGGAAAATTAATTTTGCTTCTTCAGTTTGAGGAAATGGATACAAAAGTTACATTTAGTCTGTCCCCTTTCCACTTTTTGGCCTCTTGAATAGTTTCTTTAAGCGTTTTTTGACATCTATGATGTAGTTTTGTCTTAATGTTTTAACCACTCACAGCTTTGCTTTCTGCAATCATAAGCACCCCTCTACTGTCTACTGTACTGTACTGTGTGTGACAGGTCGTTCGGAGTGCTGCTCTGGGAGGTCATGTCCCTAGACTACATGCCGTACACGGGCTGTGCCAATCATGAGGTGATGTAACCAGTGACCAGTGGCGGGCAACTGGAACCTCCCTCCAATTGTCCTTTGCCCCTCCACTGTCTACTGTACTGTACTGTGTGTTTCACAGGTCGTTCAGAGTCCTGCTCTAGGAGGTCATGTCCCTAGACTACATGCCGTACACGGGCTGTGCCAATCATGAGGTGATGTAACCAGTGACCAGTGGCGGGCAACTGGAACCTCCCTCCAATTGTCCTTTGCCCCTCCACTGTCTACTGTACTGTACTGTGTGTTTCACAGGTCGTTCGGAGTGCTGCTCTGGGAGGTCATGTCCCTAGACTACATGCCGTACACGGGCTGTGCCAATCATGAGGTGATGTAACCAGTGACCAGTGGCGGGCAACTGGAACCTCCCTCCAACTGTCCTTTGCCCCTCCACTGCCTACTGTACTGTACTGTGTGTTTCACAGGTCGTTCAGAGTCCTGCTCTAGGAGGTCATGTCCCTAGGCTACATGCCGTACACTGGCTGTGCCAATCGTGAGTCGATGCAGCTAGTGACCAGTGGCAGGCGACTGGAACCTCCCTCCAACTGTCCTGCGTCCCTCTACTGTCTACTGTACAGTACTGTGTGTCACAGGTCGTTCGGAGTCCTGCTCTGGGAGGTCTCGTCCCTAGGCTACATGCCATACATGGGCTGTGCCAATCGTGAGGTGATGCAGCTGACCAGTGGCGGGCGACTGGAGCCCCCGTCCAACTGTCCCACACTCCTCTACTGTCTACTGTACTGTACTGTGTGTCACAGGTCGTTTGGAGTCCTGCTCTGGGAGGTCATGTCCCTAGGCTACATGCCATACACGGGCTGTGCCAACCGTGAGGTGATGCAGCTAGTGACCAGTGGCGGGCGACTGGAGCCCCCGTCCAACTGTCCTGCACCCCTCTACGCCATCATGACACAGTGCTGGCACCCCAACCCAGACGAAAGACCTAATTTTGGCACCATACTTGAGCGCCTTGGATACTGTATGCAGGTGCGTTTAGGTTTTGTTGTGGTCGGTTGTGGACATGTGAGACGATGCTAGCTTTGAGGTGGAAAACATTTCTAGATGGTGCAGGCATCTTGTTTTTTCTTTATTAACATATTGAATCAGCCTTGTTTAAATTGTTTTACACTTTTGCCTTCTCTTGATGGCTTGATGGCATTTTAACCTCATAACTAGGTTTTTTCTATCGTCATTAATGATGTAAATGTGTGAAAAAAATCATATGTATATACATTTGACATTCTTCAATGAAGATAAAAACCATCTTTATCGCCTGATAATGCCTTTGGGGCAGTCCCTAAAATGATGTAACGCCTCTACGGGTGAGGGGGGAGGGTTTCAGCTGTGGCATGCATTAGTTTCCCACCTGCTTAGTTTAGTTAAAATAATTAAATCTCAATAATTTTTTCCGAAAATGAGTTTTTTAAAATTTTTGTATACAAAAATTAGTTATATATGTTCCTTCTATAAAAGAAAGCAAACAGAACAAAGACTTAACAGTGTCACTTATTAACACAAATTGACAATTAGAGTGTTTTGTAATCTGAGGGTGAAACCACTGTTACAAGACTGATTCAGGGAGATGGGAGGTCTGAAAACACATATTTGAGTTTTACGTATTTTAAAGATTTTCAGACATTCATTACATGAAGACAATTTTCAGTTTTCAATATTTATATACAGACCCAAATTATGTTTATTGCTTTCACCCACCACTTCCAGCAACAATTATATCATAATTCAACTATAAAACACACTGATCGACCTCGGTTGGTGGCAGGACCCGGACGTAGTGCGGGCGCCGCTGCCGGTATTCTACCGGCCGCCGTCGACGGAGCGAGACACGACCATCATGCGGCCGCCCGCCAACGATGACTGTCTGCAGCCTGACTACCTCGTGCCCCTCACTGGCGGTGAGTGCCGACCGGAATTGGTTTGTACACTGAGAAAAATTTTGTCCTGAAATACGTGTAAAATACTTGTAAATAAGGGTGTGCGGGTTACCCACTGCAGTCTGGACCCGGCTCAATGCTCCGGCAGTGAGGCCGCGACATGGAAAATCAGGACTTGTTTGTCTACATAGTTATGACGTCACTAGCTACCGTCATTACTGTCGGTTATAGGTCCTGCCGATCAGAGTTGGCTCTCGTAATTGCAGAGACTTTTCTCAGAATATCCTGCGATTCATTTTGCCTTTACCACTGTTTATCACAGAATGTACATTCCTATTCTCGTAAAATACAACCGATTTCTATGCATTGACTTGCCTAGTCTCTGCATTTACCGGTATTTTTTATTTAAAATCAGTAAAAAATGTCTGGGTTTTTCTAGCGGTCACCCATCCAAGTTCTTACCACGCCCGATGTTTCTTGACTCGTATGTTCAGGTGAAGACTGCTATATCCATTGCGTTACGGCTGCCTGTTGACGAGGGGAGTTGTTAAATAGCATCTGAAGAAGTGATAAGTGTAGTTTTACGCCTAATGGTACTTCTCAACAGTGACAATTTCTTGCGTAATAGAGTCTAGAGTAGCCCTCCGTACGTGTCGTGCGTGTTTCCCGGTACCGGAATTTTTATAAAAAGTAATGTTTGTTCGTTGTGTGCGTCTGTCCGTTTGTGTTACGTGGGTACTATGTGTGATGATGGTTTTTAATGCTTCTTGACGACTTCCACTGGAATGAAATTTTATTTCCATCGCCTGAGGAAGATCTCTCTGAGATTGAAACTGTCGTAGCCCATAATATGAGACTACAAAGGATCACTTTGACAGTACAAGGTATTTACACCATTAATAGTTACTATTTATTGCCCTGACATATTTATTTGATACATTTAAAAGTGGCAGCAAATCAATTCAAGATTATACTCAACCTTCATTCTATTTCTTACAAATTCATCTTATTAAGACTTTGCTAAAAAATACCTGAGTTATTTAAAATCGAAGCAGGATTTAAACAGTACAATTACTTTTTTTGGTAATTTTTTTTTTTGGGCAGATAAAATTAATCTTAGGTCTAAAACTGATCAATGTGTCCTTGCAACTATTTAAAAATAAAACAATATTTAACATAAGTAACTGTTGACAAATAAAATGATTTGGTTTTCATCAATAATCTAAGCTTTTGCTCTGAAAAATTGGAAATTTGATATTCTTTTTGACGTTTCACTGCCATTTACTTTATATGTATTTACTATCAATGGCACTACAGTAAGTAAATCTATAAAAACATTAATAAAATATGTATTGTAGAAACCAACTGTTATTATTCAAACTTGTATCACATTTGTAAATTTTCAATCCCAGATATAAAACTAGCACAACGGACTTAAAATCAATCCAGATTTGGTTAAAGAATATTTATTCGATTCAAATTTGATGATAATGCGAACTAAAACAAGGTAAAGACTAACTGATTTTACCAAATCACATGGAAATAATTTGAAGTTCTCATCCATACGCCTACCGTAAATGCAGTGGGCTGCATGCAGAAAGTAATCATGGATAAACTTATGACGTGTTTTGTGACGTATACAAACCATCCATGTCACTTTAATGTTGTTTCCTTAAAATAACGGTAAATTACCAGATTATAGCGAATTTCCCCTATAGGGAAGAAGCTATTACTGTAGGTCTCATGGTAAGACCTAATACCCAGACCATGATAACTTTTCGTTTTGCAACCCACAGAAGCAAAAAACACCATTCGTTCAAATTTATATATATATATATCTATATATGTGTCTGTTAGCACGATAGAGGCCGTACAAATGGTCCAACCTTGATGAAATTTGGTACAGACATGTAAAGTGGTAATCGATTGGACGAGTTCGTGAACCAGCCCGATCGGACCACTGGAAGGGGGGGTAAAGGGGGATAAACCCCTCCAAAAATGGTTTTTTTGAGTTTTTTACATAGAAAAATAAAATGTATTGAATTTTTGCTGGCACCATTGGATTCAGCTCAAAAAAACAAACAATTTATATTCTTAATCACTGCTCTATGTCCATTGGTTACCGAGATATTGAAAGTGGTAAACGCAGTACGTTGTCCCAATGTTAACCTTATGGGAAATAAGTAAAATTCGATATCTCGTTTATTTCTCAACATATCTTGATAAAACTTGGGAAATGGCTTCTTCTAGTTCAGATCTACTAAATATTGAATTAAAACCAACCAGTTGAAACATACCTGTAGCAGCAAACCTGCATACTCATTCCCCATGTTAATCTTATGGAGCTTACAAAAACATGTCAAATCTCGCTATGTTAGATAAAAATATATTGTTGTGTATTTCAAATTCGCTGAGTATGCAGGTCTGCTGCAACGGGGGTATTTGCAAATACGGCAATTCGAGCGTAATTGCAGAGAAAATGTTCTTAAAGAAGGACTGCGAGTCCTGCGTCTGTACTAATGCCCAAAACTCTGCCAAGTCATTGAGCTGGGTCCAGACACAACACTCCTGTACGTGAGCCAAGTCCTTATTTACGTATTGCGAGTACAGATTCTAGACTTGGGGCAAAAACTCTGCTTTTCCGCTAAGATATTTTTCTCAGTGTAGATTTCTAGTCAATTTTCAAATTTAAAAAATAGTTTTTCATCTTACTGTCTTTGTGTTGGCTCAAAACTTATCCATTGTTATCCTAGTCCGGTAAAAACTTATTCCTGAACTAGGCCGGGAAAACGGAAGTAAACAATCACCTGATTTGCAGCAAACCGACGTTTAATGCTTGTTTATTGGTTACTTTTATGAGGAATGTAGTGGCAGAACTGGCAGCAGTAGCAAATGTTTGTTCTGTTTGTGTTTGTTATAGGTTAGGTTTGAAGGACTGAGAAACGTATTGGTTTATGTAAGATCTACGACTACGTTATGATTGAAAGTATGTTTTTTTTCAAAGTTGTATGATAAAATGTATCGTACGTTACACGGCCGGAAAGTTTTACCGTACTCGCATGACAATCCTGCACTCGCTTTCGCTTGCACGGGAGCTATCATGCTTGTCCGCCAAAACAGTACTTTCCAGCCTATCAACGTAATATACTATTTTATTTTACTGCACGAAAAGCGCGAGCAGCTGTTTTGTTCTCTAAATTTCACTTTTTAATACTACAGTGCAAAAAGTCAGCTGATCATTATTTAATCAAAGTGATTGTGTATTTTATTATTCCAATGAATTTATTTTTTGGCCAGGCGGAGGCGAAGGAGGGCTCCCGACGTCGCAGTCGACGCAACCACTGTTGGACTCGAGTAACAACAACAAACCAGTGCCGTACGGGAACGTAGCGCCTGACAACCCCAGCGCCAACGGACCCTTCATAGTGTCCAACCACGCAACAGACCACGCCCTCCCCTGTTGAGGTAGATACACAGTTGAATCTTGATAACTCAAACTTCAACAACTCGAAATCCTCACTAACTCGAACTTCCATCCCCAAGGAAAAATTTGGCTAAAACAAAATAAATACCATTCGTAGCGCAAAATAATTTTACAGTCATACTTAAACTATGTAAGCCAAAAGAAAACAAAAATACTTCTAAAATACTGTAAGTCTCAAAGTAGATAAGTCCAATTAAATTTCCACAATAACTCTATGAGTTAAAGTTTACCTCTATATCTTGAAGTTTACTCAATATGACCTCGGTAAGTCGGAGCCCTAGTGTACAGATTGCAACATGTCGATGAGTCATCTGATCCAATATCACTATTCTTCACTTCTGTAACTCAAATTTCCATTTTGGTATATCTTTACATTTCAAATTTAGTTCAAATTTTAAATCAAAGTCAACCAAGGATTACCTCTATGACTCAAATTAAGCGAAAGTTAAACTATACTTAACTCGAAGAAAAATGTTTTTCTCTTGGTATTTCGAGTTAGAGAGAGTCGATTGTGACATAGTCTAGTGTCTAACCACTGACCTCTATACCTTTCCCTGTTGAGTATAATATCATAGTCCAGTGTCCAACCAAGCGACTGACCAAGCCTGCCCTGTTGAGGTAGATATACACTATAGTGTCCAACAACAACCTCCCATGTTAAGGTAGATATGTACATCGCATTAACCTAACATAGACTCCCACTAATCTGGACTCCTCAAACACACACTCCTGTCTGGATTGAAGGAAGTCAAGGCTATCTGTTTGTAAATATAATGAGCATTGATAAAAATACAGACACCAAACTGAAGCATGATTTTTTATTTCTGCAAATTTATTATCGGTTTAACTTATGAAAAGGTGCTAACTAGTTTCTGGCTTATGAAAAGGTTCATCATTTATCACCAACTACTATCGAAAGTGAAGTCCCACAATGCTCTAAGTGTCAGGAATCATTTCCTTTTCATAATCATTAATAACATTGAAAAAAAACTTTTAAGGAGCTCCCTATGATAAAATAATCATTAGATGGGTATAACTGGCGCCAATTCTTGGGGCCCAGTCTGCGCATGGGGCGGGGAGTGGGTAGGCTGGGAGGAGAGGGGTGTAGTAGCGGCAGTGGCAGCCGACTGTGTACTAGCCCCTGGCTGCATACATTCGGCAGCTCGCACATAGTTACTGCTTCTCTGTCAATCGTTGTTCAGAGTATCAAGACGCTTTAAAAAATACTAATTAAACATTATTCTTAAATCTTATGCTGTACTTTACTGTAATCGTAAATAAGAGTCAATTTTCCGTCGGTTAATGTTTTTAGGACGACATGTAGTGAACCTGAGACGGCTGAGAGCAGAATGACAGTGCTGCGCTCTAGCGCCGCATTGTCGCGCATACGCACTAGCTGTTTTTGCTACCGCACTCGGCCCCAAGAATTGGTGTCAGTTATAAAGCAATTACCAGGAATTAAAATAAATACTTGACAATTCCAATTTGTAAAATCATGAGGCCAATAACTCAAACTTCTTAAGCTGATTCAAGATTCTGCTATTACTGGTATCTATCAGTATTCAATTTATTGTTAAAACTTTAACATTGATTTTAAACCAGTGTACTAAACATTTGGCAGTTGAAGACACTTTAGTACTGAGACCGTGAATCATTCATTTTCATCCTAGGATTTCATACAATTGTTGTCTGTAGTGATTTTATTGTTAAGAGACAATGAAGACTTATTCTTGCTATGTTCCCTCAGAGAAGCGAGTCTGAGGCGAATCTCCAAGGATGCAGGGTTCTCGACGTCCCGATCAGGACTACTTGCCGCAGTATTATTATTGTATCATAATAAGCTTGACCGTGTGGCGGCCACACACTAGAGATATATTTTCAGTCAATCGAGTATTTTTTGTACAGAAAAAATCGTAACGTATAAAAACTGTTATGCTTTTAAAGTTTGTAGATTACCAGCCGGCGCTTTGGGAAAAGCTCGAAATTTTCTTAATAAAGTAAGATGTTTTATGTAGGAGTAAAAATTTATCTGTTTACATTTGACTGTATGGAAAGTCTTGATGCAGACACCTGATTTTCAACATCAATACAAATCTGAAAACTTTTCTGTCCTCTTTAGACTTCTTAGTGAATTTCTGTTTCCTCATTCCTAAAGGAAAACAAAGCAATAATTTATACATCGATCATTAATGTGTTATTTCAGTCTATATTTTAAATATAAAAATACTGTTGAAAAACGCCAATATCTTGTGGGCGTGGGAAACTTAGGGAAGTTTGCTCAGATTTCCCACTACTTACACGATGCTTGTTATTCAAGGATCGTGAAATTTCATAGAAATCGTGTAACCTACAGCTACAATCTGTAAAGTATGAATTGACTTAATATGAAAAATTCAAAGGTTCTTTTAGTACAACTTAAATGGGAGAACCGGGTTTTCTGTAAATAGAAACTTTCCAAGTGCTTTTTAAAAATTTTTTATGCAATGGCCGCAACTCGTAAAGAGTCCTCGCTCGTTATCAATCGACAGGCTTACAGGGCCGGCGACAGGATTTTCGGGCCCCTGTGCAATCCACAACCCCGGGCCCTGAGACCTGACGACCTTTTTTTTACTTGTTTCATCTGCTTTTGGGCCCCTTTTCAGCCCGGGGCCCTCTATGCATTTGCCCCCACCTGCCCCCCCCCCCCCCCCCCCGTCGCCGGCCCTTCAGGCTTACAGTCAAATGTAAACATCATTAGTAAATGAGTTTCTACATGTTTGATTTCCTATAGGAGACCAGCTAAGAGGCAAGTGGGTTTCAAGGGACTGTGATATTACTTATAAGTTTAGTTACCCTTAGTTACACGAGCTTTTCCCAGCCGATATAAGTCAGAGTCATAATTTTGTTCGTACTCACTCGTAACGGCGTTATATAAAGCCAAGGTAGCCGTAACTCATGACTTTTGTACTTAACGTAAGTTGTATATGTATATTTGACATATAAATGTGAGAATGACGGGTATGAAAGAAGGAGTGTTTCAGTCGGTGAGTGAGAAACATGTAATATCTATAGAAAAATAAGTGTAATAATTAAAAAAATGAACGCACAATCACTGGTGGTGGTTTCACTGTCTTTGCAGCAGTTGGGGATGTAATCAGTTGTTGATTGTTTTAAAGACTATATTTGGAATTTGGAAGGGCTCTGCCACTCTGTTCTCGGACTCGGAAACCTGCAGCCAGGAGGGTGACCGTATGACGTCACCGGGCTGTTACTGGCGTAGTGCTCGCCTTATAAACACCAATGTAGCGTATTAATATAATTTTATATCTCGCTTACTGTTAAACGTATATTACGATTAAAACTTGGCATGTGGCTTCATAAAGTTGAGATCATCTATTGAATAGTGACATAAAATCTTTTATTATTCTATCGGGGCCTGCAATATAAACACCATTGTAGGGCAGGAAATAGAGAATATGCTGAATTATTTCGGGAGTTGTTCACCTAATGTTAATCAACAATTTTTAACCTAGTGCAATTCAGTATTTTGGTAGTTTAGCTATGTCTGCGGTTGTGATGTGTCTGGGTTTTAGGTTTAAAAGTTCTTGGTTTCACATTGTAGCCGCTAATATGTACAGTGCCGGACATGGATAGAAGTAATGGGTCCAGGTAGCCTGGGCCAGTCCTAATCCACTGTTGTCAAAACAAACCATTGTCGTGAAGCCGAGCGACGCACTACCCCCGTCCCAGTGGTCATTGCCCATTGTGGGGAAATATGCAGGCCCGGCTGCACTGCCAGCTAATATGCCTGGGCTAACTGGACCCATTATTTCTATCCTTGTCCGGCACTGTACTTAGCAGGTAGTTTTTGAATTTTTGTGTAAACAGTGATTTTTATTATTTGTTCATAATCATTATTATCATTACTGATATTGTTTATTCATATTTAGTTTGGCTTTGTATGTAATGTTTGAAAAGGATCCTAACCTTCTTTAGATAATCACGTTTATATCCTGGGTCTTAGCAATAATACACAAGCTGGGTTATTATGCCCTTGTCCTGCAACTTACTCAAAGTCGTATGGAGGTCCCCAATTAATATAAAACAGACAAATCAGAGACTATAAACTTTTTTATATTTCACCTATTTGGCGGACTGAAGCAGAGCGAGGTCTTTAGTACATCGTTAAGGGCTAAGAAAATTTAGAAAATTAGAAAAGTAAATAGTGTTTGCCTCAACATGAGCTTTCTGACTTATTGTATGAGTATGGAAACAAAATTAACGCTATATTATGGATATTTTTACTCATTGGTGAAATATAGAATCACTTTATGGGGCAATACAGAAGTCGCTAAAGAAGTGTTGAAAACACAAAAGAAAATATTAAGAATAATGACTTTTACACAACCAAGAAACACATGAAAGGGAATATTTAGAAGGCTCGAAGTTTTCACAGTACTGAGCATTTACATTTTTGAAGTTTTATGTCATGTGAGAGAAAATTTAAAATGGTACTCGCAAGAAAAAATCAGACCACCACCATAGAAATTAATATCTTCTTGTATACCCTCAACACTCTACTACTGCCTTAGAAAAAGGTTTATAGTACATGGGTATAAGACTGTATAATAAAATTACCAATTGACATGAAAAACCCATCCCTAACTCAGACACAGTTTAGAAGCAATGTAAAACGTTTGTTGATAGGAAATGCCTATTACAAAATTAGTGAATTTTTAAATGAAAGTAATTTTTAATCCAAAAGCTATCAGGCTAGCTCTAGTCATTAGGTAGGGAATTTTCTTAACATTATAGACATCTTGATTTTTTTCTGGGAGTTTGACTTTTATGGCCATTATCATTACTTGTATTGTTATTGTTGTTGTTACTATTAAAATTATGTAACACTTGTTTTTTTTATAGTTTAATATTATTGACATTTCATTATTTATTAATATTTTTAATTTATTGACATTTTTACAGCATTAATTTATTTAACACAATTTTCATTAACCATAATAAACTAGTTTTAAGGAATGAAGAAAAACTATGGACAATTTAATATAGATATAAGACGAAGCACCTCTAAATTTACCTTTAATGTTGTACGTTTTGTGCTATTAAAGAATGAAAATGAAAATGAAAAAATTGTCATCACTGATTAGTAAAAACAAGTTTCACAACATTTTGGGATCTGGAATCTGATCCCGTCTTCAGGTGGAACAAAACCTAGAACATAACAAGATTAGTAACACATAGCCAGAAAAACCTGGACAAAAAACACAGCTAAAACAGAGAACTGTAAAAGCAGTCACTAAAACACTACGCTGAAAAGAAAAAAAACCCAAAATAACACGGAAATCACAAGAATCAAAAATCACCAGTGAGGAGAGAGCACTTCCACACCCAATCAGAGCCCAATCAGAGCTGAGCTGAGACTGTCTCAGCCCAATCAGTCTCAGCTCAGCTCTGATTGGGTGTGGACGTGCTCTCTCCTCACTGATGATTTTTGATTCTTGTGATTTTTGTGTTAGTTTGGGTTGTTTTTCTTTTCAGCATAGTGTTTTTGTGGCTGCTTTTATAGTTCTCAGTTTTAGCTGTGTTTTTTGTCCAGGTTTTCCTGGCTATGTGTTACTAATCTTATTATGTTCTAGGTTTTGTTCCACCTGAAGACAGGATCAGATTCCAGATCCCGAAACGCCGTGAAACTTATTTTTTACTAATCAGTGATGGTAAATGTCCGCAAAAATCCAAATAAAAATATAAAATCACCATCACCAACAATGAATTTCAAACAAAGAAAAGTATAAGTTATGTTAAAATGTGATTAAACTACAAAACAAATATACTACTATATTACGGTACTTGTTTACCAAAATAATTCAGACTGCTCATCATTTACTGCACTACATTGTGATTATACGGCGGGCCCGAATGATGGGGAACAGCTCCGCTTTGTTAATGGCATAACGATAAATAAGCCATTATCCAGTAAATCTAAACCAAATGAAGCCACATACCGAGCTTTATTCATATATTTATAAGTAAATGAGGTATAGATTTTTATTAATGTGCTGCAATGGTGTTCACACGGCGAGCACAAGGTCGGTAACAGCCACATAACGACACACGGTCGCTTACCCAACAGCAGATTTTGGAATGAAGTGGCGGAGCCCTTACTAGCTGCTCTTCCCGGCCCTGAGTTTTATGTACAGCCAACACATAGTTAACAAATTAATAAGAATTTTAAGAACCATGTAATGCAAAATAAAAAACTTTTTGAATAAAAGGAAGACATGCTGAGGCAATATTTTTCCAAAAACCTTCGAATGATTTCTAACTGACAATAATAAGAGCTTTAAACATTTAAAAGACTATCTGTTATTGAAAACTAATTATTAAAAAAAAAAACATGCAAGAGGAGTACCTCAAAGAAAGTTAGGCTAAGAAGGGACATAAAAGGTGAACAGAGTTTTTACAATCTTATTTGAAAACTCAAATAAACCTATTCAAGTTAGGCTTGAGGGCCCATCAAATTAGGGATGCCAATAGTGTGTTCAACTGCAGCGTGTGTTAGTGTTTTTGATATGATTGTATAAGTACAGTATCTCCATCACCACCTTCACAGTAGTCACACAACCCTAGTTTTGGGCCGTAGAGACCTAATACTTTCTTCACACACTGTTCCCAAAAGAGGATCATTTAGGTTTACAGAGAAAAACTCCCTGTTGTGACAGTATATTTAAATTCTAGAGACCGAGAATTTTCCTCCAACAGCTGTTTAAGATCTTCTGATTGTTGCAACGGCCAGTGAGCAGCCGGTGATTTCAGAGTAGAGTGTCTAACTCTTTAACTATGGCGAGTTACCCCTGGCTCAATGTTATGTACTTATGTTTATGTATAGTTAATCATTTCCACTATTGTATTGTAGTTTATGTCGAATGATCTTTATTTGCTCAATGGTGATATTTTTACATTGATGTTGTCTTGGTCAGCAAGGAATCAGTTGCTAAATATGTGATGTTTTTTGATTTAGAATTTTAAAATGTTTAAACATTATGTTCCTAGTTGTAATTGCAGAACTTAAAGTTGTAGCGGTACTTTGTATTTGTTAATATATTGAATTGAAATAGTTGTTAATTTGTATCTTGTATACTAGTACTTTGAATAATAATTTATATATAATATTGTAAGTTCCCAAAATGTTTTCCTTTTTTTTGTTAAAAAAAATTTCCAGTTTTGAATAGCAAAGTAGTTTTTATAGAACTGGTTCAAACTACAAAAGTTTATTTCAATTCTATTTTTAACTTAAGTGTTAAATCTACAACATATTAATATAAACACTTAATAACGCTTGTGATTCCATAAATTTAAGAAATCGTATGGTATCAGATTTATTTCTTGTTAAAGTATAAACTTTTTATCCAATTCCCTTACTTTTGTATTAACTTTAAACTACTTCAAAGTAAAAATAAAATTTACAAAATAATTCCTTGTGGTTTAAACTATCAATTTGATTTTGTTATTGATAAAATAAGTTATTTTTTATCTTGTTAAGTTTGTGGCGACATAATGAGAATGTGTGCTATGATTTGGTTTTACAATTTATTAAGTTTTTATGTATAGTATACATTTGGTTAATGTAGGTTAGGGAGTTGCTATTTTGTCCAGTTTATTTTGTAGCCAAGCTACACATAGGGAAAATAAATAAAGCATACTTAAATCTAGTCTTAATATTTTATAGCTCTTGTCTGTTGTTTGTTGTTATAATTTTGTTTACTTGAAATAGTTTAGCAAAAATACTATATCATAAGGTTAGTTTTAAGTTTCAAGTTAGCTACTTCCATTAAATGTGTACAGTAATACGGTTAGGTCCTACCCTAGCTCAGTCATCCAAATTATTTTCAGAAATTAATTTTTCCCAAGTTATAACATAAATTCATAATTTTTTTAAAGTATATATTAATCCCCTCTCCAATGTACATAAACAGGCTCCCATGTGCTCCTTGATGATACATGTGTGGAAGTAGTCTTAATCTCTTCGTTCGACCTTGGAGAAATATAATTTCAATGGTGGCACTCTTGAAAATGGTGCATTTGAAGCTGCAGGTAAAAAACAAAATGGCCACCATCTCAAACTTGTTTTCCTATTATTTCAGTTACCGTTGGAGCTATAAAAAAATGGTTGATACTAAATTGTAGCTTTTTTAATTTCGCACAGTTTTTATGTAGGACCAACCATTCTTTCACAAAAAGTACTTTTATATTTAAAAAAATTTAAAGTGAAAGTGGTTAATTAGTATGAGAGCATTTTACATTTACACGCTTGAAATTGTTTTTTAGGGCCTGTTATTAATTTATTAATATTTTTTCACGGTAGACTATTTTTTAAAGCTATTATTTTTGGATGAAATAATTTTTTTTTTTGCGGGTGTTTACCGCTTTCATTATCTCAGTGACCAATGAATGAACATAAATCAATGATTCAGAATACTACATTGTTTGTTTTTTTAGCTAAATTTAATGGTGCCCACAATAAATAAAAAATTTGTATATTTATGAGTTAAAAAATAAAAACCAATTTTTCCTCATTTTTAGAGGAAAATTGTGAAAAACCCTTATTTTTAGCGCCTTATAACTTAGTGACCGTTAGGAGTACAAAGAAAATGTAGAGTACTATTTTTGTAGAAAATTTAATAAGCTTTATTTTGTACATTTAAAAATTTTACCTTCGACCAACGGTTCTCAAGACTTTTACAAAAAAATACCCGTCAATTGCCACTAGAGCTCGCCACATATTTTTGAGGACCTTCAGTATTTTCATCCTTAGGTACTTCTAAATAAGTGTGCAAAGATTCAAAATAACAAAATTTTTTCCAGGTCAAACCCTGTTTGTTATAATAGCTATAAAAATTATTAAAATATGATAGCTTTAGATAATAGGCTACCGTGAAAAAATGTTAATAAATTAATAACAGGCCCTAAAAACAATTTCAAGCGTGTAAATGTGTAAAATGCTCTCATACTACTAAAAATTTTAATTTTGTTTTTTTTTTATAAAAAAGTGCTTTTTGTGAAAGATTGGTTAATCCTACATAAAGGGCGGAATTCTAAGACCTCACTCAAGCGAGCTTGAGCCCTCACTCAAACAACACAATCCATTGTTCATTCAATGTTTAATGTTGTTCGGGGAATTTTATCACAGCTGATTTCAAATTACAATAAAATAAAAGTTGGGATACAAGGGCTTTCAGATAAATAGCAAGTTGTACATTTACCACTTGAAATATATGTGTAAATAATCAAAAGAAAAGGAACTAAAAGAAATAAAGAAAGGAAAATACAATAAATTTATGTTTAGGTGTTAAATCTTATTTCCACATTTGTTCTCGATAAAATGAATTGACTTCTGATAATATATTATTGTAAGTTGATCGAACAAACGACTTGGGACTTAAAAATAGACTCACAAAAACGCGTGCTGGATACCAAAGGGTAGTTAATGGAGGTTATGCAATAATTTTTGAGACAATTCTTTAAAGCAGTTACGTAAAAAACGTAGCAACGTCAATTAGATACATTTGGTATGCCATATAAAAAAGTTAATAAAATTATTACTCTGCAAATTCTTTGCGATTGTAACTCATACAAATACTTTTTCGTAATCTCAGGGGCGACGGTGGTGAGACCATATATGGCCATATAAAGCCATATTTGGTCAAAAAATTAAACCTCACATATGGCCATATTTGGTTCCATATATGGTCATATATGGTTATGTTAGGTTCAAAACCAAAACAAACCATATATGGTCATATACAATTTTTTATATGACCATATACAATTTTTTATATGGCTAGAAAATACTTTTTCATAAGGGTTCCCTCCTCGGTACAGCTCTATTTACAAATAAATCATCGTCGATATGCTCTATAAATTCAATTAAATCGTCATCCAATATTTTCGTGGTAAATAATAAAATTGTATGGATATTAAAAATCAGGTAATAAAATATATAATGTTCTGGATTATTAAAAAGGAGTTAAAATAACACATAAATGTGATGAATCAAAAACAAGTTGAGAACCACACAAACAATTCATAGTAAACAAGTATACAAAAGAACTTAACCTTTAAAAACTCTTTGTTTTGATTTTGACTGACAGAATCAGCTGTAACACCATTGAATACAACAGGCAATCCGTTGTTTAAATGTTGTTTGAGTGAGGGTATGTTTGATTGGCGTCTTAGAATTCCGCCCAAAAAGTTGTAATGACCTTTATTGTGCGAAATTTAAAAAACTACAATTTAGTATCAACCATTTTTTGTAGATCCAACGGTTACTGAAATAAATAGGAAAACAAGTTTGAGTTGGTAGCCATTTTGAATTTTACCCGAGCGTTCAAACGCACCATTTTCAAGAGTGCCACCATCGGAATTATATTTCTCCACGGTCAAACGAAGAGATTAAGACTACTTCCACAATTGTATCATTAAGGAGCACAAGGATGTACATTTGACAGGGGACTATATATTTTTGTCACTCAATTGGCATTCCTTGCTGATGAAAGCTCAAAATTGTGTCAAAACCAATAATAATGAATAATTGTTTTGTGCAATAAGAGTTGCTTTTCCTATGTTACACTTTTTTGTGCTTGTAAAAAGGTTGTTGTGGGTTGTATTCTAATGTCTTTTTTTGGCAAGTGTCAATAAAATATACATATATTATAATACTGCTTGTGTTTATCACCCTCTCCCACTTATAATTTATCTTTTTCATGCCAAGCAAAGGCAGAAACACAGTAAAAAGTAAAAGCATAATTTGATGCAAATATACAAAAATTAAAAAAATCATGAACACCCCCAGAGTGGATAGACATAATTTATGAAGCCAACAATTTTCTGTTATCGACTATGCTTGATCTGTGTCCAATGTCCAAATTTGCAGTTTGGAGACTCAGAAAATTATATACTTCTCACTAATCCACTGTCATATTTCTTACTGGGATTCTATTTATGGGGTAACGACAAAGAAAATTTTAGATAAAATACTACAAAAGGAAGCAATACAAGTGATATTGAAGCTCAAAAAACAGATTCCATTGAGCACATTTCTAATGAGTTTGGAATATTGACAGTTAAAATTTGTTTATTTATGAAACATCTATTTTTTCAAACAACTACATCAGATAATAAGATTTCATCCATCTCAAACAATTGTCTAAATTATGATACCAGTAATAAGAAGTAAAAAAGTAAGAAATAAAAGTAATAAGAAAAAAATAATACTAGATATAAATGAAGTAGACCTTCCTCGTCACAACCTTGAATTTTTTAAACGAAAAACTCTTCCTCAGGGCTTTTACAGGATCTGCCAATATCTATAAGACTAAGAACCAATTTTAATAAATTCAAAAAATTAATGAAGGATTTTTAATAACAACTTCTTTTTATTCTAGGTAAATTTATGAATTTCAAACATTAAATATTCATTTGGCTCTCCAGAAACATTTAACCTATGTTAAATATACTTTAGTTGATGTCTGCTGTTTAAAGATATGACTATTCAAATTCATATAAACTGTATTATCATTGAATAAAGAACTATTTGACTTTGCCAAGACATCATAAAAATGGTATAGGCAATCATAGGGACAGAACTAACTTAGGGTCAGGAGCAAAGACTCTGGCAATGACTTCAGACAAAGGTGAACACCCACCATCATGAGGAAGTCAAATTAGAGTTAATTTACTCGGTTTTAGACAAAGCAAGCAAAGTTAAAAAGGTGAATGGGAAGGAATTCTAAGGTTTGTAATATAAGTTTTTAACGCCATAACTATAGAATGTGTAAATCGTAGTAGTTATTTAAATTTTAAAAAATGACTGTGCCAGAAGTGGACAACTGCAACAGTTGGAACATTCCTGTGTTGCTTGTTGCGTTTTACAAATACGGGAGTTACCGAACTGCAGTTGTTCTTGATAACAATCGAATAATCTAAATATTATCCAATACTACTAAATATCTAGTACTAATAGAAGTAATACAAACTTTAAGAAGTAAAAATGATGGAAAAATATTGGGGTGGAAACCGAAACCACTAAACAAAAAACATTAACAAAGCAAATTTAATAACAAGTTGTACAAGATTTAATTTTTTCCCTTCAATGCTAAAAAAGTGCAAAAATCATGGGGTGCCTGCCACCCTTTTGGCACCACCAGGAATCCGTTCATGTCCACTTATTATTGAAAAATTATGGGAACTGTAGGGCCTACTAAACATGTAACTGAGGTTAAAAACAAAAAGCACAATACAGTATTCAGTACTATATGCTATAATAACTAATTACATTATTCATCTACGACCAATAATCACCAATAACGATGTTACTACTTATGTCATAATGAGGTCCATTATCAAACCAAAATACAAACCCGTTGCATTTTGCCGTTAACATTAGGCCTATGCAACTGGTGTCACTTTATGATACAGGTTCTAGACCAATGGGAGTGCAGCATTTGTCGAAAGTAGTCGCACATCAGCTGATTGTCGCATTACGATTTATGTTTGAGTTTACCTATCTTAGCTGATTGTTCCACAACCATTCATGGTCAAGTCTGCTTATTTGCCTAACCTCAAATTTGAGTTAGTTGACCTATTCCATCATTAGTAAAAGTCATGAGTTTTGTTTAGCTTCGGGGGAAATTTTGTCGTATATTGTTGGTCGTTAGTATATGCAACGATTGTATGAGATATTTAGAACACTCGCTTCGCTCGTGTTCTAACTTACATCTCGTGGCTTAAAGACATACATAATACTAATCGTTGCATAAACTACAGTACTATTTTATGTTTTTGATCGGCAACTGATGTACATTCACGAAAAGTTGATCAGAGCCTCTTTTGAGCAAATAATCAAAGATCCGGTGGATCCGGGATCCCCGAAAAATTGTTTTACACATTTAAAATCAAGTCGCAAAATGGTGTTGTTTTTGTAATGGGATACCTCCACTTTCCGCTCCCCGTAGATCGGCGACCTCGAGCACTTCCATGCCGACTCGGGTCTCCACCGGAAGTCACATCTCCAGAGGCTGCGGTCGACCGAAACATTCCCCGACAAGGACGTTTAACGGACAGACAATGGCTGCCGACCGCTATCGGACACTGCATTCCTCAATTCGGTCATTCTCGCCTTGTTTTATCTCGTTTTCATTCATCGTATTGCTCTCGATTTGTTTCGATAGTATTCAATGTCGCTCCTTTTAAAAATGCGGTTTAAGAGGTATTAGCGCTAGAACCGAATATAACCAATAACTAGTATTATGGCTGCAGCAAAAAAACGTATTTTTGAGCTCGGGATAAGTTAGTCTCGAGCCTAAAGGCTGATTGTATGAACGGCGTTCCGCGACTCGCATTTCAGAACGCGAGATCTGGCGCGTCTCGCATTGGATGTCGCGGGTTTTTTTCAAAGTCGGGCAACACATGTTTTTCCTCACGTTCTGTACAGCCGCGTTATGGCAAGGCGACACTAGTGTCGCCTTGGTTATGGTTTTCATATTTTTACCATATATTTTTCACATATCCGTATTAGCAAGGACGCTGCGCTGACGCAGGACGCGGGACGCGCTTCATAAATGCCCCCTATTAGAGAGAACCCGCGTTAGCTTAACGCGACGCGTTTCTAATCGCGTCGCCTGCATTTAGGAACGTCGCGTTCGTCCGGCGACACACGTTCGTGCATAAATGCTCCCATTTAACTCAATGGAACGTGAAACGTACCGCGACAGACGCGCAATGCGGAACGCGGAACACGGTGCATAAAACCTGTCCAAGTTGGGCAGGGATAGTATCTTTAGGTTTGGGAAACCGAAAGGACAAACACTCGAGCCTAGGCTCTAGTGAGTGTACACCTGCCGGGGCCAGATTTAAGTAATCATGCCGGCTTTATTTCATTAGTTTGTTGGTTTATTTATTTATTTTATTCTATAACAAATCTAGCAAAAAGAACGTTATTTTTAGTACAGTCATTAAATTACGAACAATTTAATTACACTTAACATTACGAAATAAGTATCAATTTAAATCTGCTTCTCCTATTCCTATTATTCCTTGGTCGCTATATGCGACCAATTTAACTTTCGAATTTGACCTCTCTTCAACAAAATTCTTGCTTCATGCTTCAAAATGGTAAAAGCATTAAGTTATTTAACTGTGTATTTTTTTCTATTTGAAAACACTTTGATATTAGCTTTAATACTTTGCATTTATTAAATGAACGATGATATTGCAATGAATTAAATCATTGATTGTGATTAAATTTAATAAGCGCGCCGGACTTCGAGATGTCAGGAGCAGTGTCGTGATTTCCAACAGTATCTTTCAACAATACCGCTCATGCTCGTACTGAACCGGCTCACTCCTTGCTTAGATTAGTATCGTCCACTCACAGAATAATAATCTATGTGGGCGGGGCAAATACAAGGTGAAAAAGGCCGCCACCCTCTTGAAAAAATATTTTTTCATGCGAACGAAAATTAGAGAACCTTTTTTAAGCTCTCGGCCTTTTGTGCATCCAATGTATATACAGACGGACTTATATACCAATGTATATACAGAACCCTCCAGGGACATCCAATGTTATTTTTTTTAGTCCCGCCGCCGAAAAGCAAGGCAGAAATTAGCGCTGATGCATGGAATAGTTCGAGCTGGCTCCGTGTAGTCCGCGCTTCTACTTACTATCCAAAACGGTAATGTATAGAGAGAGGGTTCTGTATACATTGCTTACGCATTAACAACACTCTTATTGACGTTACATTAGGACGTTACAATTTAAAACGCCGACAACCAAGGGGTAATTTATTTTAATATGAATGAGATATATACTTACATTTATTGCAGTCGTCAGTGCTGTTTATAGGCAGTATTTTAATTTCAACCCTTTACCTCCACCCCGGCGCCAGAGCTCGCGTGACGCGCCACGCCAGGTGTCGCTCCGCGTCACGCCCGCAGTTCGCGAGGTGGCGCCGAGCGTGACGTGCGCAGTCGTACAGACGTGGACACCTGTTGACGCTCCCACGCCGTGTGGTTGGTCAACCGATGGTCGAGAAAAGAGCACCCGTGTCCGTCAGACATCATTTTTATTTCATTATTAGTTTTGCTAAAAGGGCAGAATCCTTAGCTATCTGATTGATCTATACGTCATTACATTTTGTGGCTTGTTTGAATAGTCATAAAAAAAAAATATATGAAAAGTCGGTGGTTGGAGTTGTATTGTGATATAACTTAGCTTTATTAAATAAACACACATAAAAAGTGCGATGTAAACTTAGTCGTATTAAATAAACACAATTAAAATATAGAATTAATATCAGTCATCCGCTTAATTTCTCTCAACATCGTAACCTACAAAATATACTTCGCATCATATCCTCAGAATCGAGGTTAAGTTAGTTGTATTCTTAAATTGAAATCGGAACAGGCCAACTCCTGTAATGTTCAGGTTCAAAGTCACCGACTAACTCCGAAAGACATTAATAATGTAATTCGACAAGTCAAGTAAGAATAAAATAAATTATATATGGTTACATTAAAAATTTTCATAAAGTATAATGTTTTACATAAAACAAGGCCGTCAAGGAACTGATGGTGCATGTTTTATTTTCAGCCACAATATGGTATAGATGGCTTGATCCTTGATTCACTCATTTATTGTCCTTTTAAAACTATTTACAGGCATATTTCTTAAAGCTAAAGGCAGTATGTTATATGACACATGACTGTTAAATGATTTGGCTAGCCTAACATGAGGTATTACAAAGTTGTATCTAAATCTAGTTGAATCGTCATGGCCTACACTTTGACAAGTAAATGATTTAGGGTTTGCTGTACATGAATAAAATTTCTAACATATACAATAAAGGAACAGTAATGATATTTAACTTTTGAAAACTATTTTTATATGACTACCGACTGATTAGATATTCAACAGCCTTTTTCTGCCAATAAAAACTAGAGTCCGCCAGGGGAAGATAGTTCAGTTCAGTTCTGCAAGACTGGGCTGCCATAGTTTTCTCGTTTCATGACTGAGTACTTACATCGTAATGTAATCTCTAGTTTTAAATCGTCATATTTTCAGTAATGTAAAATTAAGATGAAATGTGCACCAAAATAAAATATCTAAAATATTATGATGCTTTGAAATTGCTTAATTCGTTAGATTTTTATGCAATACGCGTAAGATATTGAAGTTCTCGGAGGGAAGTAAAGTCTTAAAGTAAGTGAGTTTAAAGTCTTATATGCCAAAATGATGTGGGTTGTCAAAGTTAGGTAATTGACGTTTGTATGAAAAGTCGCGAGTTGCTTCTCTCACTTGAGTTCGACAAGCGGCTTGATAACCCTATAATAATAATGCCATAAGTGTGAAAGTATGTGAGTTTTTTGTCATCACCGATGTAAACAAGCTATGTTTGTCATATTATGTAAGTCAGCTGTAACATCCATTTAAGCAGACGAACATGGGCGGATTTCTGGGGGGTGCCAGAGGGTGCCCGGAATTTTCTAATAGGTCACCCCCGGATTTTTTGTGGCTTTTCGGCGGGGAAGTAGGGGGGAAAGTTATTGTTAGCGTATAACATTGAACAAAGCATTACATAAATTACAAAAGGATTGTTGTTAAATAAAGTATATATCTATTTAAAATGGGATTTTGATAGGGGCTTAAAGTTTTGGAATTGAAAATACGATGTGTACGAACTTTATTAGGTGAGGTGGCACCCTCAAAGATAATTATCTAAATCCGCCCATGCAGACGATTGTAAACAAGTAAACTCAATTCCAACAGATACTGCAATACTCAATCTGACAAGATACAAAAACAGTGCAGGAGCAATGCCAACTGTTTCAAATTTTGAACGTGGGCGAAACCAAGGGGAACATCTTGTTTCCTTTATACAGTATTTGGGACCTAGGTGACCGGTGGCTCGAAATTGAGCAAACCAGCAAAACTGAATTCGTACTTAAAGAACAACTAGTAGTTTCCAGTTAATAAAATTAACTATTTCAATGATGAAAGAGAATGTTGAAACCTTATGGCATGTTTATTAATTGCTTGTCAAATAGTGGATATTATTTTACGTTTAATCTTTTAGTTCATACAGTCTTAGTTTATTATGTTTATGAATGGGGTTTATTTCATTTTTGTAGTACTTTTAATCACAGGTTGCAGTATATTTAGAATTACAAACAAATCGTTTAAGTGTTTTCGAGTGAAGCTGCAACGAGCAACCTACTATCAGTTCCACGTTCACGTTCACCTTTATTATAATGGCTTTGCTGAAAACTGTGATTACTTCAATTCGTTGTTTTTCTTTTCTGTAGCCCTGTGTTTTAATAACAACTGCTATTTTAATTTTACATTTTTATTATTTATAATTATGGAGAAATGCCGAACTGAAAGGGCGTCTAGGGCAACTTTTTTATTGCAAAACCTAACGCCGCATTCGTCTCAATGACACCTAAATCATTAACATCGGGTCAGAACTGTTGGAAGAGTCGTTATGAAAAAACCTCAGTGTAATTAATAAGTTAAGATAGCTTCTTTAAAGCTAACGCTCATCAGTAACAAACCCCTATCTTTAACAAATTCCACACTTATCTTCAAACAAATACTTTAACACAGAACAGACAGTTAAGCACTTACAATGCAATAACGGTACCGCACTCTTATCTCCGTCTCAACCTGACCTCAACTAATTGTTTCCGTTTCTTAAAACAAACCAGGGGTCAGGGAATCGTCCAGGTCAGTGGTAAGCTAATTTGAGGCCGACTTTGTTACAATTTACCAATTCAGACGAGCTGAGCATTGAGGTCACGAACAATGGAGATGTATGTTACTTCCGACTTGTTATTTCCGATTTGTTACTTACTTCCAATTTGTTACTTCCGCCGTAGGTCGCCGGGGGAAGTGGGGTCTGACGGCCGTTAGCGGGGGGGGGGGGGGGGGCGCTGAAGGGTGGTGCCGGGCTGCATGTGATTCAGTCAGCGGTAAGAGGATTGAAAATCTTCGAGTCTTAAATCGATCCATGAAAGGCGGGTTTGACAACCAAAAGTTGACAACTAGAAGTTGACAAATAAAGTCGACGACCAAAAGTTGACTAATAGCTGACAACTAGCTAGAAGTTGCTGTTCTCAAAACAGAGCAACAAGTGGAAGATTTTTTGAGGAGAACTTGAAAAATAGTAGAGGGGGACAGTTCTCACCAGTTCCACTAGTTGCTTACCCAAAGCGCGCAGCAACTAGTCTTCCACTTTTAGTTGTCAACTTTCTTTGAGCTTTACGCTCACTTCGCGGGTAACCGTAATTTAGTGGAAAACTTGTCTCTCCACTAGTTGAAGACTGAAATGAGTCGCTGCATTTTGTAGAAAAAGCAATTGATTGCCGTAACTTGTGGAGAACTTTGTGGAAGACTTTGGTGTAAACGCGGCTTGAAACAGAGGCAGGCCGTCATAACCGATTCAAAGATTCATCCAAGGGACCTATCAGAAACTCTGACTTTTCTAATGGCAAACTCTGCCTTTTTGAATCTAGATTACCTATACCTTACTCTTTCCGTCAACGTTCAAACCTGATGTCTCTCCCCAAACACAAAACCACTTTTTTGAAAATAACGTATAGTGTTCATCCATCAAGCTTTTTAATGGACTGCCTGAGTGCCTTAGGGTTGAGATGTCACATGAAAAATTCAGGGATGCACTAAAGGCTGATTTGCTGAGGGGTGCGTACTACAGTGATCACGAATTGTTTTTAAAAGATTATAATTAGAAGTACATATTTCAGTTCTAATGTCTTATAGTCCAGGCAACAAAAGGTTATAGAGGGAATTGTATGGATCACAATTTTTGACTTTTTAAATTTGTTTGGACTAGTTAGGAGTAAAAAATATCAAAAGTCCCCGCCCTTAGCCCTTGAGCCGGCTGGGTTGGAAGGGCCTAAAGGTACAATTTTTTGGTTTTTCCTAAATATCTTGGAAACTATAAACTTTAAGTATTCCCTATTAAATTTGACAATTAAAGAAAATTAAATTTTCTGTAAGAAAAATATATAATATGTCTACTTTGTCCAACCGTTTACAAGGTAAGCACTAATTTTGTTAATTTTTAAAAAAATACCCCTTCCATAAGAAATACATGTAAATTTGTGGGTAACATAGATGCCTAATTGGGCAACGTTTTTTCACCTAGAGAAAAATGAACAGCATTCAGAAAATATTGAAAAAATTTCCAGTAATTTGACACCTCAATCATAAAAATTGGTCTAGAATTAAGGCGTTGACGAGCTCACAAAATACGTTATTTTTCAAGGAATTATAACAAATTGTAATAATTACTTGAAAAATAAAGTTTTTTGTGAGCACGCCAACGCCCTTAATTTTAGGCCAATTTTTATGATTGAGGTGTCAAATTACTGGAAAATTTTTCAACATTTCCTGAATGCTGTTCATTTTCCTTTTGGTGAAAAAAGCGTAGCCCAATTGGGCATCTAAGTTACCCACAAATTTACATGTATTTCTTATGGAAGGGATATTTTTTTAAATATTAACAAAATTAGTGCTCACCTTCTAAACGGTTGAACCAAAGTAGACATATTATATATTTTTCTTACAGAAAATTTAATTTTCTTTAATTTTCAAACTTAATAGAGAATACTAAAAGTTTATAGGTTTCAAGATATTTAGGAAAAACCAAAAAATTGTACTTTTAGGCCCTTCCAGCCCAGCCGGCTCAAGGGCTAAGGGCGGGGACTTTTGATATGTTTTACTCCTAACTAGTCCAAACAAAGTTACAAAGTCAAAAAATGTGATTCATGCAATTCCCTCTAGACCTCTCTTTGAGCATTCATTGCCTGGACTATTATTGCATGCCAATCCTTTTACAAGTTTGACGGCAATGAATGAATTATACTTGATTGATTTATTGACCGCAGGTCAAAATACAGAGGGTTGTTATCCTGTTGTTCCAAAATTGTTCGAAGTTGAATTAGCTTTTGGGTTCAATCGGGCAATAAGGTTTCTTAATCGACGTGGATGGGAATTTTGGAAAGTAAAGAGGGCAAACAATGTTTATGCCGAATAAAAAAAGTCAAAATACCTATTGCTTTTTAACAAACTAAATTTATGCTGATTAAAAATTAATTAATTCCGGGGAAGTACCAAAAAGGACAACATTCCTGTAAATACAAGACCATTTTGACCCCGATCCCCCGTATTGTCTACTTCTTTCATGAAGCCAAATCTTTAGAAATCTCTCTCTGGCCGCGTATGAACACAAAAAAGGCCAAGCCCGGTCGGGGAAATGACATATATATGTTTTTAGACAAATTTGAGACCTTCTCTGTAATTGAAATTGTAATGAAACTTGAAAGGGAAAATTGAATTATTTTTATGAAGAAATTAGATGTAGGCCTACTATTAATATATTTTCATTCAAGTTTTACTTTTTATTAATCTTAGGTATTTGACTTGAATTAATTATTGCTTCGTAATAAATAACTTTATCTTTTGATTATCCGCCAAAGTCAGTCAAACTTCCAGGGCTTATATAATAGCCTCACTTTCCCATAAATCGTGCGCTCCCCTTATATGAACATTTTTATAAAAAGTAACCAATGATGCTCCATGTTTTATTATCCTCTTTGTTCTTTTCTCTAACTCCTTCAAGAAATCTCTATCGGCCATAAAAATAGGAGAGCAAACTATTTGTTCTCATAGAGCGGCAGAATAGACTTGGAGGATTTCCACAGCTACGACCTTAAAACAGTTACACAGTCCTAGTACAGGACACGCATTGTAGCTGAGTCTCAGGGAAGACTATGGGAACTCATTTCATAACCGCTTTTCTCTATTCTGCCTTCGACATGCAAAGAGTCGAAAGAGTCTTGCGTGTAACTGGGTTCCCATGCTTAGGATCAAAATGGTCTCCAAAATCTTCGACTCTGGAATTATTTCCGCTACTTTAAATCAATCTCATGTTGCCATCATTGAGCAGTCAAATTAGGTTTCACGACGTTTCAGGATCTGGAGTCTAATCCCGTCATCAGGAGAAAAGTTGAAAACAAAACAGGAACACAATGTAACATTAAAAATTGCACCAATCAGAACAGAATATGTCCACACCCAATCAGAGCATATCAAAGACTGATTAAGTCTTTGCTCTGCTCTGATTTAATAGAATGGATGTGGACATGTTCTGATTGGTGACAATTGTATTGCTGTGTTATATTGTGTTCTTGATTTATTTTCAGCATTAATGTTTTTACTGCTTTGACAATTCTCTGTTTCAGCGTTGTTTTTGTCAGGTCCTCCTGGCTGTGAGTTACTAATCTTGTTATGTTCTGGGTTCTAGGTTCCCTTCCTCCTGAAGACAGGGCCAGACTCCATATAACCCGAAACGTCGTGAAATTTGTTTTTACTAATCAACGATGGCAAATTTCCGCAAAAATGAAAATCAAAACATAATATATAATCAGCTGTAACATTATTCTTTGAGGGTGTTATCCAAATTATTAATTTACGATATTTTCTAACTACTTTAAGCACCACTTCAGCAACAATCCCCTGTTGATAGTCGAGCCTGAAAATAGAAGCGAGGGAGGGCAGATAGGGGCAGATGCTTGACGCACGTGCCCAGTTTAATGCCTCGGTACTTAGGTACATTAGTGCAACCCTCCTCGATTAGACGCAAGCCCCGGCTATAAATATCGCCGGACAAGCATGCGATATGGCGTGTTCTAGATTCGGGCAGATGTGGCACACCCTGGGGATCGGACCATCAACTAGTTAATGTTGGCTATTTTTGAAGTAAATGCACGGCATAAATGTCGGAACAGCGTGTATTTTTGTCTCATATAGCTTTTTCCTGAAGGGTACCGTAGTCTGTAAAATTAGTCCAATTAGTTGATTTGGTCAACATCCCCCATCTATTTCTCTCATTATTGAAAAAATTCTCGGTATTTCTTTGCAGCATTTAGAGCTGTTTTGATCACTCTCCGCACAGTTTAACCGTAAAATAACAGAGTTCACATGAAAACCAAATAAAAATTATTAAGTGTCCAAAAATGTATAAAAAATAATAAAAAGCCCTCAGGGTGAAGTCCGAAGGGATTGGCTGGGTACATGGTCTACCTTGATAAACAAATTTCAGCCCAGTCGATTCAGTTTTTGCGTTAACCCAGAACATCAAGCAAGCAGGCTGACAATACCTCTATATTTTATAATTTTGTAAATGTTGGATTAAATTTAAGCGATTACTGTCTTCATGTGCCTTTTGCGGGGTTTTAAGACATCCCATCCACAGGGTTCCAAAATTCCAGCAGTTTAGTTAAAATCTGTTGTTATACTTGCAGGCGCTATTTAAGAAACATTTCTAAAACATTCGAATTAAAATATTTAATTTGAAAAACTCCCCCCCCCTTGGTTTAATCTTGACCCGAGAAAATACTTGAAAATAATATTAATTTCGATATCGGTATAGGTGATTGACATTCGAAATCCACAGTTGGAACGGGAATAATGTGTGGGTACATCATTCAGAACCGTTGTAACTCTAACCATCTATAAAAAAGTAAACAAATAGCTTGCAATTTTTTGCGCCACTGAACGGTTAGCAAAACTTCAGTCAAGCGGTTTAGAACGATTATTCTGAAGTTGTCGGTTTTGAACCTCCGTTACGAAAGCATTCGTTCCAGTTTGTCTAACCAGCGTCTCCATTGCACAGATCCTTCAATTAGCTATTAGTTTATTGAAGCGGTACAAATTTGTAACTGATAAAAATCAGCTCTGACTTTACCGTTCGGCTGTTTGCTAAATATTTTCATTGAATCACTCTATAGTGATGCCGATCATATTATATTTTTATATAACCATTGACTATGAATTATATATCTCTCCAATAGTGTCAACATTTCTAAAGTCAACTTTCGCAAACTCAAAATACCACGGGAATACGATTTTTATTCGAGTTACGAATAGTTCGACTTAGTTCGAGATATAGAGGTAATTCTTGGTTAATGTCGGCTTAAAGAGGTAATTTAAGCTAAATTCAAGATGTAGAGGTAAACCAAATGAAAATTCGAACTACAGAAATAAAGAATAGTGACGTTGGACACTTGGACATAATATGAGTTATTGATACGTTGCGATCAGCGATCCGGCCGGGGTTTCGAGTTACAGAGGTCCGAAGGGTAAACTTCGAGATACAGTAAACTTCGTCTTGTAGAGATAAAGTCCAAGTTTAATTCGAGTTATCTACTGAACTTCTCGAGGTGCTGAACTTCTTGCGTTGCTTCGACTTACAGAGGTAAAGTATTAACGTAAAATTATTTCGAGGAACGCATGGTTTCTATTCCGAGTTAGTTACGTTTTTTCTGGTAATAAAAAGATCCGAGCTATTGAGGATTTCGAGTTATCGAGGTTCAGGTTTTCGATCGACTACATACGACAAATATTGTGAACAGTCAATGTAAATGTCATCCATTTAAAATGTCCTAATAAAGTAAGTTTATTATTTACTCTTATATTTATTTGTTATGAGACTAGTCAGCACATTAGTACAAGTTTTTTTTATTATTTCATTCCTAAATATAAACACGATAAATTGCACTTCTGTCAGGCATGAGGCTGTATTTACTCTAGCAGTGTGGTGGCTGTTGCTGTTGACATGCTCTCTATGTCAATGTCAGTCGGTTGACAGAAGGAGCGATAAGATATGACAGCAGGTGTCGACGCCAAACCACCCCAGGACGCTTCCAACCCCCAATTGTGGTATTTTTATCCCAATTCTCACGATATTAGCTTTTTCCCGTGGAATTACTGGAAAGCTGACTACCTTTTTTCACTGGAAAGGGACAGGGACAGATATTACGTGCACAGCAATAATAATTTTGAGCTGCTAGCCTCCGAATACCAATAAATATTAATAGTGGTGTGCTTTAAAGCACTCGCTAAAAACAAAATAGTATATTTCATTACTAGGACCTAAGTGACGCTTTTCGTACAAGGTCAAGTTTTACGACCGAGGCTGTAAGCCGAGCAGAGGTTAAAGACCGAGTAACGAAAAGCAGCTTTAGGTCCGTGTGATGAACTATATTTTTCGTTATATCGCTCAAAAACCAAGCTTGTATGTTACAGCTTGTTTCCCTTAGATACCTCCCAAAGATGCTTCCATCTTGTTCTTGCTATTCGAAGCAATCAGCTGTTAGTCTGTTTCATCTGTGTTAGGTTAGACTGACAACAATGAACAACTATCGACTTATCGAACGCATGCAATAATCGATTGGTGAAATAAGCGAGTTTCACAAATAGATTAAACCGACAACAATGCAACAATGAATTGCAATTGAATATAATAACCGCTAACCATTCCATTGCAATCGATAGCTCAACATCGACGCTGACTTAAAATAACGATGAATGTTTCGATTATTTGTAATCGGATGGAGATTGTTCGATTATTTACCTCGAATCAAAAGTATCATCAACAATGATCTTTTTGGTCCTAGGAAAATAATAATCATCAAATCTTATGTTATTTTTCAAGGACTAAAAAGAACAACTTTTGAATCCTATCGCATGTGTCAAAAGCAGCTGTTTTTGAAGCAGTATAACGAAAAAAGTACGTTTTTGGTCATAACCATCGATGTAACTCATTTACAAAATATCTTTAGCTAAATTATTTTGGTTAAATGTTAGTTAATCGGTCCGGAACTTTAGGTACACACGGTATTTTTACTATAAACTCCTAGCACATTAAACTGACTATAAAAGCTCCTACTGCTTTGAATGATGTCCAACAAATAGTCTGCAAGGCAAGTTGTAATTGTTTTTACTGAGGGGTTTCTACGATTCTTAAATATTTTTACCTTTTACATTCTTTATTCAATTCTATTGAGAAACTAAAGTTCATGATATCATCCGCATTTTTAATTACATCACTTTTCAATAAGCGTGGAAATTCTTCGTGATAACGTTGCAGTATTACACTTTCATCAAAAGAGGAACTCATATTAGGTTTTTGTTGTCTGAATCTGTCCCACAAAACTTATTTCAGAAAATATTCTGTTGGTTCCGTTAAAAAATAAGAAACTCATATAATCATAGTTAGTGATAAATAACACATTTTAACGTTAACATCAATGTTGCCAGTTGATTAATAGTCTGGGTCACCCCTTGTTTGTTCTGTTGGCTTCAGAATTCAGACGTCCGAACGAAACCTTTCCACTGATAACACCGATAAGGTGTGATGAGGTGATTGATGGCGTTGATAACACCTGGATGTCTGGCGAGCGGTTGGCGCCACTCCGTCATATGTTCAGTGACACAAATTCAAGCACGATTATTTTAATTTTTTAGTACGTGAAAACCACAGTAACTAGAAAATAGCAACTATACAGTTACCGTGTAGAAACCATAAGCAAAAAAATGGCGAAAGTGAGGTTTGAAAATATATAGGTGTTATTTGAAGAGGGCAAACTAATTCATATAAATTCAAAATAAATTAAGCACTTTAAATTGCTGCCAAGGTAAATTACACTGGTTGAGATGTTTTTAACAGTTTGATGTAAATTAATCATTCAACGACAAATACTTTTTTAGTTTTACTATTACATTTTCGTAATGTTTCACAGAATTAATGTAGATGTCATTTAAAGATATCAAATTAATTTATGTCAGTTCAAAATAAAGTAAGCAATGGTTTATATTGCTGGTCAGAAAACTCTCACTGGTTGGGGTTTGTTATGTTTGCTGACGTCTAACAAACTTGGAGGCTTCAATGTACAGTTAGATTTTTTTAAACTAGAAGCGGTCAAGACGAGGAGGAATATCTTTGGTGATGAACTTTTTGTTTGTAATATAATCATATGTTTATACCCGTCAAATATTGAGGTTAGGTTTAATCAAAACAAACAATATTCCAACCCATTTCATACAATTGTTTATTTTTAGCGAATTTCCCCTATAGGGAAGAAGTTATTACCGTAGGTCTCATGGTAAGACCTAAGCCCAAACCAACTTTTCATTTTGGGGCCCTCAGAAGCAAAAAACACCATTCGTTCAAATTTATATATATATATTTAAATATGTGTTTGTAAGCACGATAGCGTTCGCAAAAATGGTCCAATCGGAATGAAATTTGGCACAGGGGTGTAAAGTAGTAATTATTCGGATGAGTTCGAAAATCAGCTCGATCGGACCATCATGAGGGGGGTAAGGGGGGATAAACGCCCCCAAAAATTATTTTTTGGGTTTTTCACATAGGAAAATAAAAATAATCAAATTTTGGTTCGCACCATTGAGTTCAGCTCGAAAAAACAAACAATTTAGCAATTTGAATCATTGCTCTATGTCCATTGGTTACAGAGATATTGAAAGTGGTAAACACAGTACGTTGTCCCAATGTTAACCTCATGGGAAATAAGTAAAATTCTACATCTCGCTTTTTTCATCATATCTTAATTAAAAATTGGTTTGTGGCTTAATCTAGATGAGATTTAAAGTATTTTAGTCTAAAATCACCGAAATTTCTATTTTTATGGCAGCAAACCTGCATACGCATTTCCCATGTTATCCTTATGGGCAATAACAAAATTCCATATCTTCATTATTTCTAAACATATCTTGATAAAACTTAGTAAATGGCTTCTTCTACATAAGATCTACTAAATATTGAATTAAAACCGCCCAGTTTTAACATGGTTGTATCAGCAAACCAGCATACTCATTCCCCATGTTATTGTTATGGGGATTACAAAAACATGTCATATCCCACTACATTGAATGGAAGTATTTTTTGCATTTGAAATTCGCTGAGTATGCAGGTCTGCTGCAACGGGGGTATTTTTTATTGTAAACAAATGCATTATAAGATAAACAGAAACACATGATTTTACTTTAAACAAAAGAAGAGCATTGCCAAAGATATTCCACCTCGTCTTAACAGCTTCTAGTTAAAAAAATCTAACTGTAAATTTATTCTTGTGTACAACAGAGAATAATTTATTAGTTGCTGCAATTACATTTTATCTCAGTTTTCATAGGCGTATTTGAAGTTCAAAATAAAGTAAGCAACGTTTTATATTGTTCGTCAGGGAAATTACACTGGCTGGTTTTTCATGTTTACTGTCTAGTCTTTTACTATAGCCATTATTTTAAGTATGGAAACTTTGAGGCTGAAGAGTAAATTAATTCTACAACGAAATAATTTATTACTTTTACCATTGACTTTAAATACAGAAGGAGACTTAACCATCCTTAAGGGCCAGCTGTGGCTGTTTTTGTGCATGTAAGCCAGGATTTTAAGTGGATGTAGTTTGACTAAATCACCTACAGGTAGTGCTGATGTAATTGAATTGATTCATTTCAACAATTTATTTCTGTTCCAAAACTTAATATGCTAAAAAATAAGAGTTATTATATAATCTTATGATTACTCTCCGAACAGCAGTCAAAATATTCCCTCATGATAGCGTAATTAATAGTTGACTAAGCAGTGTACTCTATCGGAGAATGCTGTAAATAAGTTCTCTTTCAAATCCTGGCTGACATAAAAGCTGGTACAATTTTCATAATGGCAATGGGGAGTCTCATAAAGTCAACGGTTTTACTATTAAATCTTACCTCATTGCTTAGGTAATAAAGATTAGTTTTATAAACAATCCACACGCTTTTTTTACTTAGACGGTTGCAGGGTTGCAGTTTAACATGAAACAACCAGCGACCCCACCACTCTGTTGCAACTCAATCTACCATCCACCGCCAAACCTCCAGGAGGCAGTTGATGCAGCCGAGTCCATTGTTGAGACATCTGTCATTGTTGCAGTAATTGGGCCAATTAGCGATTAAGGCTAATTGACAGTTATGAACTAACGAGTCCTCGTGAGAACTGATGAGTGAGAAACGCGCAGGCTCGATAACTGGTCCTGGTCTCACCCGCGCCGCGCAATCTCCGTGCGACCGGCCAACAATCGAGTGGGGGGATGGATTAATTATTGCTGAAAACATACTCAGTGTTTAATTAACGGCAGTCGTCATTTTCTCCAGTATTAGGTTTCTACTAATATTGCGAAAACAATCATTCTATTAGCCTGTAGTAATATTCTATCAACAGTTTTTATGTTCACTTGAATTTTTACGACAACGACATATTTGTAAGTTCTTGTATATATTGAGCTCTTGAAAAGGTTTCTTTAATTCATACTATAAACAATTTTACAGAGAATTGATCCCACCATGATAGATTAAACTATATTCTTCTTTCTATGTGATAAAAGAAACTTATCAGTGGGATCCAATAGTAAAAGTGTAAAAGAAAAACAAAACATTTCTTGGCAAACTTTTTAAAATATTGAAATAGTTGACTTTAACTTATATTGTAAACACAACACCTTCACAGAGTTACTTGAAGAGGTTCTGAATTTCATTTCATAACGTTCATCATAAGTTAAGTCACAAGATTACTTTGATTAGAATATGCCAAAACTGCGTTCTCAAGACTAGGAGACTATAAATTTAGGATATACATAAATTTAATCATTCTGGATATATTTGAAAGAACTGAGAACATTTATACTCAATTTGGTGTTGTTCTTTCGCTCTCTTTCCTAGTTTTTATGCCGGGAAGACGTCGAGGACGAAGTGATTTCAACCGGCGGAAGTAGCGAATCAAAGACTTCACTGAGGCTCGTGCCGCCGTTTGATGATAAGGACGTTATCACTTCCGGTGGACTTCCCAGAACCGGTCTTCAGCTCTTGTTCTTGTCGATCTGCGACGTTCTGCTGTTCTGCTGTTCTGCTGTTCTGCTGTCGCTGTCGCTGTCATTTCGCTGCCTCGCCTATATAGTCGCTGACTGCAGTTGAAAGCAGTAATAACTCTGATCGACAGTTGTCAAACGCATTTTATAATCCGTGTCACATATGAAGAAGAAGAAGTAATATAGTATGGTTCTTCACCTACCCGTGTAATTTTCTGTTTTTTTTCCAAAATATATTGGTTATCAGCCTTTGGCGTTGTTTTAAGTGAATTCCGGTCTCACATAAAAGAGCTATACAGCTAAAACTTTATAACTACTGTCTAGATCAATATTTTAAACCCGAACGTTATAATACAAGTTTTTAATACAGTGTCGATTCGTGCGCCAAATTACATTAACTCTATCGTTGGCAAAGCTTCATTTTATATTAGACGTTTCTATTCTAATCTCTTCAAGGATCCCTGAAGAAGTTTTATTAATTGCCAACACTGTTATGACGGTAGTACTTTATCGGTGACCTTAAAATCTGCATGTACTGCATCACAACAACCTGTGTCAACATTACACTGCATATACCTCCTATTAGTGCACTTGCGGGTTGCGACGTAACGATTCCAAAATAACCGGAAATAAAGGGCCTCGTTAACCGGTTAACTGAACCGAGAAACGAGCCTCGATCGGGACAAAATCAACTAACTTTAGAGTCGCTGGTTTTAGCTCCCGCTGCCTACTTTCGACCGGTAGGTTCTATGAAATACAGTATCTCAATTTTATTATATATATGGCTTTATTTATATCACTCTGACCTGTAGTGTGATTGATTTAATCTTGAAAATTAATCTCATATAACTCCTGATTGGTTTGAACTCAGTATAGGCTTTCAACAGCTTTCAAAATCATACGAGGAAATAAATTTTAACAGTTAATTAACTGCAAAATTAATCAGTACTAACAGTATTAATCCCTTTTACGAAAAAATCTTGCGAAATTTTGGAAAAACTAGATATTTTTTAATATGGAAGTTCCATGATCATGCATTAGCAGTACTGTTCATCAAATAAGAGAATAGGCTGAAAAATAAATTTAACTTATTACATATTAAATATAGCTAAATAAAATGCAAAGTCATTTGCCTCTAATAAGTAAGCCACTGAAAAAAATACAATTTTGCCCCTTTAAAGCTTTATTTCCAGATGCTAGGTTTGAGTTTGCACAAAAAACGTCAACAGACTTCGAAATCTACTCCAATGTGGATGTCCCTACTTAGAGGGTTCTGTATATACATTGTCTACTCCCACCCTAAAAGGGGTAGACAATAAACTTTAACTACATGTTATAGTTAAATTGCGAGAAATAATTTAGGATTTATTCATTTATTTCACGTAACAGTCACATACTGCACTATCATATAATTTAATTCGGCAACCTACTTAAAAATCATAACTCTGGAATTTCCAGTGTATGTATGCACCAAAATATTTTGTTTGTTTCACACTGTCTTCTTGTTCTAGTTCGTAAAGAGGATATTTTTACATTAACCTCCATTGCCGAGTTGGAGCTTGTAAAGTGTCGCCTTTCCTAAATTCCCAATTTTCACTCGATCGATTTTCGAAACTCGATCAGCATACCCCCAACATTATACAGGACCGAGCTTGCAGGAGTAAACATTTTCAAATCCCAGTCCACAATCCTCAAACAAGTCCTCAATGCAACCTGTGTAAAAAAAACATCTTCAGTCCTCTGTAGTGTCGAATTAGAATGCGTTCTGTATTGTTATTGAAATGCTGTGTCGGCCAGTGGTCCAATGGTCATCGAAGTTGCAACAAGAAGTCTGTCGACTGTCGAGTGCTCGATGAAACAAAGCACATGTCGAGAGCACTCAACATGTCCGTCCGTCCGTCCGTCCGTCCGTCTGTCCGTCCGTCTGTCCTCCACTGGCGGCAATGTGTGGCCAGCCGGCCAGCGCCGCGCCGCGCCGTTGGAGGAGTGAGTGCGCATATTATCAGGGCTTTCTATGGTTCATTTGTTGGGTCGGTTTGTTTTGAATAATTTGAATGTTTAAATGTGACGAATTTGAGATGGCCGTCTACATCTCTCCATTACAGTCTACATTACATCATTGTGATGTTTGAGAAACAATTCCATAACAAATTTATACATCAACTAATGAGGAGTTTGTCGACTGTATATTAAATAAGATTATTATAATTTATTCTTATCATGCGAGGACGTTTTACAAGAGCGTGAATTTTTAATATGTTAAATTGCCGTTCTAGGAACATAATGTGATAATAATTAATTGCAAACCTGATTGACGAGTGTCTTTGATTTCTTAATACGTGCCTAAGGAATTGTTTACCAAATTTCTCCGACAGGGAAGAAGCTATTGCCGTATAGAGCACAATAAGACGTTTTTTTTGTTTTTGTCATAATATCTAATAAAACTGAGGAATCTCATTGGATATTAAACGTATATTAAATATGCCACTGAAAACCAAATTAAATAAACAAATAAATATTCTATAAAATCTGTTATCCGTCGAGTTCTGCGATGATGATGTAAATATGTGGTTGATAGTTGGAGATCTCGTTGTGGCCATCAACGCCAGTTGATCGTTGATCGTTGACACTTCGATTGACCTGTCTGGATTATGCAGAAACTCCGTCACCGTCACTGCGTTGCCTTGGTATTCCCACATTCCTAAGCTGTTATCTGGCATCTGGCATGTGTCTGCAGCAGTTTCTTCTTTTCTTCTACCTCATTATTTAATGTCCTTATTTGTTAATTTTTCAGGACAATTAAACAAATATTCAGAATGAATATAAATGTTATGACACTATTCATTATTCATTATGTACCAAGCAGGCACGATGTATTAAATTATTGCTTCACAAGGTTTATAGTTTGAACAGTGCTTATAACAACGGCCCTACAATTAATTATACGGTTTTCCATTTCGAATGGCGTGTAAGGGATTAGGATACCCTTACACACACAGACACACAAACGCAGCTACCCCCCGTCCGTCCCGCCACGCCTCGCCCGGCAGGTAGATTGCTCTTGCACTGGGGCCTCTAGTACTGAGTGGTAACTTTTTTTACTACAGTTTTGACCATCTATGATATTATATCTGGAATCTCTGTGCAATTACGAGAAAAATGATACCAAATACGTGCTATTAGGGTGATATATTAAGGCAATACGCCCAAAAATCGGGTTGGTTTGGAAAATAGTAATAATTATTAGGCCTGCAATTAAAACTTTATCTATTGTTATTATTATTATTATTTATTATTAATAAGATTTTTAACTTAAACAATAATATAACTCAAAAAAGCGTGAAAAATTGAAAAAATAAAGTTTGTTTTGACAGAATCGAAAATATAAACAAACGAACATCTGATCAGCTGTGCGGGATTCTGCACTGTTCTACTAGTAATTATTATATTAGTAGGCCTACAGGAAAAACAATAAAAAGTTACTGTACACCCGTTTTACTAAAGCTAATTATTACGCATTAAATTTTGTTGTATCCGCACGACAGCTAAAATAAAATGATTGAATTTGTATGAGGCAGGAAAAAAGTTATTTTTGTTTTTTGAGTTTAAGCAAATATATTTCTTACTGAACGTGAATTCCGTGTATGAAAACCTGCTTAACAAAAAAAATTAAATGTATAGAGCTATTTTATTCTTATGGCTTACTTTTACTTTACTACCGGCGGGAGATAGAGTATTATTTTATTCAAGGAGTATAAAACGACGAAAAATAGTAGGCGGGGAAAAATAAAGCAACACAATATTTATTCGGTTTTGTCACTATTTCCCTATCATTAAATTATATTGGGTATATACATTATTTTAAAAACATATTTCACGTCTAGAATAAACTAAGTTTAAGATTTTAACTAACAGTTCGTTTGTAGACAAATTCGATGGTTTTGATTTTAAATTTTTCATAAAACTTGGAAATATTGATTATATACGTTGTTTCCGTGCTGTAACCATGTGTTTCATTGAATACTCCCAAAACAAAATACTCCTCTGACTCTACTAAGGCGACAGAAAGAATTAAATAAATAATTACTTTTTATCAAAATGGGAGGTACTCGAAATTTTTCTTTTACTTGAAAATGGATTAATCTACTTTTACATATAGATTAATCTATGGTTATATGTTTCATGAATCGTAACTGCACGCAACATTCATGAACTATTATCTTAACTATATGTATTTGGTATCATTTTTCTCGTAATTTCACGAAGATTACAAATATGTTATGATCATTAGTTGAAATTGATGTTTAAATAAAATGCAATTACTCACTTAAGACCCTAGTGCATGAGTATCTACCTGCCGGTCAGAGGGTAGAGGGGCCGGCCTCTCCGCGTCGGTGAGAGTGCGTGCGAGAGCAAGGGTCTCCTTAATCCCTTACACGCCATGCGAAATGGAAAACCGTAGTGGGTATACACATGAACAATATCAAAACATGATATCTAGAAGATTTTAATAATATGGTGTGTGCGGTGTAATTTTTGTGATCATCTATTGTTTTGGCACAGGTGTCGCAGAAATGTATTCAAGTAGTTTTGACCAAACTTACAAGTTTTTTTCTGAAGTGCATGATCGTTTTGAAAAGACTGACTCGTCAAAGGTCGAAATTTGATTTGTTTTCAAGAATCGGAATTTTAATTGTATGTTTTTATAAAAGTAATCAACAAAAACAATTTTCTTTCGTCATTTATCTAAGGCACTGACTTTATTTTTTCTTTATAATCAGTGGTTAAACCGAATCAGACACATCTTCTGCATCTTGGGAATAAACTACGGTGATTTTTTCAAAGGATATTTGGCGTGTTTAAAATTACGAAGCCATAGCAAAACCACAAACCAAAGGCACAGTTATCACAACCAAACGCAGTTAACAACTAAAGCTGGATGGTCATTAAGTAGGCCTAATTAAATGGATACAATAAAGATCAACCGGTACTCTTTTTTCATTTTAAAAAGAGATACTCCAACCAATCGAGCGATTCCCACAAGAGTGATTCGACAGTTACAAATGCCCTTTCGTAGCGTCAGCCGTCATCAAGTGTCAGGATGCAGTTTAAGGACACTGGAACTGTGGAACTGGTCGGAGATCCTGGTCCTGTGCAGCCGTTCCCGGTCCAGGTCCAACATTCCTGAGAAACTGACCGCAGCTTCCGCCCGGTGATCGCGCGCTTCCGGCAGAGCTCATTGGGTAATCACCCTCTATCGACTTGAACAACAATGGCATGCTGGGAAGGGGATTTAAATTTTGTTATGGAAAATGTAATGCAATACCTTACTGTCTTAGGTGATAGATACTGCAATGAAATACAGTAGGCTTAAAACATAGAAATATGAAGAATGTTATTTTTCATTAAAAACTGTGCAGATTAATTTGTGCATAAAAGAAGAAGTCGATGTACAGTGCAAGTCAAATGATGTGGCCTATAGGTTATCCATAAGGCCAACGCTAAAATTAACATTAGTCTCATGGACGGACTGGGCTGTGTTACTGTATTTGAATCAACCTATACCATTGACTATTCATAGTCAATGCCTAAACTAATAATTTATTTCAGTCTATACTTTAACAAATTACCTACTTACTTACTTAAAACACTCTCACTTTGTATAAAAAAAATATTTTAAAATTGGTTATTTCACCATAGAGACTTACGCATAAGCGTTGTTTGCGGAATGTGTACGAAAATTTAAATAAAATAATCTGACAGCTGCACATTTGAAGAGTGGAAAGGATCGTTAAAACTGGATTATTACATTGGGCAAAAATTACACAGAAATACCGAGTGCCGAGAACCAAGCAAAGCCCGGGAGCCAGGACCCCCCCCCGGCCCGGGATGTTTCCAGACATTTAGACACATTTTCATAAAAAAAAGATTTGATTTATGGGTAAAATTTAGTTTGTATTTTAATATTTCGTATAAATACGATCTTTATATTGTATTGGATGAATTTTTCAATTGCAGTTGCCTAAACAATTCTTTACGAGTTATATTAAAGATTGTAAAGCACTGATTGAAATTGATGAATATATAAATCAATTATTGTGCGAATATGTTACCGTAAATATAAACAGTATATTGGATGTGAGATCTAGTCGAAAAAATGCTCTTCTCCTGAGCAAACCAAAAATCAGCATATAGGCGATAAATACTGTGCTGCAGTAAATTTCAAATCATAGTTAATGCAGGCCTTACAACTATTCCAATAAACCAGCCAAATCCAGTCTATGTATAATTTCAACCAAAACATTCTGATTTAAAAAAGGATTTCATTTGAGCCTTTTTCTATTTACAGTCTAAAAATATTCACAAACAAGCGTCTTGAAATAATTTAGTTACGAAATTTAAACTGCACGAGAGCGAAGGTTATCTACAACTACTACTGCAACAATAAATCATGCCCATAGTTACTGCAAACAAAATTAAACTAGGCAAAATAATTAGCCTTTTCTACATTAAAAATCCGTCATCTCTAATTACATAGATATGCTGACGGAGAACCACATAATATGGTGTTGTTACTCATATTTAACGTTGAATCAGCCTGAGACTTTGCTTTGTTTTCGAAGTCAAATAATTTATGTGATCTGTTCGCTGACAGAGTAGATAGGGAAGTTAGTGGTGGAACCTCTACGTCGCTACAGACAGGAGAGCCTTTGCATGTTGTCTAAAGAAATCGTATTATCCAAAATCAAATAGAAGTGTATCAATTTTGTCCAGTATGTTATTAATTTCTTTATAGTTATTAGGTATCCAAAATAAATTATCTTATTCTATTTTCCCATTTTAATGTTCAATTAGTTAAATACAAAATCGCCTGTAAAGTTAAAGAACGTTTATTCATCTTTTGGGAAAACCGCAAAAAGATAATGGACTTCGGTTAGTATAATAATGAAGGTAACATTGACTTTGACGTATTGTAAACAAGGAAGAAAATAGTGATTATTTAATTCTAGTTTGAGGATGTCACAAGAATAACACTTGACGAACGCAAAGTTTGTATCATTCAAGTGAGACTAAAATTTGTTACATTGTATCCAACAATATAAACGTAGAAAAACTTACTTGTCCTTAACTTCCAAAACACGTTGAAGTAAAATAAATTAACATAAAGTTAAATTAAATCAAGAATTTGTTTAACAGTAAATAAAAAAAATAAAAACTATAATTAAAATTAAATGCAAACAAATTAATAAATAAACAATCCTAATCAATTGCTGGCCCGGGGAGAGTAAACTTTTCCCAAATCCCCAGCCCTGATCAATAGCGCTTATGCTAGGTGTTAACACCAACAATGCTTCCCCCACCACTCCCTACTTCCCCCACTCCATTGTTGCGCGCCGGCTCGGCTCCGCTCGCAGCGCGTCAGTCTGTGTTGTTGTTTGGTTTAGGAAGGACGTGTCGCGTCTGTAGGTTAGTTAGGTGCCGCCGGACCTAACCTTGTCCACGGTTGGTTTTGTGTTGTGTTTTCTGCCTTTGGACTGTTTGCGTGGGTTTTGTCTTCTTTCTAGGTGAGTTCCGTAAGATTATTTGATATATGAATTTACAGATTTTTTGTTTTCTGTCGTTTCGTTTTAAAATGCCGGTTGTTTACGCAGTTACCTTGACAGTTCGGTTTGCATTTTTCTTAATATTTCTTAACCATCTACTTTATAAAATTGTACGTAATGACTTGCGTAACTTAGTTTCCTTTGCACTCTTGTTAACTCTATTTTTCATCCACAATTCACTCGCCATTATATAATATTTTTATTTACACGAGAACTGTAAATCAGTTTGGTAACCGAAGTAATGTAATAAAAAACAACATAACAATTATATAATTTAGATTTTGACCTGTTAATTTATTTGGCTAGTCTTTTAACGCGAATTTACGTAATTTACGTATTTGTTTTATTATGTAAGTCTTAATTATCCTAAAGTCATATGATCAGCCAAGCGAGGTTTGGTAAATTGCGCATTAATAAATGACGTTAATAATGACTTTGGCAATCGAGAGAATTGTTTAACGTACTTAACTTATTTACAAATGTCAGAGACTAGGAAACTATTTCATTCCAACCTTCCCTAGTGGAAATGATCAATAGAGATCAATAATTGTTTTTATTGATATCATTTCACCTGTAGTGATATCAATAAGGATTACCACAAGTACAAACGCATCACTAAAACTCAGGTAAATAGATATCATTACAGATCATTAGACCTGTATTGATATCAGTACGGATCACTAGAAATAAACAATCATCAATAGAAATCATTTAAACTGTGTCAAACAGAAATCAATACAAATCAATAGACCTGTAGTGAATACAATATTGGTCCAAATACGACTACGTATCAATAGACATTTTTCTATTGATCTCTATTGATCAGTTCCACTAGGGTAATGTTTTTCTAGGTAAACAATTTATTCCGTCGTTGCTGCATGTTTTTGTTTAATACTTGCAATATAACCATATATTACATAATACATTATTATTAACAATACATTATTAATAATAATATATTATATAGGCCTATTCTGGAAATGAAGAACTTTAATAGCAACAAACCCATTGTAACACTTTTTTAACCCGCTGTGATTTCACCAAACAAAACACTTACATACACAGACCTCGCTGCTGCATAGGCCTATTCCTTGACATAATTGTTTTAGTCTCTATAATTTTTTATATCAGGGTTATACTCTGATGGGTTCAATTTAAGTCCTATGTTCTTGATTAACACATTGTAATAGGCCTACCTATTTCACATGTTAGGTTATTATTTATTTTTTGTTTTGAGCTGTTGAAAAAATTAACCATTTGTTTAGAATATTAAACAATTTTAGATTGTGAATGCCAAACTAGCATGGGTGTAGTAAACTACTGTTAGTTATCCAGCGCAGCCTTGCACATTACCGGAGCCTGTAGCCTACTTGCAGCTGGATTATTGAAGGCGCTCCTCACACCTTGTGAGTCCATGCAGTCAATTGGATTTGTACAATATATTTATGCTGTCTAAGTTGAAGTGAACCTGGTAATTATCTCAGCCGTGTGTGCTCCTGTCGAAAAATCATAATATCGTGTCGTGCTTTGGTGTTTGAAAACACAATTCAGTACAGTGGCCCATTACAACAACAAACAGGAATATGGTACTTCAAATATAAACATAAATTTAAGGTGAAATGAATTTTAAATCGGATATATATTACATAGCAACACAGTAGGAATCATGCGATTTACAAGGTTGCGTTTTTAGGGTTGAAATGAAAAAGTAAGAATTTTATCAGGCTACCAAACTGAAATTTCCTTTTGCTGTTTGGAACCAATTAAAAACTTTGTTCTTTTTTAAAGAAATAATCTTGATAAATACATTTTAATGAAAATTAAATTTGAAAATCGTGTAGTGCTAGAAGCTAGAAGCTATGTACAGTAGTCGGTTTTCGTAATCTGATATCGATATGAAATAAGCTACGTTGTTTCCAACTGCGTATATTGGTCCGTTATCTGAACTATAGGCAATTTTCGCAATATTGCATCATTATAAGTCCACTTCCGCCGTACATCTACTTAATTGTTGTGAGTTATCATGCGGCCGTTGCAGTTTACTAATGACGATTTCTTCTTCATATTGTTTGTTCGAAATTCCCATATAAATATAATACAGGAGACTCAAAATCAAATATCTTTCTTTCTGCAGAAAAGAGCGTTGTGGCCACATTAATTATTCCCAAATGTTATTCATAATCCCTCAAGCGCTGACAGCGCTGCAGCAAAAACCATCCACAGATGGGAAGCATATTTCATTTTCGCGGAAGCGACCATCCCTCAATCTTATCCCAGTCGTTGGCTTGAGGGCCGAACGGCGAATGTCCTCGAGTGTTTTAGCATCTGTGGACCGACGGCAACTGTCACAACAAAACAGAACGTCCACACTTCCGCTGGTGGTCCTCTGGTCCATTAGCGAGCTGTTTCCTCATGTTCGCTCAGAGGACTGTGTTTGGTGTTTGTAGTAAGGCGCACAAATTCACATACAACCGTAGAGTTTTCAGTAGCTATGTATTCAAAGCACAACTCATGACTCATGAGAGAACTCCAGCATGAGTGGAATGCCATTGGCGGAATTAATATTGTTTGTCCACTGTAATTAATGAAGCAATTCAAAACTTACATTTTTATGTACTTTAGTCTTTGTGATTAACAACTCACTCTGCTAGTAGTAGGCTGTAAAGCCTGGCATGTCCTTATTTTTTGGGCCCCATTTTGTTCCCCATTTTGTTTATGCAATCCAAATAATACTGGTTATACAAAAAATTTACATTTCTTTCAAATATCTTTTTAGCCTACTTAAAAGTTTGAAGATAGTTGTTTACTATATAAACATTGAAGTGAAGTGTATATACTACTGGGGAGCTATTGGTATATAATAAAATCCTGACAATAACGTATGTATTATCTCATTATTCATTGTTGATCGGCTAGATAGTCATTAAATTGTTATTTATTGGATATAGTTTTTTCCAGTGTATCTAACACTGCATACTCAACAAAAGATCTACCTCTCTCTTCCCAACGGAATATGTACAGTATTAATTTTCCTCCGGAATGGACTGAACAAGGAAGCGACCCAATAGCATTTTCGTTACCCCTGCAGCCAAGCCATGCATCACACAACAGTTAATCGGATATCGAAATACAGTAGAGCGATTTAATAACCGAACTCATTTTCTAATAAATCAGCGCCTCGACAAGAAGGGGTCGAGCGAACTGGAAGTCACGAAGGCGATCGTGTCAGCTGATAATGGGCAAAATAAGCTTGCAGCTGCAATCAGCTGATAAGTAGCATTTCTAGCGGGAAACGTAGTCTGTAGTAGAAATCTTTCAACGTTTTGTCTGGTATACGATAAATTAGCACGCAGATGTTTGGAGCTCCAACCACCAAGTGGAAAAATTATTCAGTTATAGTCGCACGTTGTTCAGTACTTGCCGCCTCCACCGTGTCTGACCGCATGAAGAGATTTTTAATTGAGAAGTAGCAGAAAACTAAACTGTACGTTTAATACGGAGGGAGCTGATGCTAAAATGAGTATGTTCCGGCTTCTATAACCGAACTTGCATTGATTTAATCACGCTCTTTATCTTCTCCTTCTATCAACCTATCCACTTCTATAATATTTTTTCTTGGAATGTGGATTGTTTCGTTCTACGACTGTAATATCTCAAACGCCCCGCACTTTTGACTACTTCCGCTTGAAATTGACGAGCGGAAACTATACCGGTACTATTATTGAATTGAAGTTTACCAATAATAAACCAAGAATTCTCCCAATTCTTTTTAACTGTAAAGAATCGGTGTTTGTAAGCGATTTCCTTGTCTCGTATCTGAACGAATCTTCTCGCTAGTCAAATTAAATTTCGACCTTATTGAACAATGTAAATGAAGTTCTTGCTTCGACGGAAAACTATAATCTAACTCTTAAATTACTACTTTTTACTGTAGTTATATGATCAATTGCATCGTTAAAACTTTAAAAACTTTCAGTGAATTTACAGATGAAACATTTATAATACAACCCTTTTCCCAATTCATGGGATCGGAACTCTTTCTACATTCATTCTCCAAACAACTCCTCCCAATGAGTGGGCGAGCCTCTGATCCGGCGAGGGAGGACCAAAAGAATGATCAGGGGACAAGTTACTACCCACTTCTAATTAGGAGCTGGGCCCTTCTGACTCAATTAAACGCGACCGTCGACCCTGCTGCTTGCCGACGTATTTTTATCCCCGATGTTTCGTAGTTTGTCAGCGTTGGCAGCGTGGGTTGTCGGACAGTCGGGCTTCTTTTATTGGTACAATTACAAGTCATTAACGGAACCAGTTCAAGTGTAGGAAGGAGCTTACGTCATGTTTCCAGTTGAGAGGATGAAGTGTTTGACGGGATTATGAATGATTAGTAGAGCGTCCCGCGTTACGAATTGAAGGATTGTAAGTTTGATCTTATTAATATTAATTATGTAGCAGCAGCCATCACTCTGATTTAAAAAAATTGGAAACAGCTCGAGACACATTGGCAATGTTAATTTGTCACGTAGTAAGGCATACTTTACGATTTCGACCACGTAGAACAAGTGTTACGATGTGTGTGGTGTTTATAACATTATAACAAGGAATATTCAGATACTTCATGTTAGTTATTGTTTTTCCTACAAATTTTAATTGAATTTGTAAAATCCATCTAGATACACAAACGAATCTGGTTTTCGTAGATGATACACAAACGAAAACCACGAACCGCTTGCATGTCACTGCTGAACTTCAAGTTGTGGCTTGTCTCCACTAAACTTGTAAGTTCGTAAATTGCTGAAATTTAGGAAGATTTTAGTCAAGTGTCATTGAGTTGGCCAACCACGTCTTCCACATTCCAAAACGTAGCAAAGCGAAGTACAACGTAGACATCAAACATACCAAATACCTACGTGGGCGAGGAGGCCGACAAACGAACTTGAGCAGATGTTTGATGTTTGACGCCGACAGGATGGGAGGAGGCGGCTGAAATGCTAATATTGGCAGGCTAGAACGGAATATGATGAGGAATGTTGTTGTTTTTTTTTGCTGTCAGAATTGAACGGGAATTTTTTTCAAACATGTTCATATACTCTTAGTTTGAAATTCAATATTGGTGCATGATGGTAATTTTATATTTGACATTAATTTTGCGGTCGTTTGCCATTATTGATTAGTAGAAAACAAGTTCCACGACGTTTCGGGATCTGGAATCTGATCTCGTCTTCATGGAAAAAGGACATGAACATAACAAGATTAGTACTCACAGCCAGAATAACCTTGACAAAAACAGAGAAGTGTTAGAGCAGTCACAAAAACACAATGCTGAAGAGAAAAAAGAACAGAACTCACACAGAAATCACAAGTATCAATAAAAGTATATAATAAAATCCATATATACTTTACCAATCCGGAGAGAGCACGTCCACATCCAACCAGAGCAGAGCAATCGGGGTCTTAGCTGTGCCCCCATATAGTTTAATATAGTAATTATTATAGTGGCTATAAAACTATAATTTTATTTACTTGAAGTTTACAACGCAATTTATATAGTCCTCATTGCAATAAAGATAAGAATTGATAAATGCATGTTTGCATTTGATATAATATAGTCTTCATTGCATTAAGATGCATTTCAATTTGAATCAGATTTCCTCCAGCCAAAACAAACCGAGTCAACACCAGCATTCAAAACCCAACCGAACATTCGCACTAATTTCACAACTCGGCGCTCCAGAGTGCAGCTCTCTGACCGCGCGATCTCGGGGCGAAGAGCGGCTAATCAGAGATTTCACGGTGATTGGTCGCCAAACGCCGGCGGTTCGTTCACCCACGCCGCCACCAGGATGTGCGGGGCCCGGGAGCCACGGACCGCTCTCCCTCCAAGGCCGCCGAGCACGCGGGCCATCCTGACGTCACCGGGTTGTAGGAGTGTGACGTCATTTCAGGTCACGTGTGGTTTTTAAATAAGCGTGAGATTCTTTTACGTTATCCGTGACGTCACCGGGTTGAATGAGTGACGTCACCTCAGGTCACGTTGTGGCTTAACTTGTCGCGAGCCATTTGTAACGTCACTTCAGGTGGCGTTGTGGTTTTTAAAATGAGCGTGAGATTCTTTTACGATTGATCCAGTAGTGGTAATCAATAGTCTGGATGAAAATGTAATACAAATATGCTGAAGTAATCTGTTGATTTTTCTGGTTTTGCACGTATTTTCCTTGCAACTTAATCGCAAAGGCTTGATTTAAAGTTGCATTATCTTTGTCAGTCATTATTCCTCACAATATCTAAATCAGTTATGCGGTAAGTGATGTGCAGTAATCCATCATATCAGAGAACAGAGCTCAAGAGTGCCCAAAATTACGTCATTGCTGAACTTCAATTATGATTGGCTGAAACAGCTGCTGAATCTGATTGGTTGAAACATGTGACGTCATTTGGAAGACCTGCGTAAGATAGGTGTATAATCCATCTAGTTACCTTGTTTGGCTCAATTTGTAAAAGATATTGTGATAAATAAAGTACATATAGGTTACAGAAATAGTGAAAGGAAAGAAAAAGTGAGTATTTATTGATTTATTTGAAACAAGTTGACGTAAAGAATCGTATATCAGCTGGATACGTACGTTTGATTTATATGATACAAATAATGATTGACATAAAACAATAACTTATCGACCATGGTAAACCGTAAACCTTGGATTCATTATGCTAATCCATAAAACGACCCTTCAAAAGCTAAATATGAAAGGTCTTCGTCGGATTAAGTTACACGACCTTCACCAGCGACAAACAACAGCAACTTCTTCGACCACCGTTCGTAATTAGTGTTGCGTGAGTCCCGGAGACCGCTAGCAGGAGCAGGAGCAGGATGTGCTGATGTTCGCCCAAGGTCACCAGCTCTTCTTCAGGATCACGATCACTACCGTCAGTTGCATCATACACCGAGCCGAGCCGAGCAGCCTCCGGAGCAATCGTGACCCATGAATCATGAATTACGTGCCGTGAATCATTTGTCTGATGAATCTTTTGAACGTGCCTTTGAATTTGTGGGGAAGGAAGTGGGATAAAGAGCTGCGTGTTTAGCACTTATTTGCATTTCCGTGAGCTTGAATGGATATTTGTTCTTTTAAATTAAGTCTCGTTTTTTAAAAGTTTACTCTGTTCGTTTCGCGATTTTTACACGACTCGGTTTTATATAATGAGTATGTCAACCTAATAGAAGGTTACACATTTTGGACAAAAATTCCTAAATTCTCTTCTTATTTGACGTGTTTTCAAATTTATTTTGTCTTAGCTCGATCTTGTGTCAGACGTAGTCCTAATGATTGATTCACAGCCGACAGCCAATGACAATTAGCTCCTGGCTAATAATGAAAAAAATTGTACAAAATATTTTTATAATTTAGTTTAGTATCCAGCTGGAAAAATCCCAATGCGAAGAAAGCACGTTCACGTTGCGCTAAACTGTTTTTATAAGCATCGTGTATACAGTTCAACGTTTATAGCCTTTTATAACACCCACCTCCATTCTCCAAACCGATACACTACAGCCACAAATAGCCCCCCTGCACCCCGGGGTTTCGCAAGAACCCACAACACCTTGTTTTGGCCCGGGAATAAACCCTGAGACATAGCACCTGGTCGTGCCCGCGTTGTTGCCGTCTATAAACCCCAGAAGCCTTGTGGGCTGCAGCCTGCAGACGGTTTAGTGATGCGATATTCGAAATAAAAACATCGATTCTTTTCGATTTGAATATTTTGGTAATCGATTAAAAATCGTTTTAATTAATCGATTCTTTCATTTGCTTTTACCTTTTAGATTCTCACGATTATTTACAGTTTATAGTACTTCTTACTCTACGTTTGACCTTCAATTCATGGATAAAATATAACCAGGATTGATTATTAACCTAGTAAAAAACATAATGATGCATTTTAAATTGTAATTTATAAACACAGAAAAAATGAACAAACCAAAAAATCCACATTTTTTGAGCGATTTCTACCAATTTATTTGCTGATACAACAAATGGTTATGTCGGAATTACCAAAAATTATTTTCTTGGATTTACTAATATTACTTTGTTAAAAACACATTAGTTATAATTACCAATGTGCATTGTATTGATAACAAACACATTGATATTGCCAGCAAAATGTTCCATACATTTGCTATTTTAACACTAATTTTGTTTGCTACAATCACCAATGTTGTATTATCCCTACAAATTAAATATGCTACCCCAGCCAATGTTTTTCAACCAAATTACATTGGTAAACAGAACAAAAACATTTGCAGGTTGTATATCTGTAAATGATTTATGCTCGGTTCACCAATGTTTTTGTTGTTCTAGCAAATTTATTTTTTTCTGTGTACGAAAATCGTTACAACTATTTAATTTGTTGAATAAAGAAAATCTCAAAAATCGTTAAGTAATCGGGAAGATCGGTAGTAGTGGTAGTAGGAAATCTGACACTTCCAAAAAATCGATTGTTTCGAAAGTGAATCGATAAATCGACCCTCGCACAAGAGTCGATTCATCGCTTCTTTCGATCTCGACCATCGCATCGCCGCCGCAGACGGACGGCCACTGTCGGTGTTCTCAACGCCTCCGGTTTCTGTCATTCTCATTCTCATGCGGCGGCACAAGTTTGGTTTACGAGACATGACCAAGGACCTCGTCCCCAGCTGGGGCCGTGATTTACGCTTCTCTCGGGGACGAATTAATTCCGCTAACAAGACAGTCTCGTGTGGAATCGCAGGTAAATCCAGTAGGCGGCGGCTGTCGCTGTGAATTATGCCAGGTCTTGATGTAAATTGCGGAATTTCCGATTCTACTTGTGATAATTTTCTTGTATAGTGGGTAATTGGCTGATATTTTGCTGTACAATCAGTTTGGATTTGACATTTAGGACATTGTTTATGATCTGAAAATAAGGTAGTTGTCACTGTTATATTTAATATTTTATTCAATTAAAATACTTGAAGAGACGTATGCAAACCCGACACCCTTCGTAAACCGACAATAGTTGGCAGCAATATCGTGCATGTTGATGTTTAATTATTATTCTTATTGTTTCATAGTAAGACATAAATACATCAAGAGTATTTTGCATTGCTTTTATAGCAACGATTCGCCAAATATTCATCAAAATATACGGGGAAGTACTTCGCAAATTATTATTAATTTAATTAATGCAAAAGCGTCAAGGCAAGTCTTAATTAACTAATCCGCCCATAATAGTCCCAGTTTACACGGCTGAAGGTTATAGTAGGGAAGTAACTTTCGGTCGGTCCTCTCAAATTACCAGGAAGATAAAACGGGAAATAAAAATATAGGGTTACGGGCAGTACTGTTTGCTACATACCTTGAAACCAATCATTAATGCACTTCATCATGTTGTTAAAAAGTATAATGGTTTTCTTAATAACTCATTTACTGGTTACGACACTACGAACACTTTGAAGACGCTTTGAGAGTCATTGGGATTGACGAATAATGATAATCAGTGATGACAGTTTTTTGAAAAATTCAAACTCAAAACATGAACTCACCATCGCCAACGAGTGAATTTGAAACAGAGAATACTGTACTTAACAACTCATTAAATGGTTATGACACTACGAACACTACTTGAAGACGCTATGAGAATCGTTGAGACAGATAATAATAATCAGTGATGGCAAATGTCTGCAAAATTCAAAATCAAAACATGAACTCGCCATCACCAACGAATGAATTTCAAACAAAGAACATTCGTGATTTTCAGCTATCGTTTGATATAGTCGGGAATTATTATACAAAACGTTAAAAACTGCCTCTAATTGTACCGGAAAACGAAGCGAGGCCACTATTGTCAACATGCATGTAATATCCTCTCATGAGACCAACCTTGGCACATTTGCTCGCCCTTTGCTCGTTCCCACCGCCCAGGGCTCCGCTTTGTCTTCGTGACGACAAATCTGTAATTAATTTCAGCTGGCGAGCGAGCGCGAGGTCCGCCCCCACTGATTATATAAGCGAGTCTAGCCCCTGTGTGGTCGCGGACTCGCTGGCCGTTGGGACCATCGGTGTCGGGCCTCGCGAGCGGATGGTCATTGTATAGGCCGATTCAAGTAACAAGGCCTTGTACGTCCGTAAGATTAATGTTAATTTTAGCATTGGACTTGTGGACGGTGTGGGTCTTGTTATTTTGATTTGAACTATAATTCAAAGTATGTTAAAGCAATAAAGTTTCTGTGCACTGGGATACTTGATTTAATAATTTGCAGACAACTTGAATGGAGAATGTTTCAAGTTCTTTGTGTGTATTTGTATGGAATTAAGATTCTTTGTGGAGATGTAATCCTAAAGACCAACGTTGATGGTACAAAATATGTATCTTTGCCTCGTAATCTTTAAAAATTATAATAATGGGCGAGTGACTTTAAAAACGTGAAAAAGACATGATCTGCAAAAAATGACATTTAAAATATTCCTTTAAAGTGAGCCGCAAGAAATATGTTTAGATGAGTAGAAACGTTGTAGGGATATGTGGTAATAGTATGTATATGGTTTCAAGCTGACACTGTCTATTTGTCCAATTTACACCGTCAAACTTATTTCAATCCAAAAGCAGGAGTTGAATAAAAATCTACCAAGTGATGTCAAACTGGTAGACTATACTTATGGGCGGATTTCTGGGGGTGCCCGGCACCCCCTGATTTTTGCTCTTTTGTTTCGCAGAAAAAGGGAAATCAATTTTCTACATAACTTTGAATAAGCATTTACATAAATTACAACAGGGATTGTTGTCAGATAAAATAAAGAGATATTTTTTGGAGTATGCCTCCAAACGGACTGTTTGAGTTGGAGTTTGATATTTGAATTTGAGCATACAATACGTATCTTTGTAATACGTACATTTATAGTGAGGAGACCTGGCACCCCCAAGAATTAAGACCTAATTCCGCCCATGCCTTTACCTTCCGACCAACCCTCAGATTTGTTGATTGGATCGACTTTTCCAACAAGGCAACGTTACAGATCGTATGACTTGCCCAAGATAAATCACCATTTTCGTCTCTCCAAGTTCCAAGTGACGTACAAAATGGTAGACTTTACTTCATTTTCCGACCAACCGATATTGAGACGAGGACAACTTCTCAGATTCGCTGATTGAATAGCCTTGTCAACCAAGACAACGTTACAGATCGTACGACTTGCCCGAGATCACCAAGATCGTCCAAGATGAAAATCTCTTTTTTTCTGTCCTTCAGCCTTGCCAGGGATGCGAGGCACGCGCTCGTCTTTCGGCTGCAGCCCACGTGCAGACGGCGTTCTCGGAAACTACGTATAAACCTGTTACATGCCAGACAAATTTGAATGCGATCGCCCGCGGCCGGCCATGGCGGGTTTGACGAATCAATTATTGGTCCTTGGCCACCGCGTAACGCCGTCCAAACACCGCCTGGGAAATTCTTGGGAAACGTTTTTGCACCCGTCGTTAAAAACTCTGAATAGCTTCTTTGAACAAAGACTTGTTTAGGGAAGAATGCACAGTATGTGATGTGGTAGAGGGTATATGTACATCGTGATATGTCAGTTCAGCTATGTAACTGTTTATTGCATTGTTAATTGTTGTTGCACACTCGTCTATGTTTTGCTGCATTGACGTCCTTATACGTCCTAAAAGACCGTATCGAGCAATGTGTGTAGTGACGTAATCAATTATTAAAAGAGAGGACATCTTGAACTAGCTGATTTACTCAAGGAATTTTACGTTTTTTTAGAGGATTGCTAATTGAAAGTTGGGTGATAAAATAGAAACCTACGTTGACGATTTTTTAAATATTTATATAGGATAGGAGACTCGATCAAGAGTATGAACGATTTAGAACTAATCGTAATACAAATGTTTTCTAAATTTTTTTTATGGATGACAAAATACAAGATTGTGAGGGAGGATCACAGAATCAAGTGTCTTAGGTACCCTTGTTTTTGAACACAGTCTAGCTTTACGCTGCCAGTAATTAACTAAATTACCGCGCACAATGCACCAATGTTTCCACTACATAGCATAGTTGCGTCACGGGCTCTGATATCACGCTAGTTGTTTACGCATGCAGTGAACCGTAGAGGCCTTGGACAGTGAGTGCAACCATGGGGCACTCCACGCTTGACAGCCATCAGCCGTCGGGCTTCACGGGCTTCCATGGCTTCTAGCAGTCTCGAGGCTATCAAACTATTTCAAAGAAAGATAACTTCGATCGTTGATGAAGTTCGATCAAGGGTTTTGAATTTCGTATGCGTATAACTCCTAATTACTGGGCTTTCCTTTAATGACCTTTGCAAAGTCAATTAAACCTGTAATATAATTCATTCTACGTTCATCTTTCACTCATAATCTCCACATAATACCATCTCAGGTGGCCGTAGACTTATCTCAATAACTTAATCATTTTAGAACTATCTTATGTTTCTTATTGAATAATGATCTGCCACTTCTTGAATACGCTTTGGCGTTAGTGCGGAATCTGTTTTCGTAGGGGGGCTTGAGACAGAAGTTCTTTTTTCTTCTTCGAAATGGTGCCTGGCTCTGGCACCTCGATCTACTCCTACAAGTAGTTCCGTTATCTTCCTTTGCTCGCTACAGTTGTCAGATAGCTTTAACCCAAAGAGACTTCTTTGCAACTCTTTTTCTCTGTGCAAGGCATGGACCTTTCAAAATCCAATCAAGTTATAATGCTATCATATGCTACGGCGATTATAGCAAGAGCAGGATAGAAAGTTCCATAAAATATTACGATTCAAGTCTGGGATATTGCACATCCGCAGTGCACCTGAAGAAAGTTCCATGTATCATAACGTGCATCGTTTGCATCGATTTTAACAACAGCCTCACCTCGTTATGTAATGTACTAGGTTGACGTTGGAACAGTTTACTTATAATGAGTGCGAAGTAAGGAAGTTGTCAAGGAAGTCCCTAAGGGAGATAATCGTCAGATTTCTCCAGTTGTGAAATGAAAGCGGACAATTCATAAAGCCGAGAAGAGATTGTAATTAGTGGAACAATAGAGTTGGCGCATGCGTTCTCTGGGGGCTGGGAACCAATTAGACATATCGGTGAAACTGTTTGGACACAACCGTGTCAACGATCGCTTGTGTAGGGTGGGAGTCGGTTCTAGAAATGTTGCGAACGTCAGTTTGAAAAGAGATTTGCCAAACGTAGGCCTATCCGCGTGAGCTTAGTAGAGCAGTTGGGAATAAAAGTGTCCCCATGTTAAATTATGCCATTGTGAGTTGACAGCTCGATAGCTTTGATTTTTCACATATAGTCCCTCCTGGAAATTTTCCTGAAAATTAACTTTTCATAGTAGTTATTATAACTCTAATTTTTCCCCTATGGCCAGTGTACTTTTTAAGAAACTTCCATATTGTTTAACTGTATTGTGGTTATTAGAATGAAGAATAAATAGTAAATACTCATTAACACATTTATGCAGTAAAATTATCATCGCTTATAAGATTTTATTTGTTTGACGTGGTTCGCACAGAAACAGTACCCCATTTCTCAGCATATGATTGACAAAAATCATATAATTTAATGTAAAAGAACAAATCAAACTTGTCATGAGGACATGAGGATTCCTTGAGACTCGGTTTCTCGTCTGCTGTTGAAATATCCACGCCCATATCTTTATCCAAGCCGTTAAAGTTTAAACGCGTTCCCACACTGGAATGACATTCACTCGAACCCCTCTCGTCTTTCATCTTTCTTCCCTTCTCTTCCACTTGTCTCCCGCTCCCATTCAAGAGCACAGCTGATTATCTCATCTGGTTTTTGATCAGCTGTTTTTTGATCAGCTGTTTTGTGTAAGGCTACTGACGTCGGTGCCGCCTTGCGCCACCTTGGGAACATCGCGTTCGGGGTTTTTTATGGACGTTTTAATTAGTTCTACCCAGATTGTTTTTACCGGGGAGGGTATTATATGCTTTGAGAGTCGACTATTCTAATGCGTCTAACTAATCTGAAGAAATGAGTTATTTTAGTTTTCTCTGATTTGATTCAGAATAGGCCTACTCGTTCAATTGTTAGTTACATGATAAATTTTTCAAACGCACATTCGTGAAGGAATGTGAAGTGAGTCAATGGCAAAAATACGTGACCATTGGCTCTACTGACTATATTTAGCCCGTCATAAAGAAGCCGGCTCCATAAACGGAAATAATACGTATCAATTCTTATCAAGGGGCAAAAATACGCGCTGGAGGTCAAATGTTGTTTGATCTCTAACGATTTCAACCGGTTTATTCTAGCTGTGATTGTAATGTAAACATCATAACTTGAACGTACAGTTGTAAAATAAAACTTAAATGGTTCCCAACCAAAATTTAAAGAAATTTCACTCGTATGTATGTGTGAGTAAACGACAATTATGCATTCGTGTATTATCGGCAACACAAAACAGTTCGACAAAATAACAACTCTTTTCTTATAGTCATTTTCATATTGACCTTTCGGTACAGTCCATATAGAATATTACTATCCTCTTACCATCTATGAGTTCATTAATTTATTTTATCGACAGCTTGGACAAAAAAATAATCAGTTCATTGTTATAAGATTTGGCTAGTACAATTTTAATTAAAATTTGGAATACATTGCGCATGAAAATTCCACACTAAAAGGTTAACGTGAAACAGAGTATAGATACACGATATAAACATGATAAAATAACATAGGTTTTATGAGCAAATCATCGTTAGAGAACTACTAAGAAATGACTTTTGACCTCCAGAGCGTATTCTGCCTCTTGATAAGAATTTGATACGCATTGCCGTTCATGGAGCCGGCTTCTTTATGACGGACTAAATATAATCAGAACCATTGGTAACGTATTTTTGCCAGTGACTCTGACTCACCTCACATTCCTTCACGATTGTGAGATTGAAAAATGTATAAAATAATTGACAAATAAACGAGTATTCTGATTCAAGTCAAAAAAATCTAATAAAACTAAATTCATCAGATTAGTTATACACAGACTCAATAGAATGCTCGACTCTCTCCTCATAAGTCTAGAAGACCAAAGGCACATTCACTCCTGAAAAGCTGAAAATGCACATTGCCCCCAAAAAAACTTCAGTTACTGGTTACTATTGTCATTACCAATGAAGATAATGACCTAGACAACTTATACAACGTCAAGCTTGTTTATTATTCTAACGATCGTATTACCCCAACTAATAACCCGCTCCATGACGTGTTCGGATCGCAACAGATGCTATCGAAGCGGCACATATAATTACGAAAATCAAAAGTCGCCGCGCCGCCCGGTGGCGGGAGGGTGTGACCGCTAGATTCTTTGTTTGATTATATTATTTTATTACTCTGTGGCGACCGCGGCCTTGGTATTACTCTGTGCCTGGAGACGCCGCTGTTTAATTCGGTGGTCATCGCTTGATTACTTGCGGTCTGTTGTACGGGATTTGTAGGGAAACGCGGGTTCAATGACGGGTGCAAGAAGAGGAAGTGTGAGTGTGAGAAAACTGTAAATGTTTTGGTAGAACCGCAGGAGGAGTGGTTTGTTTTGTAATAATCTTTTGTTGAACGTTTGCTTTCGACGATTAGATAGTACCGTTTGAATGGCGCTTAGTCTGGGAGATAGAGGAGTCATGTTTAATCGGGGATTTGTGTTTGATCTATCATGGGAACAATGGAAGTCATCAAAGCCTTAAATCAACTACTGATTAGTTTTGTTTTTAATTGTCACAAAATTTACCCCCTTTCGTATTTCTTGCTACATATAACACTGGAATAATATATAGAAATAATCAAATACAGAACTATACAATCACACTAGACATACCTTGAAAGGAATCATAGACTTTTAATAACACCCATGTCCTACAGTTTAAATAGATGATTATTTAGTTATGCTTTCTTCATTATCAAGTTCTTGATCGCTTTTGAAATATATAGACCATGGAAATAACTGAAGAGCCACCATGAAAGACCAATTGATCTGAGCTAAAGGTTTTGGCTTGTAGGCTACTCAAGACTAAGCGTACACAAACACAGCACAATGCGTAATCTCGGAAACGCTTCTTCTTAAAGTCAATTTAATTTGAAGACGGAATCGAAAAATACATAAACAAGTTGATAAAACAATTATTTGAATTGCAGATCACCCATATTGTTAACTATAAATATATTCAACTCTTAATAGAGTTGAGATTAAATATAGTCACCTGAGCTTCAAAATAAGTCTCTCTTAAATTTGATAACAACAACTGAGTGGGCCTCTATTGCGGCCCAGTTACAATACCACGTACATCACAGCTCGCCCACGCCACACCGCCACACCACACCGCTGTTGTTATTTTCGAAACTGTTTTATTCCTAAATCACTCGAATCACTCAGCTCCGTTTCTGTTATTCCCGAAACTGTTTTAACTCTAAATCACTCCGTTTCTTTCATCGTCCACTGTTTGTTAGTCGCCTAGTTTACAAAAACTCTATTCTAGTCCGCCATTGTCGGTTATTGCTCACGCTATGGTTAAGCTAATTTCAGTGGCGTGGTATCTGTTGCTCTGTTTCTCGAGCGCCCTAGATCTAGATTCGCCTTCCGCTCTTTTCAAAAGGTGTTTTTGTGAGTCTGGTTTCCGCAGGGTCTCGGGTGGATGTATAGAAAGAGGTAACGGAACTCAGTAATTCATAGCCATAAGCACGATTCGTAGAACCAAATTAGGTTAATTTTTTAACTAAGATCATTTAACACACTAAATCGAATGGTTTATTTATAAAATGTAATTTAATTGCAAGGAATGCAATCATTAAATTATTTTTGAAATACAAAAATTATATTAATTACTGAATATCACAGTCAGGGCCGTACTTTCCTAACGGCGTGCACGGCGGCCGGCGGGGGTCTCGGGCTTAAAAAGGGTCCTCAGAGGCCGGGAAAGGTGCTCCAGGACGGAAAAAGCGGACGAAAGACGGGGCGGCGGGCGGGAAAGTTTCGTACCGCGTAGGGGCGGAATGAAGGAATTAGGGGTCGATCCCCCAAAAAAGGTCACCACTTCTGCAGCCCGTAGAGGCCTCCTTTTACAGCTCCGTCCGGGGCCTCTGGGGCCCAAAATACGGCCCTGATCTCAGTAGCAATAGCAAGTATTGAATGCCTAATGGGCTCTCCTTGTTAAAGTTTGTAGTCCTTCATCCGTGCCATAGATCAAATATAGTTTATATCGTTCATTTTAATAATCTTCAAACTTAGACTGGATAATCCACATTCCAGTTGGAAAAGACAAGAACAAAATCCAACTCTACATCCTCGTCAGGAATAAAAGTCACATTCACTACAAGTTAAACTCACTCTTGTCTACCATGTACACGGGAAGTAGAGGGTATAACATGTCACACAAGTCATGTTATTTACAAGCAGCCGTCTCCAAGCTGCAAGTCACACATACCACCGGTTGCGACCAGGTGCAGAGGTATGGTAATCAGTTGGCTTCGTACCGCGACAAGAAGTTGCGTAAGGTATTCCAACCGCAGCGATGCGTCATTGGTAATCAGTCATTAGCCTCTGTTGGTCTGCAAACGATTTGGGTGTATTTTGCAAGCGCTAATCGGAATCAATTGAGATCTGGCAGACAAGATCTCTTAATTTGTTTTCGTGTCACTGCAACGAGAAATGATGGCCTCTCAGCCTTTTCTTAGTTGATCACAAGCAGAAAGCAAATAATGTCACGTCCAGTATGGTTGCATGGTAGTGTAATGGATTTACCTTGGAAAGATCTAACGCTAGGGGTATTTTGTGATAAAGACTCCTCCTTTTGAACAGATTTTAATAATTAACGTGTCGTTGGAAAGAGCTCGTCAGAAAGTTTTGCAGGAAATAAAATGTATGGAGGTTAGACATAAGGAAAGAGCCCTAGACACCCTTTGCTTTTTTGCCCATAAAATTTAACATAGGAATACAAATTTCAAGGAATATAGCTGATTGTAAAAAACAATGTTTTATCATCAGACTAAACAAAAAATTGAAGCTGTTGATAATTGCGTGCCAAGTAGTAAATTTAAAAACATTACAGTAATTGGATTGCCTTGGCTATCTAGTTTTCACTTGACATTTTTATGGGTTTGCTTTACCAACATTCTTAAGCTCATTCCTAAACAGTAAATCTGCAACCCTGACATCCGATTTCGCCACGGAGTTAACTGCGGACGTCCGATATGACCCATATTATGAACATTATCGGCAACGTTGCTTCGGTGAGAAATGGGATGTTGAAAAAATTAACCTTGAACCACTTATCTTAGAGGCGATTCGCTTGTCTTGCACACTTTCATTGCCACTTTTCTCCACTTGTTTTATTACTGAATTTATGGGTTTTCACATAAGAATTTCATTAATTTTTGTTTTTTGCTTTCAAACTATATAGTTGGAAATGTTCTCGGATTCACACGGTAATAAAATCCGTGCTTCCACAGCGAAGTAAACGTTTACTTCTCTGTGGTGCTTCATGCTGCATTTGTATTTTATTTTTTGCACTGTTGAGAAATCAAGAGTAGCCGTTTCTTTAATCAAAATAAATGTCCCTTGAACCATTGGGAATCAAAGCATTTGTTTCTTTTATCCTGGTAAAATCAAAGTAAATGCTCCTCTTAAAGTAGATGCGCCTAAGAGAGTAGGGAATTATCTTACAGAGATTTTTTCGTAAACAAACCCCTTCTCTCATGTGTACGTTGTTGTTATTCCATCTCGATTCTAGTAAATAAGTATAGAGATGGATTTGGAATTTCCGACCTTAAACAAAGCGTTCATTCTCTAGAGACAATGGTGAATAATATCTCAAAGAATTTCTCGGTATGTGAAGTTCTTATGGGAACGATAACGTATGGAGATTCAAATTCACACAGCTCCCTTCTCCCTGCACTCCCAGCACCCAGGTAACCCGAGCCCTCATGTAACCGGGTATTACCATGCAGGGACCCTGGGAACCTGGAACTGGCAACCCCGAAGCGGAAGGAAGAGGGGAGGGCCGGAAATTGGGATTCAAACGTTTCGGACGAACGCCAACAGAGCCCGCAGTGTTCGTGTCGCACAGATATCACAATATTATCTCTTAATTGACTCCCGGAAGTTGTATGGTCGGTTTTCGGTGGTAAGCCACGCCCACGCAAGTCAGAGTCGTAGGTCAATGACCCTTATGATAACAGATGATTAATCTCGAGTGTTTTGGGAGATTCCGATGTTGTTCTACTACCTCGCGTTGCGTTTCTTATCACTTACACTAGGGGGCTGGAATTTGATAAATAATATGGTAATGATTTATTAATTTGATTACTATCATTTTGGAATTCAATCAAATTATCCTGTTGACTATTCGACACATAGATACATCTAAATAACACGAAAGATCCATTTGATCACATCATTCAACGTTGTGGTGAATATTTAAACGTGCTGTGGTTATTTTGTAAATTTTAAGACTTTAATCTTTCTTTTTTCAAGTTTGTCAGAGAGACTTGCCATGGTTTCAACGCCATCTCCAAAAACCATTTTGGGTTTTTTTTCAACTTCTCAGACAATACACGGATATTCTTACATCCACATCAAAGTAGAGATTCGATTCAATTTGATCTCTTTAGTTTTTAACGAAATTCCAATTACAAAAACTAATCTCTTCTGTAGGCGATCATGCACGGACCCTAGACTAGACCCTTTGACAAGGAGTCGAATATTGTAGGATCATAAGTCGAAAAGTACAGTACGGTAAGAGACGCTAAAATAAATTATATACAATACGGGAAATTTTTCACCATGCATGGTGTCTTGATGTCTTTCTACAAACCATTGACCCAAACAACCATCGCAGGCCACAATACCACCGCTCCCGTTTCGTGAATTCCTCCCGAACTTGCACTCCCCTCCCGTCACGCTCACCGCAGACTCCGGCGTCACAATTCTGGGAACCTTGAGCCCGGGTCCTCGCCCGACCGCAGGACCCCCGTTACCACCGCCCGCCACCCGACACCGTGCACTTGACCGGCCGGCCGCGGTCCCAGCCGAGAGCGGTGTCGGTGTCGCTCGCGTAATCGATCACGTTACAGGGATTTTACTATCGATTGTATCGATGTCGCTGCGAAGAACCGGGTCCGGAGTGTGGAGTACTACGTTGGCTTGTGGGATAAGGTCCGGAGTACTACGTCGGTTTGTGGAATAAGGTCTGGAGTACTAGTCGGTTTGTGGAATAAGGTCCGGAGTACTACGTTGGCTTGTAGAGTATAATTGGGTTCGGAGTGTAGAGTACTACGTCGGCTTGTGGAATTTGGTCTGGAGTAATTCGTCGGTCTGTGGGATAAGGTCCGGAACACTACGTCGGCTTGTGGAATAAAGTCCGGAACACTACGTCGACTTGTGGAACAAGGTCCATAACACTATATCGGCTTATGGAATCGTCCGGAGTACTACAATGGTTTTTGAAATTGTGACGGAGTGGCTTTGAAGTAAGTGTCTTCTGCGTTAAAAAATAGGCGCCTACATGGTTACTTCTGTTGAATCGTGGTATTTTAAAATGCCTCCACTATGCCAGCAGTTGAGCAAAATGTTCACGTTAACAATCAAGAACAGCCGTCCTTCTTTCTGTACCTTTTCATTTTCATATTTTACAAAAGTGGACCCAGAAAAAAATATATTGAGATTTCCACATAAATTCTATGTGTCCAAACACAAATGGTAAAGTTGTCTATGAGGTTGTTAGCAGATTACTTTAATCCAGCATTACCTCATGACTTGTATATCGGTTAGTTTCTTATAACACCCTTGCAAACAACAGATAAAAAAATAGGCAGACAAAACAAAAATAGTGCAGCTGCGGTTTTTCAAACAAAGTGAAAAGGGCACAAAGGAAAGTCCGAATGTCAGTTGTAATTAATCTCAACATCAAGCGAATAAGCGTTGTTCGAGCACGTTTCTGGCCGTGATATGGGCAATTCCAGTGTCCCAGAGCTATTCGGGATGTAAATTGCCTTAAAACGAGTCGATTGGCACGTTTAACACTGGACCCCAGGTGGCCCAATGGTCTTTGATTGACACCTCGCTATTTAGAGAAATATATCAACTTAAACCGGTGAATTAAATTGAAATTGGCTATGTTCAATTCACACCCTGAAAAGGGAAATGCTCCTAACTTTTAGCGAATTTCCCCTATAGGGAAGTAGCTATTACCGTAGGCGGCACGGTGAGACTTAAGCCCGGGACCATGTTATTTTTTCATTTTGAGGTCCCTAGACCCCAAAAACACCGTTCGTTCATTTTCATATATATGTATATATATATATATATATATATACCTGTCCGTAGGCGCGATAACTTTTGTAAAAAAGGTCCGATCTTGATGAAATTTGGAACAAACGTGTGAAGCGTCATTCATGACTTCGAGTTCGCAAACCAGCAAGATTGATTTACTCTAAGAAGGTTTTTTTCACAAAATAAAATTTATTTTCAAGATTTAACACCTCTTTACTAATTATTTTTAAACTTAATTGTCAAAAATGAATTCAGCTTAAAAAAACAAACAATTTAGCATTTTGAATTATTATTCTACGTCAATCCGTTGCTTAGATATTGGATAGTATTGGATGTGCTAAACACAGTACGTTGTCCAATATTGTTTTTAATTTTTCCCTCCAAAAAGTATAGTCACCCTGATTTGAGATGTTTTTTTAAAAATACAATTCTGAACTTATGATTAAATTTTCAGGTGTTGAATATTTTATTTGTGTTTATTTTGAATAGTTAGAGTTCATTGATCAAGATTTTGCAGAAAATATATACTATATCAAAAAATACAAATTATTTTTAACTTTAATAAAGAAAGTAAGAGCATTTGGAAGGGGGGGATGTCTCGGTCTAAACTGCCTGAAAATGTAGCATAATATATGATATGTTTAATTATGAGGATTGATAATATGTTTTATTGAAATTGGCTGGAGATGTAGGTCTGTTGCAACAGGGATGTTTTAATTACTATAAAACTGACCATATGATTGAATTTAATTTTTTCATGAGATCGAATTATTTGTTTGTTTTGAGTTCATTGGTTATATGTTTGTTGACATTTATATTCTATAACAAGATTACAGTTATTAAAAATTAAAAGACTAAGAATTATATAAAATACAAAAGTGTATGTATTACTAATGAAAACCATTATGGTCTCTTTGTTAATTTTCCTCATGTTTAAAGCTCACGAATGATTAAATATGCATTTTTAGTATATTATTTACTTAACGTATTCAAATGATACTTTCCTTCAAACAAGTTGAATGCTCACATATACAAAATAAATCCTATGGAAATTCGCTGAGTACGCAGGTCTGCTGCGACGGGGGTATTTATTTTATTGTTTAAACGAATTCGCCCTTATATTATACCTCAATATACAGACATAAACATTTACAGCAGATTGTTTAATTTTTATTTTGTGAACAAAAATGTTGTTAAACCCTTGTTTTAAGGCGTGTTTTCCCCAGATGAGGTCACTGGTGAAAACCGTAATAATAACAGTGTTGTCATCAAAACTCAGATCTGTGTTTTCATTAGACCAGAGTGGATATAATCCAAAAACGAGAAAACAACTGAGAAGCCTTGTACTTATTTTTACGGATTACTCAGCCAGGCTTGTTATTTCATCGATAGGGTCATTACCCATGACAGTTGTTCAATCACATTTCACCCGTCAGACAGTTTCTTCTAGTTCATATCTACATCTGCTACCCACTCATCCACAAGTTGATAGAATCAATCTCTAATTCCCACTGTAATATCAAACATCCCTCGGGACCTTCACAACCGTTCTTTAATCGCATTTCATTCATCACATAAATTCTTCGTCTTCAAATCTGCTTCTTACTCATCCAAATTTAGTTTATGAAATCAATCTCTAATTTCCACTTCTCAAACATCCCCCGAGACCTTCACAACCCTACCCACAATTTCCGGCCACTTACAGTAATGACAAGAACACCAGGGAGGGGAGGGATGTTCCCCGTGGAGTAATCCATTTGTGGATCCTCTCTGGGGAGGCTTCGTGATACTCTGTGTCCGGGGTGGGGTCAGGGCGTGGTACTCTATGCGCCCCCGCCGCTGCCGGCAGTTAATGGTGATGGTAATGCTTCCGTCTGTCGGTTACATGTTGACCGCTACTCGCCTGATGAATATTACCTGACAGCGCTGTTAGTCTTGAGTGATAAATTTGCCTTATTTTATTGCACGCTTGAGTCTTGAGTGGTACATTTGCATTATTGCATTGGGATAGCGGTTTGAGAGTTTTCTTGTAAAACATTTCTTGATTGAATTTGTTTACAATACTACAAACAAATTGATTGAACGGTATATAATGTTTGTTGGAATATGTGGGTTGGAAGAATATTGTGGATTTTCGAGGGCGAGTTTTGCTTTATTTTTATCTTGAAACTAAAAAGTTATCCTTTAATAATAAAATACGCATAATAATTATACTACAAAACTCGAGGATTCAAGGTCGAGGATCTCAAGAGAGGTAACTTTGAAATTCAAGGTAATCTTCGAGGAGTCGAGTTGTACTCTATGTATCATTTCAAGTGTAGTTCATATAATATTGTATTATTGGTAGGATAATATTTCTACTATGTCATTACTAACTTTTATTTATAATTAGACATATGTTTTTCCACCGGTACCAAATGTTCCCAAACAACAATTATGTCAACAATTTGTTATCTTTCCTTGTGTATTTCGTAAGTGTTATGATGCTTTAAAAACAATCAAAACTCTTTTTTTTACCAGAAAGCCATCCTTACCTTTTCTTCATTAAAACTGAATCCCCTGCACTTTCTCAAATCAAGGCCATGTTTACGCTCAAACCTCAGCCTCTACGCAGTTTGCGGCCCCAGCCCAGCTTCCCCCCCCCCCAATATCGGGTTCCCACCCTGCGGTAAGGGTCAAGTGATCCGGGGGTTGGGCCCTTTAAAGGGCTTTTTGTGCCCATCGCCCGGATACCGAACCGCAGGCGTCTCTGCTCCTTATTAGAGGCTGCCTTCTCATTTTCTTCTCCCCCCCGCCCCAGGAATTCCTTAATATTACGCTTCGTTGCCTTTTGCAACTCTGTTTCGAATTTTGCAAATAATGAGTGCGTCCTAATCTCATTGGAGCTTGAGACTTGTAAACGGTTGAGTGTATAACAACGTCCTCTCCTTTTTTTTGGACACCACTACCGCCAAACGCCAAATGATTATTTTATTTCGAATAACTTTGAATTAGGAGTGAAGGATGATTAGGATGATTGAGGTATACCTTGACTGTTCTTGATGCTAACCAAGTACGTCTGATCTTCATGCAGGGTCACTGGTAAACAAGTCCGTCCGAGATCAGGAATCAAGGAATACGCATTGAGAGTAAATGTCTCTAATTAAAAACTCCTAAGCAGAATCTATAAATCTCCACGAAACTTCTAAACTTATTTTCCAAAAGATCAAGTATCTGAGGTTTCTCTGAAGGTGAAGCTAGTTAACGATTATCTTTAGAGGATGAGGTGCACATCAAAATAATGCTGTCTGAATTCACTATTTGATAGGTACATTAAAATTGTACATCGGGCATACACAGCACAATTTTTATTCAAACTTAACAACCAAGCAGAAAATATACCTCATTAGGTGCTTAACCTTGCGTTATTCACACTACAAACAAGCCACGTAATTCACAATTGCACATATCCACCAGCCGTACACCAGCCTAACAAGTGAACTAATAGCGTTAACGCTGATCATAAACTTGACGAAGCCTTTCAAGGAAGATGAGCCATGACTCAGCCATGACCAATGAATTTTCTTCATCTTCGCTTCACTTCTGATTTGCATGTACTTTTCTTGCTTTATCGAGGGATTTTCACTTCTCAGTTTACTGCGGGAACCGGTATTGCTCCAAAAGTCCATCCCATGGCAAAAAAGCATCTCCAAAAGTCATCTCTGAATGGCACTACTCCGACTCTTTTTTTTTCGGAACAGTGCATTTCGGAGTTATGCCTGTCTGAGTAGTACCATTCGAAGTTACGACTTTCGGGACAGTGCCTTTCGTAGTGATATCTTAATTTTGTCTTGTAAATTGTAATTATTATTAAAAATTTCATAGCGAATTTCTGTCTTGAGGGACTTATAATGTCGAACGGCACAACTCCGACATTCAGAACTCCGAATAGCACTGCTCCGAAAGTCATAACTCCCAAAGGCACAACTCCGACAAAAAATATGTTTTTGTAAAGTCATAACCCCCAAAGGCACAACTCCGACAAACAATACGTTTTTGTAAAGTCACAACCCTGAAATACACTTTTCTTAAAGTTTCGGAGTTATGCCTGTCGGAGCAGTGCCATTCAAAGTAATGACTTTGGGTACAGTGCATTTCGGATTATGCCTTTACAGTTAGCGCATTATATCTCCGGCTATGGCTACTACGCTACTAACCATATTAAATGATATTCTGAACATAAGATGTTTGTAAACACAACGTTTGACAAGCAGCGGCGTTTTAGAACAATGTTTACAGAAAAGTACCCCCTCTTCCCCCGCACCTTACAACCAGCTGACTCGGCCTAGCCGGAGATATAAAGCGCGAAATGTACGAAAACGTATTTTGTGCCGGAGTTGTGCCTTGCGGAGGTTTGACTTTCGGAGCAATGCACGGATCTTAGTTTATTCTTTCTAATGGCAAATCCAGTGTTGATGCATGAAAAAACACCTTTCAACAGCTCTGTTGTTCGAGACAATAAGCTCGGACCTTGTCGGCAAATGTCAACTCTGTTGATTCATCGCGTTTTCAACACTCGATTGCCACCGTGCCCGGAATGCGACTGCGCTGACAGCCGTGACATTTTTTGACCTTGCTCTACACAGTCGGATATCATGGAGATTAAGTGCATTTTAAGTGCATTAAGTGTGTTGTAGTTGTAAGTGTTGCTTTAATTATGTCAACTGGCAGTCTTATTTTAGCAGACATATTGGTAGGCAATATATCTGTTTAGATCCCTGTTTAGATTCTGCTGGTGTAGGCATATTCTTCTTTATTTTAGCAAGAGTTATTGCTTTAATTATGTTAACAAGCAGACTTATTTTAGCAGACATATTGATAAGCAATATAACTGTTTGTATAACTGTGTTGGTTTTCTTCTTCTTCTTTATAATAGCATAAACATCTGCCTTGTGGCAGACCTCAGTATTTAAGAGAGAATTCAAAAACTTAATTAATTTTTATATCTCTAAAGTCATATTATTCTGTATCAACTTAATAACATAGTTTTCACTTATATAGTTTGTATTATAGACTGCGTTTTACGCTTGACCCCCTAACCCCCCCCCCCATTGGCTACGGCCTTGCATTTGACTATTGGTGTTTTCGTAATAGTTAAACATCCAATTTCAGATAATCTATTTTACTACCTTTAGCACAGCGTTTACTTTGCAGATGAATCATACACACACTTAATCCGGAAAATCCTGCTCCAATAAATCCAGCTCTATTATTGTTCCGTATTAATTACCACTCCCGACATTTGTCTCTGGCGGGGAAGGGGAAGGTTGACAGGTGACTTTTCCCGGGCTACTGCACCCGGATCAGCTGATAGCTGTTTGGCGGGAGTTGTGGTTCTCCTTGAGTGTAACCTTGCCCTCCAACTCCGCCATCGGAGTCCCACTTCGAACTCTCACTGCGCCCAATCCGTGTCTTCAGTTACGTCACTACGCAGTCGTAGACGTTAGTCCCATTGCGTTGTTGGAAAGGCCCTTGTACACATGCGCAAGATCAGCGGAATATTTATATTTATTTGTTGGTTTCCCCATGCCGATGTGGTTAGCTAATTCGTGAATTGTATCATACGTGTTTTAATCATACTTCAAAACAATTCTTTACGTTACTTCGTAATCGTAGAAGTCCCACTGCGTCGTTGGGAAGTCCTGTCTACACATTCGCAAGAGCAGGGAATATTTATTAATTTTAGTTTTTTCGTAGCATAGAGGTAGGTACTCCACAAAATTATGTCATATTTTCAACAACAACAACAACAACAACTCTCTTCTTAATTACTGTAAAACTTGACGATGTCTATCTTGTAAATTTACTTAATGGAAAATCAGTTCTTGATTATTCTCCAAAAGTAACTCAAATTCATTATTTACTTGTACTTGGAAGAGAAAATATTAAATCAGAACATAAAGTTTTTATTTGACCTTGAGCTCACAATCCGATCCATTCTGCTATTGTGTCACCGCATGGGTTTTTCAATCAAGTTATTAATTACCCAGTAATATTTATAATCAAAATCAGGAACATCATTTGTATAACCCTGTATAAGATGGAGTCAGTATCAATTCTTGAAGAATTCTCCAGAAATAGCTCATATAACGTTTCAAAACCGTAAATTTGCGTCTAAGTCTGAATCGGAAAGATGTCCATTCTGTGAAGTAATCAAAGAAAGTGTTTTACCCCACCAATTTTCGAACTATATTTCCTTAGATAGGATTCTTCAAGTTCAACAGCCAATAACGGATTTCGCGCTAGGAGGAACGAACCGGGGTTGCTGACGCTGAGCCGACTCAGCTTATCTGTTTGCCGGTGTCGCCGGTGCCGTTGTGTTGTTAGGTTGTGACTTCTGGCAGATTTACAACGACCGTAAACAACCGGATATCAACAGTGGAGAGTCAGGTGTCGCTTACACTCGCACACCGTCACCTCGCTTCCACTAGGCGGTAGAAACGCGGGGCCATGGAAGACCATTGGCCATAGAAGACGTAGAAGCCATTGTCTTCTATGGCCACGGTAGAAACGTGCGTTGGGTTTTTGATTGTGAATCCGAAAACACAATTTTGAACAGAACTGGTTTTTCGGAGGAATAATTTTGCTGTGATGCTTTCGCCATTCGTCCGGTTTTTTGAAAAAAATCAAGGCCGCGTCACATTGGTCGAGTGACTCGGCCGAGTTTGACTCTAGAATTGTCAACTCGCCCATTTGACAAGAACGGTTCACATTGGTCGAGTTGACGGTCGAGTCTAACTCGCCCTCCTACTCGACCAATATGTCGCGGCCTAGTTCGGTTTAAACTGGTCGAGTTCACGGTCTAACTCGCCCGTCTAACTCGCCCTCCTACTTGACCAGTGTGACGTGGCCCATAACGCTTGTTGTTTTCCACATCATGGTAGCTGAGTTATCAGGATTGCCGAGTTTTCGAGTGCCGGATTCGTGGGACTTTACTGTGTCATCGACATTTCACAACTAATGTTCTCCATTTCTCCTTGTGCAACACCAGGCCACGGAAACTCTGGAGTGGTTTAACAACGAGATCTTGAATCCTTATGTTGATAAGATCTACTGATTTCCCAACACGAGTAGCAATTTATTCTCGATTAAAGCGACACACAGTTAATATCCTGAACACACCCTTGCATACCTATTCTCCACCTACACACATTCACACATGGCTCCAACTCGTCTATGACTACTGCTATACTCGCTACTGTGCAACTGCTACTTACTTACACCGTGCCTACACTGACTACTGTACCATACTGACTCTACTGTGCTACTGAGCTTTACTCCCGCACGATCTCACAGCCGCACATTGTTTACCCACCGCACTGGAATCACTGGAATCACACACGTTTCAAATTAATTTCGTCGGTCGCTCGCCCCGCCTCCGCGCTGATTATTGTTATTATCTGGAGATTGCCAGCGGCCGACATCGGCCTATTAGGGCCTTGCTTTCTCTCTTATCCCTCCATTCGACTAATCAGGTAGCGAACGTGTAATTTGACGGGTTGTTTTAGTCGATTAGCGGAAAACGTGGCCACTTAGGTGATTCTGTTGCCGAAATTACGACTTGTTTAGGTTTATTGGTTGTATTTCGTTGTCTTGAAGGGTTTATTGGGGTTTTGCGATCTTTAAACCTTCTTTGTTGGGTGGTGTTTATTGGTGATGGAAACTTTTGTCTCGGGATATGGAGTGAAGAATGCTAGATAAAATAATGCTAAATTAAAATGAATAAAGTATGTTGAACTTCGTACACTGATTTTAAGACTAACATTTTAAAGTTCAGTTATACTTTTTACTCGAAATTACATGTAAAAACGTGTTTCCATTACTTTAAATCTCTTTTCATTTATGTTCTCGATTCATACATCAGTGTAAACCCTCACAGCAAACTCAGCAGGATAGCAAGGACAGTCCGTACCGAGAACGGTGTAGTTCCAACTATGATAACATCAGTCTCAAGAAAGGAGCCGTTTCCCAGTATGGTAACATCAGTCAGTCTTTGACATATCAATCAGCATTTACTTCCTGACTTCGCGCCATTTCTGACCTTCCTTTGAGTAATGTTCGATTGTTGGATTGTTAGTGTATCAAACGATCAAACGATCACGACTATCGATGTTTTACATTGTCTTCGACCGTTTCAATCATTCGGTTGTCGTCATCTCGATTGTCGTGTTGTTCCCTCGCGGCGGATGACGTCACTGCGGTTTTAGTGCATGTATAATTGCCGCAATGACTCATTCTGGTCGGGTTTCAGTTGAACAGTTCATTAACTCAACAATACATCAACTCTTTACCTTATTCGTCTTATTTTTTTAATTTGTCATACCACTGTATGCTGAACCTGATCAGCCTTGTTTCATTGGATAAAGCTTATTTTGGCCAAAGTACATCCAAATCACAGTTACCTGATAACGTCAGGTAATTAATCCTCCAGACTGTCAATTAAGCCGTAAAATAATATCAAAACTGTTATTGCACTGAAGTAATAATATGAAAACCAGTCTACATCCATTACATTACATTTAAACTGACAGAATAGCCGAGTGAATAAAGGCGCTCACCTCATAATCGACCTGATCAGGATTCGAAATTGGGTCCAGTTGCCATTTATCATTGGGCTATGAATTAATGATATTATCTAACAAAAGGTCGCCGTTAGATAGTTTCGAGACCCGGGTTTGGACAGTTCCTGATTAAAACGTTAAAAAAATGCCCCTGACATTGAAACAAACAAAATACAAAATTGCACCTTGAAGCCATTACTCATAGGAAACCGTTAACTGCTTTCAAAAGTGTATTTCCAACGATAACTAATTGGGCTAAATGGGTTCTTTGGAACAGGAAAACAAACAGGTCAAAATCCTTTAATCGCTTTAGCCGGATATTGTTGATTGTAGATTTCAAGATCAACACCCTTCGAGAGGTTTCAACGACTTTACTCCAACTATGTAACAGTTTGACCAATACAGTATGAGTCAACAGCTATGATTGTTCGACTGGTTGTTTACTGCTGCTTGACTTCGTGATGTTTAACCAATGTCGAGCAAACGTTTCTTATTTCATTTTACAAGAGTGGTCGAGCATGTTACAGGTCATTATTCTGCGATCTATTTCATTATTTCCAAGAGTGGTCGAGCATGTTACAGGTCATTATTCTGCGATCTGTTAACGATTGGGCATGGATAGTTGGTGTTGCGATTTATTAACGATTGGGCATGGATAGTTGTGTTGCTCTATTTGCGGTTGTTACAAATATGCACTGTTGAATACATTTTGAGATTGCCTTTTGTTATAGACGATCAAAGTTTCTCTGAACATAATAGTTTCATTCTATATTGCTTCCTAATCCCAATACAAACCAACAGAACGCAAGCAAGTACTGCACCCAAAACCCAAGAGATTGCTATATAGAAAATAACTCTTCTAGTTCACGCTGTTTGTTTACATAAGAAAATTTATATAACCTTCAAACTATAAAAAGTGGCCACAGTAAGGCATTCCTTTCTGTTTTCCTCTCTTTTAACCAGAACCTAGCCTGAACCAAAATTTAAACTCTGAAGTTCCTATAACTACTTGGTTTGGAAAGATTTTATCACTTATCTGTGCAAAAGCGAATTCACCCAACAATAGACGTAAACAATACCTAAATTAAATAATCGGTATCAGCTAACTGACACATACTTTCTCCCTTAAGGAGGATAACCTACATTAAAAATTTACAATCATTCCCAGAAATTTAATGGTTGTAAGTTTAATATTAATTAATAATTGTAATTTTAAGTAAATTTGAAAAAAAAGAATTGTTTAACACTTAAATTCCCAACTTATGAACCTGAATTCTTACAGATTTCATTTTGTTTGTCATCCTAAGCACCAAAAACCATAAAATCTTAAATCAAAATCGTGTGAGCCATTTTTGAGAAATTTGGATTTTTGCATTTTTTATGGAGTTTTATTAGGTTTAAAAATCTAAAATTCCAAAAGAAGGGGAACGAATCTAAAATTCTTATGAATATCACGGATTTATACATACATGCAAATTTAATGAGTTTCGGACTACCGGTGTTGTCTCTATCTTTGCGGTTTAAATCCACACATTCACACACACGGACGGACAGGCCCTACTCCGAAAACAATTTTTTTTTTTGATTCGCGGAACCCTAAAACAAATATTTACAGTGACAAATTAAATTCGAAAATTTTGACGAAAACAATACTTTCTCCATATACTATGTACAGGGGGAGAAAGTAAAATAAGCTTTTAATTTTCTACTACTTTTCAGGGAATTTCAAAATCTCTCTCTCTTCTAATTTGAGACCAATGACCGACACAGTGTTGCACAACAGCCACGACGACTGTCGAACTGTAGTCTCCGTGGTTGTTTACAGCCGAGCCACTGTTTGTTATTCCGCGAGCGACCGACACACGCGACCGTAGTCAGTATGGGCCACCACGCCGCTACTTCCGCAGGATACGCGTTGTTTGGGCCTGCTAACTGCTGCTGAACACTGAACACCACCAGTGTTGCCAGAGAGGATTTGTAATTTTACCCGCCAACTCCACTAACAATCCCCGGTTTCGGCAATAATCCCCGCAAAATCCCCGCAAGTCCCAAAAACCGGGTAATTACCCGAAAAACCACCAAATGACTTTCAAAACACTCAAACTGGGCAGTCTCCTAAATTACTAGGAATAAAGGAGGAAAATTTTACAGCAATAAACCTCACACTACATACCATAATATGTCTTTTACTTCGAGCATTGTTCTCAAAACCATGAAAACAAATTATTTGTCTCGTCTTACATGAACATTGGATATTTGCAAAGCATATCATAATTAAAAATTCCCGGCTGTACTAGTATTTTATGTATTTAAGATGCTGGGTAAATCCCTGCAATCCAAGCCTAAAATACCCGGTTTTACCTGATTTTTCTCAGTTCTTTCAAAATCCCAGAATGGCCCTCACAATAAATGAAATCGAGGTAAATACCCGGTTTCTGGCAACATCGAAACTAATATAACCATACCGAATACCAGCTAAAAAAGTCTTGAGTTTAAAAAAACTTTGTAGCTCTTCCAAAATACTCGGTTGCACCCGGTTTTTTATAAATGTCCAGGTTGTTGGGCAAATCCCGCAGCCCAAGTCTAAAATCCCCGGTTTTTCTTAATCCCCACCAAATCCCCGCACGGCCTCAAAAATACCCGAAAACCGGATGAATACCCGGGTTTTGGCAACATTTCTGAACACTACACTGCAGTGCACGGCCTGGTTGTCATCTGGCACGCAGCACAGTGTAATGCCGTCGAGTGACGATGGTTTGGCGGTTCCGGTGACCCAGACCGAGATAGAGAGAGTAGAATTCAGGTTTTGTAGTAAAACTACATTTTCAGCCGCCTGTATCATTGCATTACGGTTTTGTTAATTAATTGTCATCGAGTTAGTAAAAGTGGAATCGTAAATAAGTTGTCGTTAATTTTATTCATTTGTTTATTTTCTTTTCAAGTATGACGTGAGCCAGCCCAGCGACCACATAGTACAAATACATAGACAACATTATTTGTACTATGTGGTCGCTGAGCCAGCCGCACACATCAATATACTAAAAGCAAAACCAAACGTTTCTATTAAAGATGTTAAAAGAAAATGATATTATGTAATATGACCATTTGTACGGTTTGAAGGTTATATAAATTGTCTTATGTAAACGTCCAGCGTTGGCGGAAAGAGATATTTTCTAACAACATCGTTTCTAGGTTTGTTTGTGTAAATCACATCATAATTAAAAATAAATCCAAATTTCCCTCGCTAACCATTACCTTCTAGCAACAAGATATGATTTCTGCTACAGCCATCCAACCCATGCAAGGATGAGAGCAATTTTCAAATAACACATCACGTATTCTAGCTTTGCATTCATCAACGACGAATGACAAAAATTTCCCACACGATCGTTTTCATATTTTAATTTATATATAAATATTTTCGTTTCATAATTTATACGCCAGAGTTTCCTGGATGCGGAACAGCCAAAGTCCCCCGAGTTCCCGATATCCGTTCGCCAGAGCCTCTTCGATTGTTTGTTTACGCCGCTATTTCGACTCGGCGGATGTTCCTCACAAACGTCGATGTTTGTAATAAAAACCGGCTCGCGTCCGCCATAGGCGTTATATCTTTCGTCGAATAACTCCCAACTAATAACCGGCCATAAAGTGGTAAGGCCGGGACACAAAGTAAGGGTGTGTATTTTTAACAAATCTCTCCAAAGCCCCGCGCGACGTCCCGCAGAGCATGACGGGATGCTTCCGGTAAACCGGCTTCCGTTTCCACCGGATATGCCCTCTGTTGTCTGTCATCGATAGAAATAGGCGTGTAAAATGAAAGTTGTTATATGGATATTGTTGTGAAGAAAATAAAGTAGTTTAAAATATCCAATTTGAGCAGGAATACGCATATAATTATAAGAAAGGCTGTGCCTTATGTGCGAAGCATAGAGTATGAAGGCAATTGAGTAAAAAATCAATCAATGGTTTGCTTCAAGCCTTTAGACTTTGTAATTATTCCTCGATTGAAACATCTGAGATATATTGTTGTGAGATCGTAAACCATTGCCTTTCATCAAGCCTTCTCAGTAATTAAAAATGCCACGGATCAGGAAAAAATTCTTAAGATCACTAAATTAATTACTTAAAATAGTTCTAAGTTCGAACCCTTTTCAACTCCATAGTCATTAGAGTTTTCGAATGTGACTTTTGACAGGATAGTTTTTATGAAAAGTTGTTCCTTAAGTTTGTTGTACGTTTTCTGGGTTAGTGTTGGAAAACACAAAGCACAAAGCAAGTTTTGCTTCCTGACTAAAACATAAGTATTATTTGTCCTCTAATTGATTTTAAAGAATTTAAGTCAAGAAATGTAAAAAACTGCCTCACTTATTGTTTTCTCAAAAACTTACGAATCAATAAAAACGAAAAACATTGAGCCTACTAATGTTGTCTCGACAGACAGTATCGCCCAGCAGAAGTAAACAGCTGATTAAGGTAATATGATCCGCGCCGTGGTCAGCTGACCGCTATCAGCTGACTGCTGGATTTGTGTTCTGCCGCGCTGATCCAGCGATTGGCTCAGCTCGTAAACTCCCGCCAGATTCAGATAGCGCCTTCAGGTTTACGTGCCCGGTTTATGTGCTGATCCCCCCTTACACCGTGTCTTCGTTTGCGAAAGCTTCAGGTTTTTACGCAACATCCCAATACATTAGATAGAGACAGTAGATACAGTAGAAAGATTGCAAGTTTTCCTCTCGCGCATAGTTTTAATTCACTGAAACGTTTTATTTAAAGGCAATAGTTTTTGATCCCACAGTATGACAGTAATGTATCTCAGTGAAAAGGTGTTTCAATTGATGATCCGTTTCAATCGGTGATCCGTTAGAGGGTCTATAGACTTAAGACTTTTCAACACAACATTTTGGAAATTTATAAACTTCAGTTCCACATTTCACTCTCCTAGTGAGTCATACTTGTCCAGCATGACGTCAGCACGCGTTTATCAAACCAATTTATAAGCCAAGTGATAGTGCAAGTCATTTTTCAACTTCACTTTTTACCCCTGCAATGTCTATGTAAGGTATTATACACTGGTGACCGAATTACTACCTATGGTAGTTCGGCCTTTGACTGGTTCCTGATTGATTTGTGCCATGTACTTATGTAAATGCGATCCCTCCCACAGCCCGTAGGCTCGTGGGTAAAGGCGTGTAGGAAGCAGACCTATTGATCCAGATTTTAAGTTCCGTAATGCATGATTACTTAAAAACTGTCTTCCGTATGGTATAAATCTCAAAGCTTGCTTGGGATTTTGAGAATTAAAACGGAAAGTGGTTGAGTGGAATTTCAAGAAAAAGAAATCATATCCAATTCAAACACAATATAAAATTTCACTTAACTCTTCAGACTGATTAAATTGTTTAATCTAATCCTACCGTAATTTTGTGTGTTACGTGTAATTAAGAAATTATTCAGCATTACAGTAATAATTTAATTTAGAGCACTTTTCCTCTGATAGCAATTTCTACGTAGGTTCAGAAGAAGGTCGAGTGTCGTCAATGAAATTGGTTAAACTTTAAACAAGTTTGAAATAAATTTATCTATAAATTGTATATGATAGTTGATAATACTGTTTTTAAATCTCTTTTTACGAGTAGCTTTAAGTTGAAAACAATTTCCTCACTTCTTGGTAAACCAATTATCTCATGTTTCCACAGCTAAGCTTTTGCAAGCACCTATTAAAACTACAAAAGCGCAGAAGAAAAGGTGAAAACGCAACAGGTAAACATGCGAAATTCTCTTTTCTAATTCCCGACAAAATTACTTTACCAGCTCCTTTTTTACCCAAATTGCCCTTAGGATTGGCCTAATTATAATCCTTCCTCATTAGAGTTGCCTTTCTTCATGATGGGTGTATTTTCGTCAAGTACAGCTGAGACGGCGCCGGGGCCGTGGTCGAGTGGCAAGAAGGAGGAAGTGCACAATTAGTTTAAGTAGGCCCAATTGTCTCTAGTACTGCACGCGTCGCGGCCGTCAGAACCTATTTGACCCTTGTTCCTTAAAGTAGAGTGAAGGTTGAAGAGCAATGAGAGGTAGAGGGTAGAGGCGGCACGTCAAGACAATTAATCGGAGTTCATCGTTCTAGACTTGAGTAAAGTTCAGTGTGTTACACAAATTAGTGGTTTCTTTGAAGTCTTTAGATATATTGTTGGGCTTTCTTTTTGCAGTGGGCTTTCTTTATGTAGGGCCTACATTCAAATCCCAAACTTATTGCGAATACCGTATCGCAATTCCATCAAGTAACCATATAAACTTAAAATACAAAATATAATAATATAATATGTTCTATCTGGTTATTATCATTATTTTTCTTGATTAGATACTCTGGTGTTGTTAGATACTCTCGATAGGTTGTTGTGTTTTCTTTAATCAGGGATCGGGCTTAGATAACTGATGGTAGGTAATTAAATAGGATTTCTTAGATAAAGGTTAAAATGAGATAATCCAATACATTATCACAACCTCATAATGACCCGAAGGACGCCAAGATAGGAAACTAATAAAGGTCAATAGTGATACACGCCTCGACAACGTTTCAATCCCGTATTCCTACAGCAGTAATCATCCGATGACATCAGATTGCAGCTTGGATTGCATCAAAGTTAAATAGTTTCAAACCCGGTTGTCCTTGCGATGACTTGTCACTTTTCTTTTTATAGTCTTCGTCATCTCATCCTCACATTACGTCTCGGATTTCTGTTTCCCGGGCAGACCTAGTCTCGAAGAAGGCATTAATGCACAAGAAGAATGTAGGTCTTCTTCAGGTCAATGAATGCCTGAATGAACGGTACTTCGTTTGCAACAAATGCAGGAGTTCCTTTTGTTCTGAACTATCAGATTCCATGTTGTAACTGAGAACTTCATATCAGGCTAGAGCTTGTTTATTGTCTTCCCCTTATCAGATTATCTCGGCCGAGGCGTTGGCTTCCCCGCGGATTTGACGGCGAGGTTTGTACAAGGTCAATGTCACTTATCTTGTCACCCAAGGTCACTGATATGGTTCCGCTTGGCCCTGTTACTCGAATTTGTAAAAGAGAATGGAAACTAGAGCAGATTTATTGTTGATTTGTTTGAATTGTTTTTTCATCATTACATCTAGGAACTAACTGTTGACGTTCCGTTCACTTTTGATTTGTGTTTAGGACTTTGGAGGTTTTCAACTTTCTTTTGTCGTTTCATTTAATTATGTCTTGAAGTAGACTTCTTGCTTTGATTTAGTTTAGAAATGTTGAATATGGATAAATTAAGTAATTTTGCTTCTTACATAATGAAGTGTTTATAGGTAGTGAATACAGTATTATATCATTGTGCATGTACTGTAATTGCATTTCAAATAAATTCTGCTTTATAAACTCAAAATATAGTGAATTTTTGTAGTTTATCCTCAATTTTCATTCATAACCATTCGAAACTCCGACATTTTAAAAGGCCACATTTTAAAAAAGCTTACACAAGCCCAATATTAATCATAATGTATTGGTTAAAATTGTTTTTAATATAAAAAATGCAAGTCTATTGCAGTCTGTAAAAGACGTCACGATCCCAGCTGTAGGTTCCGGTCTATAGGAGAGGTCACGATTTGTTTATTTTTTTATTTAGACAACCGAGTACATTTCTTCTTTTGTTCTCTACATACCTTGGGTCTATTGAACTTGCAACAATCCTGCCTTTTCCCTTTTTCAAATAATCAATCAAATCGAATCAAGAACTTACTACCGTTTATACAACAATTTCCTCGATCGGCAACAGCAAGTATCCCAAACAGCAGTGTTGCCACCTTGACCGCAGTGCAGCGGGCTGCAACATTGTGGCCGACCGCAGCAGCACTCCCAGATTATATTGTTCAATTACCCTTGCAATTACAGTGCAGGCGGAGTCGAGTGCATCTGCCATCACTCAAGGTCGCCGTGCGGACTCCTCTTGCAGAGATCTCACGTGCATCCTTTGTTGTCTTTCTGACTTTTCCACCTGAGTCTTGGGGTTTTAAAGTTATTTGAAGCGGTTTGACATAAACTATTTCTTAACATAGGCACTTAATATCAATTCATTTGGGATTTAATAGGTCGGCGCAATTTGGTATAAGCTTATGGCCTTGATCTTATCTAAATCGAACATTTCTTAGATTCTGAACGTCATTAGTTCGTAATCTTCTCTTTAATATCCCAATGCCAAATCAGTTCAGTATCGGACCAGTGCTATAATGTTCAGATTAGTATCGAAGTGGTTTTTAGATTGAATCGAACATTTGAAAGCATAATTGAGACCAGTCGCTATAATTTCATACACTTTGAGCAACCGTAATTTAATTATTTATATCGGCCGCGTTACAGAACGCATACATGCATACCCGCCTTGTAACACCATAATGTCACCGGTGTCAACATATTCCAGGGTCAAGCGATCACGACAACGACCCCGTTTTGAATTAATTACTTCCTAAGTGAAAGTTAATCACTTTCAGAGGTAAATGCGATCAGTCTCACATGGTACATGGTGTACTCGATTTTCTTTGTGCTGAACGTACTTCAAGGGACCGAGGTCGATCGATTTCGAGCGAAGCATCGCCCGATGAATGGCCTGTGCTGCTTTTGTCTCCGATTACCGCCATTACCGTGTAATTCTGTGTCGCCTCGGTTCCTTGGTTGTGGTTGCGAAACGCGTTACCGCGAGGACGACGATTGTTTACTTCGTTACCGAAACGTCGCGGCGTCGCAGTCGCAAGCGTTGGTGCTCCAAGGTTGGTGTCCGATTTTATTCGGAATGTAAATGTTTGGTTAGGCCCTTTTCACACTGGACCACCATGGTGGCGACACCGGTGGCGCCACCATGGTGGCTACGATTCATTAGCATTGATTCAAATGGGACATCTTCACACTGAGCGTTGGTGGCGCGACTGGCCGCGCCACCAGAAATGCGGTGGCTCGGGGATGCGATTTTCAGAGCCACCAGACTGGCGGCGCGACCACGTCGTGCCATGCTTTCTTATTGGACTGTTCACATTGGAGCGACTGGCAGCGCCACCAGTCGCTAGTCAGTCCTCTCCAGCCCCCTGCACTTGTGTTCATGCAGTGCAGTTGTGTTCGTTCAGTGCAGTCGAGTGTTCGAGCAGTATCATGAATACCGATAAAGTAGATACGGAGCTTTTTATATTGGAAATTGAAAATAGACCTGCAATATGGGACATGACATATAATGTTTACTCAGACAGAGATGCAAAGAAGAAGGCGTGGATGAAAATTACTCATAAGTGAATAATTATGAGTATACATTATTTATGATATAAATACAATTTATACTCCATTTCATTTAAATGTTTAAGTCATTGTAATGAATACAAGAGTTATTATTAATACATTTGTTAATTACTATGTTTTATTTCATTTACCTCAACGTTAGTAGCAGTTTCTCTTCTAGAGGTATGCTGTCCCTCAGTCTCGTAGATTGTCCCGTTATTTTATCTTTCAGACGTCCCAGAAGCTCGTCAAAACTTAAAACACTCATTCTTGAGTAATTGTAAAATTTGTCAGGGTTATTTCTGAGGTCTCGGTAGTGAGTGAAAAAAGTGCCTCTGTTACTTCTATCTCTTAAAAAAGGATGAACCCAAAAACGACTTTTTCACGACGTTTTCGCAGTTTCAAAAATATATAGGCTAAAGCACCTGCTTCTTCGATGTCCATGATTGAACTGTGAGGTTGGTGGCGGTACTGGTAGCTGAGCTGGTGGCGCATGCATTTTGACTGGCCACCATGGTGGCGCCACCGGTGTCGCCACCATGGTGGCCCAGTGTGCAAAGGGCCTTTACTCATTGTGATTTTACTAATCCTTTTGTGTCCTAGGTTCCTTCCCAACTTACTTTTAGATTCTTTGTTTGAAATTCATTGTTGGTGATGGTGATTTTATATTTTGATTAGGATTTTTGCGGACATTTGACATCACTGATTAGTAAAAAACAAGTTTCACGACGTTTCGGGATCTGGAATCTGATCCCGTCTTCAGGTGGAAGAAAACCTAGAACATAACAAGATTAGTAACACATAGCCAGGAAAACCTGGACAAAAACACAGCTAAAACAGAGAACTGTAAAAGCAGTCACGAAAACACTAGATGAAAAGAAAAACATTTTGTGTTATTGTTTTTCTTTTCATCTAGTGTTTTCGTGACTGCTTTTACAGTTCTCTGTTTTAGCTGTGTTTTTGTCCAGGTTTTCCTGGCTATGTGTTACTAATCTTGTTATGTTTTAGGTTTTCTTCCACCTGAAGACGGGATCAGATTCCAGATCCCGAAACGTCGTGAAACTTGTTTTTTACTAATCAGTGATGGCAAATGTCCGCAAAAATCCTAATCAAAATATAAATTACTTTTAGAGTACTTATGACGCAACTGTTTCATGATATCGTTTGTAAAAAACATCTCCGTATTCGCTCTTGGTAGGCATATGCAGTTTTTTCATTCTAAATACGTTTTGTCATTGACCAGGTATAATTCATCCGCGCAACAGACGGTTCAGGTGACCAGTGTTTTATCAGTACTAAGTGCATTATCGTTAGCATCCAAACTCATCTTATCTCTTCTAAATAAAGGCACTTTTCATTCAGTCAGTCAGTCGGATCCGTTTCCCTTTAAATAATAATTTATGACAAAACCAAAGCCTAACATTCACCGCCATAATTACATTAACACTGACCCCTACCTCTGTGCATTACATTACCAGCTCATTACCTCCACCCGGATGCGGTGACAGAAGTCGCGGTGCCGCCGGAAAGAAGAAGAAGAAGGGTGGATGACCTCCCCCCCCGCCGCCTACACGCCCCCCCCCCCCCAGAGCTGCGGGAGACCCCCTTTTTAGGAACTTTATGGCGTCCCGTGAGAATAATTCGATCGCCACCGGTGGGCCGGTATCGGGGGTTTTCGATGTATCGATGGTTCTCACGATCTCCTCGTACTTTAATTACTCTACCTTGATGTAGAGTCGGTAGGTTGGGAATCGATTTATGATCGATAAGTTATCCGATACTTTTTAGCATATTGGATCAAACGATACTTGCTAAAAATTGGGTTTGGACTTCGTAGTGTAGTTTGTCAAGAACAGGATTATTGACTCAATTTATAGTATGACAGGAAACTGAAAGTCTTTAAATCCAATGTTGGTTGTAAAAAAATCGGTTTCTGAAATCCATTTTAATACTTCATTTTTATTTATGTATAGCTTTAGAACATTCCTGGGTCCCGAGGTTCGAAATTCGGAGGGTTCCCAAAAACTCGTGTTTCCCAGGATGTGCATGGATTTAGTTTTATTTTTTTCTTCGTAATTATGTAACGATTGCACTGACGATTGCAAGAAAACTGTCACAACTGAAATAATACAGAAGTAAATATTTTTTGTTGGTTAGGGAAGTTTCCCACGCTTCGTTTCAAGGAAAAATATTAAAATAAGGCCATTTTGGCAAGAGTTGCGTTTCCCACGAAAACCTGACTACAGCATTAAAATTATTTTAGTCATGTAAATTTATTTCTTAAGGCTAAACACCCCGGAAGTAGTTCCAAATACTGCCGCCACGTAGCGCTTTAAAATTATGCAAATTACTCTAACTGATTGCTCGCTTACCTTTGGAGTAAAAATTGTTTTGAAAACTGATTTGTACTTCTAATATGTATCTTTAAGTCGCTATGCTAAAGATTTTTTTTTATTTTGTATTTAATAAAAAAATTACTTTGTAACTCTTAAAAGGAATTTAAAAAAAAGAAAAACAGGTAGTCATTTTAAAGATTTGACGGAGAAATAAATTAATAATTTTTCAGACTGAAAATCGAACCAGTGGTTCCGTCGGAATCGAGTTTTCAAGGTTTATCTTTAGGATTTTTTCGCACTCTTCCCCCCTCTCCCCCAAAACCCGCGCGGCCATCAAACACAATCATCACAACACGTGTTCGCTCAAGCCCGCCATTCACTAGCGGACTTTGTCCGGAGAAAGCACTGGTTTTGTCCGTGCGGACAATGTTTGTCAGAAGTACGCTAGTGGATGGGCTCGACAAGTACTGATTTTGTCCGTGGCGTACAACGTCCGGCGGACAAATTGTCAGTGGTCTCGCCTAAAAATCGCGGGCGGATTTTGTCCGTGGCACACAATGTTCGCTAGTGGATGGCCAATCCCAATTTTGTTCGTCTCGTCGTCAAGTTTTCTCCCTTTAAAAACCCTTTAAAATATATTATACAACACCATCAAGCGGGTTCTTACATGCATAAATAAATAATAAATAAAGTAAAGTACTAATGTAAAATACGTGCAAATAGTTTTATTCCTTGCAATGATTTTATTATTTTATTTAACGTTAATTACAGTTTAATTACTGTACTGTGTTACGTAATTTACAATTAATCACTTTATATTATTATTTCAAATTGGGACAGTGTATTTGTTTCGTGGAAAATTGAAACTTCTTGCGATACGTCCGTCGCTTCGTGCCGCGCGCCATTTCCGGTCCCACGGTATCCTGATAAAGTTCAGTGGCTGAAGTCATTTTGTAGTAAAGTTTATTGGTGGAATTTTCGTCCGATGTTAATTTGAAAAACTGATTTGTAAACAGAATAAGATTATAATTCACACTACTGAGGCATAATTTTTATTAAGTTGCTGGTTAAAAAAATAATAATAAGATATCCATGTTACAAAAATAAATATGGCGAAACATCAATGGGCAAATAGCCTAAGCCACGTAACATATAACCTTGTTAACAATCGCAGGTAGTCATTTTGTAGACCATAATTTTTAATCAATTTTACATATTTAATATTTAAAATCGGTCTTTTGGTTCAATCGGATTTCTTTGTATACAATACGAGTTAATAATTTATTTTAATTAGTTTTATAGAGGCTACAGTGATTTAACATTTACTGTATTAACATATGACGAGGTGATAGTTGTACTTTTACTAAGAACTTCACAGTATCATAAACTACAGAAACAAAGTAATTGTTATTAATTATGAATTATATAAGTTGGGTAATTCAGTGCTCAGTAAAATATTATCACGAAAATACTATTACATAGAAAAGTTATAACCTTTTATGTTCAGGTGTTAGATAAAATGGATACTGCCGACAAATGTAAAATATTATGACATTACTATTTCATATTTTTACCTTTTCTGTTTTTAGGTGCAAGGCCAACTGCGCATTGCTAACAAAAGAAATTGCTACTTTGTTGTCTGGACAAAAAAGGACATACACATAGAAGCTATTGAGCGAGATGACAGGTTTTGGAAAGATAAAATGGAGAAGGCGTTATGCTACTTTTACAACTGCGCTCTTTTCAGCGACACATAGTAGAAATAGACGGAGCATAGCTATCTTAGTTGCATTACAGCAAGTGAGGCCTGGGCCGCCATATTGTCTGGGTATAGAAACATAAAACGGCGCTTAAAACCGCGTAATCTGACAGTGCTCATGTTTCAAATAACTCGTAGTTTATACCATTTAGCGTTGAGGCTTAAGGTTGGAATTTTACATGTGAAGAGTCCTTTAGTTTGGAACCATAATAGTATCAATCATATTTCGAAAATATTTTTTTTATTGTAAGTTATACTTACTTAATCAACTTTAAAACGTGACATGAAAAAAAGTAGCCGGCTACTACTTTTTTATTTTTTGGTCAGGCAAAATAAAAACTGTGAAAATTGTTGCTAAAGAGTTGAATTTTTCAAATCATATTTTTTGAAAAAATTAGCTGACGTAGTTTGGTCGATAACTTAGTTACAACGGGAGAGTTCATCCGTGCGTAGGGTGGCCAGATTGTCTCCGAATGAAAACGGGACACTTAAACAAACCCCCCCCCCCCAAAAAAAAAAAAAAAACGATACAACACACCACACACCAAGGTGTTTAATTATACGGGGTTCTCTGTAATTTACTGTAAGTATCTGTTTTTGAAGCTTTTAACCATGAATTTTATTCTCCATTTATTGAACTTCTTACAGCAGCGCACGATGATTGATACAGTTTTTCTTTAAGAATACAATAAATGGCATGCAGCCATGAAAGGTAATTTTTTGAATCGCCACATACAGAGAATTAAAAATAATCGAGTCAAATTTTAAGATCTTAACATTTTATTATAAAAGAAAAAAGGTTTTATAACAATTACTTATATAAAAGTGGTAATATATATAAAATATTAGGATCAAAAAATACCATGATTATTTTAAACTTTAAGTTCTTATCGTTAATTGTTACGCTGGGAAGACAGCTTTACAAAAATCAAAAAAATAAGTTCATTGAACGTTTTGTTGTACTTGTCACTTACTTGCTCCAGCTAACTTTAAGAATGTCCTTTTTCTCTATTATATAGTTGTAGAACTGGCAACAATCCATTTTGAAGTTACATGATACTTGAAGAAGAGCCTCTACTTCCAAAGTGTCTCTACTTCCATTCGGTTTTTTTCTTCAGTCCATTGAATGTTCACAAGTGAAAATATTCTATCTGTATTTTCATTGTGAGCGGGAATCGCGAACAAGTATGTTTTTTATATATAGCCTACTTTTTGAAAAACGGGACATTTTGACGTCCCGACAAAGTTTTTCGGGACAACGAAACGCAACGTTAAAAAACGGGACTTTTCCGTTTTTACGTGACGTCTGGTCACCCTATCCGTGCGGCGCCTGCATAAAAACAAAGTCAATCCTAAACAGCTATTTACAAAAATATAGTCTAATAAAAAAAATACAAATTTGATATCAAATTAAAGGTCTGAATCTCACAATTACTATGATACCAATTATAAATGGCTTAGAAGCAATTTACACATCACAGGAACGTTACAGGTGTATTCCGTGGTGGCAGCTTCTTTCAAAAAATGTCAGGACAAGCTTCTAGGTTATCAGTGTTTACGATGTGTAAATTACCTGTAAGCCATTTATGTTTGGTACTATGGTGATTCTGAGATTCAGAGGTATAATTTGATACCATATTTGTAATTTTTTACGTACTTTGTTTTTTCCACGCATAGGGACTAGAAGCAAATTTAGGCTTCACTTCGCGGTTTCTTGTGCTCCGTCTATTGTAGGGCCTACTATGTGGTCGATGGCTCTTTTACCATAACTTGTTGATCCTAGAACCTGTCGCAGTATGCCGATTAAAGAACCACAAATTCCACTTGCGGAATTCACCTTCAATGGCGGAACATCAAGGGGCAAATAGCCTGTAAACATGTTTCCTGTATGTTTCCATACCGTGCATTTTGTGCATTAAGTAAATGAAGGTCTTTTGCACTAATTATTGTTTATTTATTTATCATTTTTATGAACTCAAAGGTAACTTTTATTTTAAACAAATGATCTAGCTAATTAACCATTTCATTTAACATGGTGTTATACAGCAACTAAAGTACTGTAATGGTAATATTGTTTGTGGTAATGTTAATATTGAACAATGGACCCGTAGATAATTTCATAAATCCTTTCCCTGCAATCAGAGGATTAATTACAAGGTGTTATTAGTAATTAGTAGTCTGGTCTAGTGTGCCCGGCCAGAGTGCGAGTGGGACTACTGAGTTGACGAACGATACTAAGTAGCAGCGCCGCGCGTCCAGAGCGGACGGGCAGTATGGCGGTGCGCGGGGGGGGGCGCGGGCGTGAGAGAAATAATATCTTTAAAAACCGATTCCGATGCGACCATTTGACCGATTTCATATTTGAAAACACCAAAATTATTTTAAAATTATTGTTTACAAAATGACTACCTGCGATTTAAAAAAATTATGATAATAATCGTATTCTTCTCTACAGTTTTTGTACTAGAAAACCATAACATTGTTTACCCCAATAGCGTACATTTCTTGTTCATGTTATATACAACAAAACTTACAAAACAAAAATCGGTCAATAACTATGCGAATTATCATTACGTAAAAACTATTATTATGTATGGCAAACTTTGTCGTTCTCTCCCACAACAATACCCAGGGTGTACTCACTGAATACACGTCTTGGGCTGTGTGTGGTTTTGGAGCTGGGAGCTGCGAGCCGCGAGGAGTTGTATGTGCCTGTGAGGGTTGAGAGAGAGAGAGAGACAGAGAAAGCGTGTGAGAGAGAGAGAAGGCGCTACGTCGGTGCGTGCGTGTGTCAGTCAGCCGTTCAACTAGTGAACAATAACGGTACACAACGTTGGAACTAAAAACGCGTTTCTTACAAAACCGCTCAACCGATTTTTTTGAAATAAACGTTAAAATTATTCAAAAAAATTTCCCCTCCAAATGACTACCTGTTTTAGTCATATTTTAATTTATTGTAAAAGTTATCAATTGTAAAAATTTATTTAGTAATTTTTTCGAAAATTGGGAAGCATAGCGCCTTTAACAACTTTATACTGATTACAAAACAGTTTTATTTTTTCAAATCGGATGAAAAATAAATGAGTAATCAGTTGGAGTAATTTGGCCCCGACAGTGCTGCTATCTATTGAGCTGAAAACACAACTTTTTTTGTACTGTTTAGCCTTAAATATTTGGCCTCAATTTATTTAAAATACCCAGATACATATTTTGGCAACTTTTCGTTTCCTTTCTCTAAACAATCTACACCTTACCATCAAAAACTCATGTTGAGCCCACATAAAAGAGAACATTCCTGGCGAGATCCGATTATACGTTATTTCCGTCACCGTCATATCCGTCTATTCTGGACCTCTCTGAGATGTGAATGGGTTAATAATAACCGATGAAGGATTCGGATAGTTCAGAAGAGTTCTGTACCTAGCTATGCGGGTCGTACACACATTTATCCAACGGATGTATACAATTACAGGGCGATCCGTTTAAATGCCTTCATTTGGCCCACCGGATGCCGCAATCGACGACCGGATGCCCAATAAAGCGACTGCCACAGCCGATTGTTATTGTCACTAAAGGTTTTTGAACCGCTCCAATCCACGCGAGCGGCAATCGTTTATGAAGTATTGATGAGGTTTTCCGTAACTTTCCATTTCATCAGGTAATTGACGTGAACGGATTAAAGTTTTAAAATGTATTCATATTTTTTTAACTGGAAGATTTAGGCAATGAAAACAGTTTTTATGTTTTAGTTTATTGATTGTAATTGTGGTTTAACTTAATTTACTATGGTGAAAACCCTTTTTAGAGATTTATTCATTAGTGTGGAGGTAAAAAATACAATTTTTAAACTAACACTAACTATTCAATTTACAAAACAGTCATCTGCCAGTTGGTGTCTTAGGGTTTTATCTCCGACACTATAAGACTATAAAACTCCTTAAATAATTTTTTTGTGAAACAGTGTGGCATGTATTGTGATATGGCTTTCTAATATACTGTACAAGTAGAACCTCGATAAGAAGACACTCGAAAAGGTAATTGCACTTATAAAACGATTTATAAAACGAACCTTAATAAGAAGAGTCCCTTGATAACAAAACTGTTTTCATTATCTCCTTCTTATCAAGGTTCTATTGTAATTCAAAATTACTTCAGAGTCGAATACCCCTGTTCGAATGCTCTTTTCTAAGTTGTTGACCTTTCAACGATTAGTTATTCCTTTACTCTTTACTTTTAACTAAACTTAATTGGTTGGTTGTCCTCCAGTGATCATTTTACAGTGCCTGCACATACATAAAACCGAATACCAATTTTGAAATTATCTTTTCTCTAATCGATGTATAATCAAACATTGCAATCTGTTTCAGCAGCCAGGATGCTGAAGCACGTGCAGCTGAGTCCCTACAGGACGCGGAGTGCTGACACCTGCAGCCTCAGCTCCAACACGAGCTACTCGTCGCTGAGTCCGGAGCCGCTGAGTAGTCGCTCCTCCAGCTACTCATCGCTGAGCGACGCCTCAGGTTCGCCTTCGGTGAGTAGCATACGAAACCTTCCTACCCTCAAATTTCCTAAAGTGAATCATGACGTTTCGTGGTCTGGAATCTGATCCCGTCTACAGGTGGAAAAGAACCCAGAAGATAACAAGATTCGTTTCAGAACAAACCCATGAACATCTCAGGACATAAATTCACGATCACCAACAATGAATTTCAAGCAATGAAGTGCATTATGGGCATTTTAGGAAACAATAATTTTTTGTAAAAACAGCTAGGAATGAAAAACATGATATAAGCTGAGGTCCTATTTGAAGCTCAAAAAAAAGAAATAGCCTCATAAATAAAAAAAAATTATAGTACACTAAAGAAGTTCAAATCCTAGCTTCACAGGAAATCCTGTGCCACTAACATTAGCATAAGTAAACACACGGTCGTGCGGTCGTGCTCGTGACAGTTGTTATTGTGCTTTGCGCAACATCCGCAAGAACATACTTCGACCATTCCGCGACAAGCGGACGGAGCGGGCGGAAGCTATAAACTGATAAGCGAGTTGCGTTGCGCAAGGTTGCCGGCACTGCACTGTAGCGCACAATTCGCGCCACTTTCCATTTCGCGACCGACGCTAGCGCGGCACATCGTGCTATTAGGCGACCTCCGCGCCTGCCCTAATGTGCAAACTATGATTACGTTGGCACCACTGGTCAGGCCGGCTGATTACGGTTGGTACTCCTGCTACCGCCCGTCGTGCCGCCTCCGCCTCGTTATCTATATCTACGCGGTAATTCCCCCGGGTTAATCAATGATTTGTGGATGAACTTTAATGGATTGATGAAGGTTACTTAATTTAGGTCAGATTTGGGTTACTTAATTTAGGTTTGGGAATACATTTGTTATGCAATCAGAACTTTCAGAAGTACGGTACCAAGAGGTTTGAACAATGAAAAAATAATAAAACACTGCACTGACTGCCAAGCTTTCAGTAAAACTAAAGTAATTCGATTATTTTCAAATTACTTAATATTATTTAGATTTTTTTTATTAAGACATAGCTTGCATGGAAAGAAAATAACACGTCAGCTATACCAGTCTCAGAATAACTGTGACCTGTACCTATCATGAAAGTTAGAGCATTCAATTTGTTTTTTAATATTCTCAACAAGACTACATAAGAAAATCTTTGAAATTAACAAGTTCAGAAACCCATCAAGTTTGGTAAAAGATAAGAAGCAAAAACTGCGTCGATTCTCATAAACTCAAATAAAAGAAATGGTCTTCAGAAAAATCGAAATATGACACATTTCTGAATTTCTCACACTCCATTCTACACAAGGTGCTACAGAACACCCGAAGCTATCAGAGGGAAGTGCGAGGGAGGGAGACAGAGGAAGATCTCCTCCGAGCGGTGGGAGCAGCAGGTGTAACGCGAACTGCGAAAACGATACCTTGAGCGACTCCCTCCGCGCCGGTTCCCACCCGGCTATTGTAGGCTCCAGTCCGGTGGCTTTCTTTCGGGATTGTCGGATTGTCCCACCGCCCGGGACACTGGGAACGGGAACGAGAACTGAAAGTCGCCATCACTCAATATCCTAGGGAAAACGATAGTGCTCCAGTTTCGTATGTGGGAAATGAAATTTTCACTTTCATCTTCACAAATTCACCGGTCGACCAAAAATCAACATATTCATATCGTACGTGTTTTGGCATCAAGGCGGGATTGCATTTTTAAACGGGATTGTTAACGGGTTTGAAAACGGGCCTAAGTCAAATGAAATGAAGCGCAACATTTTAGGCGTTTATTTCGTGTCTTTGCTTAGCAGATAACATCAGTAATGGAAGTAATCGGTCATATAAGATCAAAATTTTGGCCTTGCAAAATCTTGGATGCCAAGAAATCCACCGGTCAACCAGCAGCAACGATATATTCATACTCCGTGTGTTTTGGTATCAGGACGGGATTATTTACAAGCTATTCAAATGAAAAGTGCGCATCGCTTCATGAGTACAACGTTTAAGCGTTCATTCCGTGCCTCTCTTAATAGACAATCTCCAAGAACAGAAGCAGTTGGTCATATCAAAATCAAAATTTCGGTCTTGCTGTAAGAAATCTTGAGAGCCTTCCTTCTTGGAGAACGATACAACTGCTACAAAAACTCAATCTGCGACAGGTTGTCTACTATTCAATCCCCTCCAAACATGCCAAACCACACGGCAAAATCTGAAATGTAATTGAAAACTCGAAGGATCCCAGACAAACATTCCACTTCCAACTATGGCGCGATGGTTGTACTGTAACTGGTTTCGGAAGACGCGCGTGGGCTGCCCAGAGGCTGGTGGCTCCTCTCGACTGCCACTGGCCACTGAGAGTGTGGGTGCCGAGGGTCTGCGGGTTCGGGTCCATTGCAGTCGCAAGGCAACGGGTGAATAGCAACTGAGCCATAGTACGAATTTTAAAATATTGTGCCTGGTATGCAGCCTACAGACATGAAGTAAGATGGAGCCAATAGAGCGCCAAATTCATAATTCATCTGTATGCGTTCGTTAAGTTCGGGCTGAAGGTGCTTCAGAATGTCTAATCTGGCTGACACCTAAAATTAAACTTCTCACTTTTGTATAAGCTATTCCTATTTTTTGTGTAAGCTAAGATTTCAAATTAAATATTTTTTAAATCCTGCACGATGAAAAAACTCCTCAAAAATTGTGTGTCGAAATCGGTAGTAAAAATATTTTGCGTTGCATCATATTATATAGAATTAATATGATAATATTATCATAATTAATTCTACATGATATAATATTATCATATTATATCATGTAGAATTAAATATCTGGAATTGATTACTCATTAAGGTTATTACCCCTTCAACGATTTAGATTTATCTGTTCGCAGGCCTGAACATCTTTGAGTTAACCATCCTGTAGGAAAATTGAGTTTATAGGAACTACCTCACATTGCTTCAACGCATTTTTTTGTGATTACTGTGCAGCACTATCATGCATTACACAAAAAAGTTGTAATTTTTATATTTATTTCGACAGATTACGGTAGAGACGGAATTAATTGTAAAGCTTGTAATCAACGATTGTAATCTTCTCATAGTTGGCTTTTACGCAAACCCATTGGTTGTTAAGTTTTAAATAACGTCACCTTATTTTAGTTTGAAGTAGCCTTCCTCTTAAAAAAGTTTAATAACTCTTGCGATGGAATTTATAATGAGTTTCGTTCGGAAACATGAAACCTAAAAGTGACACAAGTTCTAAACGATTATAACGAATTTCTAAAAAAAAAACTATTTAATAATACGTTATAGTGAAACCAAAAATAACCCATGGTGGCGATATTATTTTACCTACCGAAGTGAATTTATTTATTGTACCTCACGACTTACATTAGATATAATAAAGATACAACATATAAGAAAGAAATATACATTGACAGACATTAACTGAGTAGTAAACGGTTTATTATGACAATTAAAAGACGGATACTGGAACTATTTGCCCATTCCGCGTCGCCCCAGTAGCTGATGAAACCGTGGAAGTGGGTCGGAAGCTGCGAGAGTGGAGAGAGCAGAGAGAAAAACTGCTCCAACCTTGCTTCAGGCAAGGCCGTTTCTTCTATTTCAATAGCCTTTACCAGATTTTCTTCCTCCCATCGTTTTTATTGATCGACTTGTATTTAAGTTGAGGCAGTACTTATTGGACTTACTATACTTGTTCTATCATTATCATTAAAGTGCGCTCCATGCAATTAGGAATTCCTTTTGAGATTGCGGAACAGTTATTTTTTTGTGAGTGTGATTGTTGATGCATTATTTTTCAATTACTTACTTTGAATGCGCCCTTTTAAGGAAGTTGTGCCCAGCGACCACATAGTACAAAGTTGTGCCTCTCTTTTCTGCTTCCCTTTTCCTAAAGACATATGTTAATTATTGTTAACTACTTGCGACCGACCATTTCCAAAGAAACATAAAAATTGGTTAATCTATGATCGACTGTTGAGAGCAACAGTTTCCTTGGGATTCCAAAAAAATGCAACTACTGTATTTACAAATATACCGTTAGGCCTTTTCAAATACATAAATAACAAGATATATAGAAATGTTGGGTTTTCATATCTGACCACATACGTAAAATATAGAATTAAATATCTGGAATAGTTTACTCATTATGGTTATTCTCCCCTTCAACGATTTAGATTTATCTGTTCGCAGGCCTAAACATCTTTGAGTTAACCATCCTGTAGGAAAATTGAGTTTATAGGAACTACCTCACATTGTTCGCTGAATCCTATTGTGACAAGAAAAATAATTTCGTAAACTCCTTGGTACTTTTAACACCAAGCAGCGCCCCCAGGCGAGTGCCAAGCAGTAACCAACAGCGGTAACCAGCACCTCGCAGACCACACTGTCCCCGCACCCGCAGGGCAGGTGCGATTTAAATAGTCAAACCCATTCTACATCTACAATCTACAACCAAGGCCACTCCGGGGTCGGGACCCTCCTTCCAAATTTGGCCGCCGGTGCAGCCCATTGACGGCACGACGCAGGCGGCGCGGCGCGGTCGTTTTTTGTAATTAAATGACACCGGTGCGCGTGGGCACCGTCGTGTTTTGACGCCCTCGCTCCCCCCCACCCCCCCCCCCCCGACTGCAGGCCCTTACGTCACCGCTAACTAAACAATGATTGAACGGCCGTTCGCACGGTGACGTACGGTGTGTTTTGTTTGCAAATTAGTGTTTTGGGTGTTGTTTCAACAATGGGAAGTGTCTGTAGGTGCTCTGTTTTTGATGTCGCATTGAGGTTCATAAGTAGGAAAGAGAGAGACACATTACTGCCATTATTTAGTTACCTAATTGTTGTTATCAAATTGCTATTGAAGTTAAATAGATCTGCCAATTGATCGGGGGTTCTTACTATTTATTTACAATTTAAAACAAGCTGAAATATACCGTCGGTTTGTTACATTTGAATTTAAGTATGTACCTGGTGGATCGAGCCTCATTTGGCATTATTTTAAATTTACCAGTTCATAAAAAACCATACAAATATTTGATTTTATTTATAAATACACTTTTTTATTACTCCATGCAATCTTTATCCCACGGTCTGTATTTTCCTTGATGGTTGATGTTAGCAAACAGCTGTTATGATTACTTTATTTGTTTATGCTTTCCTTAATTTCGTTGCTCTTATGGCAACTCATCAGGCAAATGTTAAAATTTACAACTTTAAAATTCATTTTACTTTGTCATTAAATTTTCTCTGGCCATTTAATCTGCAAAGAACACGTTTTTGAGTCATATTTCCAGACTTGGAAGGAAATCCTCGAAGCCGTTTTTGAGATAATTGTGCAAACAAGCACGCACGCGCACAAGATAACATTGCTCATATAACAGTATATAATATAGGATCAGTTAATTCAAATTTTCAAGTGGCATTTTGAACCTTATACATCCTTGTTAGAAAGTCGCAAGTCGCTTAACAACTAATCGCGTAGACCATGGCAATCGACAACTGATCCATGTGCCGATTAAATTGTCTCCTTGCCTGTGTAAGCCCAGAAGTATATAAACAAATCCTCACCTCTCTTCGTTTAGGGATCTGGCATAACGCATCGTCTCAGTGAAAAAAAGTTAACAAATGTTGCAAGAAAACTTTCCAGCTGAAGTTTTCATTAGTACTGTCAGGATAATCCCCAGATGATTCCGGTACAGTAAAATAAGTGCTGTAACAAAACTTATTACCTAAATCGACCACATTCCCAGAAACCCGACACTCTTGCAACCTCCGGCGACTACCAGTCAGAATGGCCCAGTTTACTTACATAACCAGTTCGTCAGGTGCTGAGAATGCGTCGATTTGACCACTGGCCATCGGTCTCAGGGTATCAGTGACACTACAACCTTGTCGCCAACCCGTGTACCACTTTCTCTCTCTTCCGCGAAGACACTGAACCCTGCCAATCCAGCCGAGTTACTCATCGAATTCTCAGCACCTTTTAGCACCTCGATGCAATTGCTTCTGGATAAAAATACCACGACTTATAGACGCCGCGCCGATGGGTTTTCCTTCTATGACATGCAAGTTGTTGCTAGTGGTATGCGGGGCGCGGGTGTTTCCAAACTTACAAGGGATTTCCTTGTTCGGCGCCAAACGGTTGGATTAAGTTGAAAGGTGTTCATAACAAGATCAAAGAGTTTGATACTGACAGGAAAACTGTATGTTCTTTTTCGATGACTTCACTTTAGAGAGAAACGTGTGCACTTTGAAAAAAAAAATCAATTCGACATATTTCAGTCCAAACATTTTTTGTTACTATTTTAGTGGCTGTAGGCTGTAAATTCTATTAAATAATTTACCAACTTGAAGAAAGGGCTTCTTGTATAATTAAAGCTTTGTGTCGGCCACTTTGGCTTTATCTCACTCCTCGAATGCAAACACTTTTATAAATAAATAAAAATATGTTTTAAAGACTAAAAATGTTAAATTGAGAATCAAGTAGGCCTAACGAAATACAGTATTTAGAGGGTCAAAATAGGCAGAAACCTCATTAAGTATTATGAGTGGGATGGGCCTTCAGCTGCCTTTTACAATGGCTGAAGCGCTTACATAACTTAAACAAATAGGTTTACTTTTGCGTAAAGGTTTTCATTTGACATTCAAAATCTTGGAATTTTAAAATGATCACATAATATACACTATCTTTAAACAAATTCATGTTCTGCGCTCTCTATTGTAAACGTAATTTTTCTAACACATACTATCATTATTCATACAGATTACATATTTATATAAACCCTAGTTCTCAAGGAATTTTAATTTTCGCATTCGCTTTGATTGCAGAACTTGGTTTGAAATCCCTGACATGTACAAGTTATCGGGTGTTAAAGCAGCAAGTCCCGTTCGGTATTGTACTTGGCAAGAGAGTGGCCTATTTCTAATGACAACAATGTATTGACCCGCTGTTCCCCTTATCAGCATTGTTGTTATCTACATATTGATACAGTGACCCGCTTGTTGAAACAATAGGGGCCTGGAGAGAAAGCTTTGTTCATCTAAATTTATGATGCTTTTACGTTTTCCAGATTTACGTTTCTTAATTTTATTTTCAGTTAGGTTAATGTATTATTGATGAATATTTTTCTTAAGTATAGGGTGTTTACTAGAATAATAATTTTTCTGCACATGGTTCCTTTCATAATTACTTTGGTACTATAATTATGGAAGGGGTATTTTAAGAAAACCATTTGAGAGGCTTTAAAAAAATCATCTCAAACATACTCCTCAGCGTGTGTTTTCTTAATGTCAACATGTTTACAGACCTGCACATAGGCGGTAAACGTTTGTTAGAAGCCTTTGACGCGTATTCCACCCCCATTTGCGTCACAAAGGCCAGTGGGGAGAAAATAACGAGCGCTTCCACTTGAACTAACGACCCTCTGTGAAGCCCAGTGTCTGACGTCACCCGAGTCACCCCGGCCCCCGGGCGATCTTGCTTGGATAACGCCAGAAATGAACCACCCATTAACGACAACTTTCTGTTTGTCTTGCTGCCCAACCTGGTGGAAATATAACTGGAAAATTTATGATTTCAAATATACGTACCGCATTGGGAGTTTGCGGGCTGTAAGCACGCCAAGTCAGTAGCAACTTTTAACCAAATTTTGTTAGAAAAACTTTAAGGTTCTCGCTTGTTGTGAACGCAGCATTTCTTGTCTGAATCCCCCGTTATTTATTGCAGATTAGAATAAATAGTGATTGTCTGGCAGAAAATTTAATTTTAAGCTCATTTTATTATTAGTGGTAGTTTAAATTTACTGTATTGATTATTATTTTGCTGATTAAAATTTCTCCAAAATTTCACGATTTTTTTAAAATTGGAGCTTTGCGACATATTATGACTCTAAAACCAATCATTGCGGCACTGCTCCCACTTTTACGTAATACACTTATTTAAGTTTATTAAACGACTCCAAGACGTGGCGGTGTGGCTAAGGAGTGATTTCAAAAGTGCAGCACAAACCCGTAATTGCCAGTTCGTAATTTAACTCATTCAAACGCTTAATACAACTTGAAACGTTAAATGCGTTTTCAGCCAATTAATTAATTCCCATTTTAACATTTTAACATGCGTATAAAGAACTTTCCGCAACCAACCAGAAGATACCTTATCTCAATCCTTGATCGTACCCAACGGCGTATCAAATTTATTTCTCCCTTTCAACAACTTTCTGCAACGCCAACTCTCCCACACTTGACAAAACGGACAATGCGAGGAAGCTGAGCTCGTCCTCACTCAAATCACCTCGCTCGACCTCGTGGTGACCTCAAGTTCACCGTTGTCACCTCAAGGTCATCATGGACCTCTTATCACTCTTATCACTCTTATCACTCAAGGTCACCGTCCAGCTCCTGGCCATTACCACTTGTTGTCGGATCGCGCGCAGTTGGATTTCACGGTGAAGGATTTTATGATGATTCACCATCGGGACTATCCGGCGGAAAATGGATTCAGTGTTTAATAACTGCGTAGCGTGATCGGACGGAATTACATTGTTCTCGTCTGGTGAGCACCAGGGGCGTCGTACTTCGTTGATTTAAATTGGTCGTTGCAGTGGCAAAGGATATGTTAATAGTGGCCTGAATGAGGCATGAGCGCTAGAAGTGTCGAGAAGAACTAAAGTCAGCCAGGTTGATTTCTTATCAGTCCTAAAAATAAAGTCATGATTCTTCAAAAATATTTAACAGAAAAATAGAGGATGGCGATGATCGCTGACCTATGATTCCTGAACACATAGTCAACACAGAACTAAGAGTAATAAGATCTGAGGACGATTCCAATTTTACCAAAAAGTCCCAATGCAAAAACCATCATCGATCGGTTTGCGTTGGATTTAGGCTTTGTTACCCTTTTTTGGGTCCTCCCAAAAAATAACTCCTGGAAATAATTTATTTTGATGTGAAAACAATATCGCAGTCGGATGAAACCGAGGATAGTATTTTCGACTGGACCACTTAAAAGGGTCAAGCCCCTCGGCCAGTGATAACTCGCCGGAAGGAAATCGCCTTATCTCCCATGATAACGGTTTCTTGCCTAATTAAAAGTCGATCTGTTTTTCACATAGCTTGGTTTGGCGCCTGCTGTCAGATTGATGTAATTAATGTCAATAGTGTCAATGTTTGAGAGGATCCTTTTGTACCGCCGTCGGCGCCGTAGATGTTGATAGTGCTAAATAAGATAAAATTATTTTTGCTTATGCAATTTTTCTTCTGTCCTTTAAAAATTTCGTCTTACCTCAAAGAATGGCTCAACATTTTTGGTGTTGTCCTATTGCTCAAAGAAACTGACCTTTGGACTCTAAATTTTGACGAATTGAAGGAGCAGAATTTCAATCAATCTTCTTGATTCGCAGAAATTTAAAACTTTAATTTTTTCAGTGCTTACGAAGTGAATAAATTGTCTGATCTTTGTCGTATATATTTGAACTTCCGAGTATGGACAGAATTAAAAAGTTATGGGGAATTGGTTGTCGAGAAACTTCTACGTGTCCTTACAATTGTTTCACTGCCATCCCATACTCCCCCAGTCCACGACCTCGACGCGACGGTTCCAAGCAGAACCCTCGACCGCCATAAAAGCGTCAGCAGTTGACGGAGCCCGAGATTGTCTCCCGCGAGATAGGCAGCGAGTCCAAGTTTTTCTGGCCCCTTATAAAGCCTGTTTACTCGCCCTACCGCCCTTGTCGGCCCTTTGAGCGTGTAAATCAGATTGTATCGCCGGGCAGGTCTGTGTTTCTAGCGCCGGCTCGACATGAGAAATCTCAGCCGAAGGAATAATCGTTTGTTGGTGTTGGGGTAGGCTCAGATAAGGCGTGTGAAACTCGGATTTTGCTGGGAAAGACCGACCTTTCCGACAGTTTACTCAGCTCTCTAAACCTGCTTCAGTGCACCTGAATCAGGGTTCTAAATGGGGTTTCCGAGACAAAACGCAAGAGAATCAAAAGAAAAACAAAACATCAATGTTGGTCTTTTTTCCTTCTTTAGTTCAGTTGAGCAAGTAATTATAATTTTGCCTCCCCAAAAGAATTAACATGTTTCTAAAGTGAATTTTACAAAGTTCAAGAAAACTAGACAAAAGCCTTACTAATCTGCAATATTTTCAAATACTGGTTCTCTATCAGTTACCGTTTACATTGTATCCCCAACTTTATACAAAAACTTACAAACCAGTCCAAGGTATAGACAACGTGGAATCGTATAGCTTTTCAGCGTATTGTGCATATGTCAAAGACCTCAAAAAGGCGCGATGCAGATGTCTCCGGAGGTCTTTGTCCTTCCTGTCGATGACGTCACAGCTGAAGGCCTCCACGCGCACAGGCACCATTATCCGGCCCGGAGGACCACAACGTGGTGGCTGCTGAAGGCTCAAACGCTGTTTTGAAACATTGTACAGTACAATAATTGGCCGTCGGTTTTGCTTGGACATTGGACATACCATACAGTAGTTCAATTGATAGTTATTTACTTAAATTAACAATCCTTGTTTTCTTCATGAGCATAATTTGTTCGCTTCTCGTGAAAAAAGAAGCCTAAATTTCTCTAAATGCCTCTATAAGGTTCCACTCGATGGACATTATCACAAAGCTCTTTGCTAACTGAGGATTAAGTAATTACTGTATCTTCATATTCTATAATGTGCCAATAAAAAGAAATTAAAAAAGATCCTTCAGCTGCCTTCCTAATGTGCTTAACGACTTCTTGGGATGATCTCCTCGGCCCTGACTTTCACTATCTCTCTCAAGATACTATCAAGCTGCTAAACCAAATTTTGTTAAATTCCGTTAAAAGCTGGCAAATTTTTTTTCGAAAGAACTCCACATTCCAAGCCTTTTAACTCTACCTAATCTAACAAAATTACGAAAACCGCGGAAAGTGACAACGACACCTTCCCCACCGGAGGAACGCAAGTGGAAAACGATTCGTTTCCGACCCTCGGGTTTTTGGCGGGCGATTTTAATAATCGGCCGGTGTGGATGTACAATTAGCGGGAAAGTGACCGGCAGTCAGGAGCGTGCTCCAGTTCAAGAATGAAAGTCAATTTCCGCCCATTTCCGCCGAACGACGTCCGTCCGCGACGCTCGTGCGGGGCGACGACGCCGACGGACGATCGTTTATCGTCTATCGTTGTATCGTTTTATCGTTTCCTTTGCGGCTCCAAGGTGGCCGTGTAACAGATTTAATCTGCATAATTGGTTGATTAAACGGATTCACGGAGAAAGGGTTAATGGGCTATTAAGAGGATAACAGTAGAGTACCTGGTGGACCGAGCCTTGCTCGGTGTTATTTCATGTTTACCAGTTCATCCAGTTACTATAAAATATCTCAATGTCATAAAATGTATCAATATAAACCTTTTTTATTGCTCCATGGACTCTTCATCCCACCTGCTGTATTTTCCCTTGATAGCTGTAGATTCCAAACAGCTGTTATTATTACTTCATTTGTTTACACTTTCCTTGTTTATTTTCGTTGCTATCACGGCAACCCATAAGGCCAATGTTAAAATTTTACTACTTTAAAATTCGATTTATTACGTTATTAGATTTTCTCTGGCCAAGTAATCTGCGTAAAAGACGTTTTTGAGTCATAAATTACTTATTTCCAGACTTTGAAAGAAATCCTCGGAGCCGTTTTTGAGATAAATGTGCAAGCATACAAGCAAGCACGCACGGCCGGACGATAACATTGCTCATATAAGAGTATAGGATGAAGGTGGGAGAGGAATGTTCGGTAGGGAATATCAGCATGAATTCAGGAGCATACCACACAGCAAATGAAAAGAGGGAAATGAACTAACTTCCTCATAAATGGTCTATCTTCTTGAAAAAACAACCTTTTAGTTATTTGAATATTCAATATATTCAGCCAAGTTGAATGAAGGGGAGAATCCAGCATTTGCAGATTGTACAACTCAACCCATGGACTAGACATTTATTCTTGGTTGTTAAAAAAAAAAAATTATTTTTTTGCTTTAATAATTTTGATTGTTTATTTATTTTTTATCATTCAATAGAAAAAAATTAAGTAGCACAAAAAAAATCAGCTTTTATATGCTTTTCTTTGGTGAAAGTAGAATTTCGTGGGTGGTTATTCTTGGTTGTTTTACAAAAAAAAAATTATTTTTTTGCTTTAATAATTTTGATTGTTTATTTATTTTTTATCATTCAATAGAAAAAAATTAAGTAGCACAGAAAAAAATCAGCTTTTATATGCTTTTCTTTGGTGAAAGTTAGAATTTCGTGGGTGGATATTATGAAAAGTTCATTACATTGTACTGCGTATATCCTGTATTTCACGTCACGAATGAAGTGTGATAATGGGTTCACTTCTTGCAACATTATCTTCTTCTACAGGATACAATATGGTTTTTGCCAGTCCATAAATACAGTAAATCGTTGTAATCTAAAACCTTCAGATTCCAATGGTTGATCACTTTGTTCACACAATTCTTCACCAATATAACACATCTTTAAAGAAAAAAACGTTTGGAAGACTTCTACATCTTTAAACGCTATTCAGTTTTCAGTTTCAGGTTTCAGTTTCTGCTAAACAAACATCCCGAAACTCACTTCTCCCTTCTCCCCCACATCAATAATCCCACAATCACAAAGCCACAGTCGAAAGTAAAGTGACCCGACTGCCCGACTGTTTGTCCAGAAGTGAGAACGCAACTGCATTGTTGTGGCGGCGGCCTTGACCAAAGCGGTTTAGCCACGCTCGGCCGGGCAGGAATGTGTAGGATCCTCTGGAGTCCACCTGGGCCCCGGGCCACTTCCGCAGGGCTTCGCCCCCGGTCATCCGCCCCATTGGGCCCATTAGACACAGGAAGACCCGCGGCGACAGCGGGAGCTTCCGTCCGGGGTAATGGGTATGCAAAACGGTTTGGAGGCCGAAGCCGAAGTAGAAGCGGGATTAAGGTTTAATCGCTGCTTGTTGAGGCTGGCGCCCACGGAACTTGTCTGGGGTCTGGAAATTGAAAGATTGCATAAGATAGTTAAGGGACATTAAGTCTTTCTATTTCAGATTTCACTTTTATTAGTGTAACTAGCTGATCAACACGGTTTCACCCGTACCCTGGAAAAACAGAAAAAACTTCCAGAAAAAAACCTTGGAGTCATGATTTAAATGTTTAGGTTGCTATGATAATTTCATAAGCTTCCCTTTATTTTAAAATTGAAACTTTCATTTACCAAGTTCAACTTTGAAGCAGGCGTGGCCCTGAGGGAATTAAAAAAAAATCCGTTCTTAGTGGATGCCTACGCCACGTCCACGTGGATGCCTACGTCCATGCATAATTTCAAGGTTCTAGGTCAAGTAGTTTGGGCTATGCGATTATAGGCGAGTGGTATTTGATAAATATATAGTAGATTAGGGGTCAGTCCTGAGGAGGCATCTACAGTATCATAAATTTTGACGATTTTTTCAGTGTTTAGATGCAGTTAAAGTACATTTTCACATGTATCGTCATTGAAAGTGGCGTCACAACATCTCCAGTCTTCAGTTAACTCAAAGGATCTTTCAAATGGAAGCCTGTAATCAAGAAATTTGATTCGCTTAAGAAACAAAATCTTTTTTATTTGATTTATTATGACAAAATATTATGCACGACGAGTTTAGGGATGTGTGAAATCACAAACTACCATCATTGACCCTATTTACAGAGGTTATTTGTCAAAGCTGAGGTTATTTGTGAAGTTGTTGTTCACTGCTGTAAGTATTTGAGTTATTTCATGTTTTCTGCATTTATGTACAGAAAACAAGGGTTTGCTACAACATCTTGGATTCAGAAAGACTTTATTTTTCGAGGAGTTTCCTAAATTATCTCGAATGCAGATGCACTGTACTTTCATCTCGATCATCAACCTCCTCCTCTGCAGCAGACCTGACCTTGAGGCCGCTACGATCGCGGGGAAGGTCGAGGCTCTCGGCGGAAGTCGAGCCGCCGGAAGTCCCACAGAACTGGATCGCAGCGGTAGAATTACCCGGCATACCGTAAACGTAACAATGTAGACCCCAGACCTGAACCCTGGATGCTCCTTTTTCAGTCTGAATAGAATATTCAACCCTTGAAATTGGTAATGGGGCTTGTTTTATTCTTCGACGGTGAGAACGACTCAATTATGATGTGATTGGAAATCTCTGAGACAGTTGAGATGTCTTTAATGAAGCTTAATTACTTCTCGTCATGTTTAACATTGCTGATGAAGTTATGGCCTTTTGTTACTTTTCACAGGTCTGCTAAACCTGTCGATCAATACTTGTTAATTCTGTAGATAATTTACATTACACGCTATAATACATAAACGATAATTTACATTACTCGCCGAGCAATATACATTTTTTGGCTTTATTCTAGTTTTTTACTGCATTATAAAAACAGTAGGCTACTCGTTGGAATATAATTAATTGACTAGGTATTATATGATCAGTATGTAGTCGGTATTCAATCTTCGCGAAGTAATCAAGTGAAAGGATTCTTCCATCTTAATAGCGTCATGCGGTGTCATTTGCTGACTCCTTTTTTGCTGGTCGATCCAACCATCATTTGCTAGTTAATTATCTACCTTCGTTTTGACATAGATACGTCACTCGTTTATCAAATGCCAAGGCTCATTCACGCAAATGAGATGGATGCCCTTGTCTAAAACATAAAAACATGTTTTTTTTAACTTTTTCTGGATTAATGAGTGAGTGTTTCTAATATTACTCTTCTAAACAGACATTTTTAAGTTTGTTAAAATACCAAAAATACCTAAAGACTTCGAAAAATCTTTTGAAAATTATACCTAAAGATGTCCTTATATCTCAATGAGTCTTTGGTGCCTAATCCAGAGGCAAGATGCTGGTCAACTTTTATTATTTACTGGCAAAAGATGTGGCTTAGGAATTTTGATTTTTCTTTTACTTTATTGTCAGGACCCTTAACACTTTTCCTTTCGGCTTCCTAAATATTGGCAAAGCAATTTATTGTTACTAAAGTCAATACTTTTTTCCAACTAACCACGAGTGTGCAGGACCCAGTTGGCCAGTTTGGCAAGTTCACAACCCGGAGGAAGTTGACCAACCACTGTTGAGCCATCACTCCAGTTCCGATCCAGATCCAGATCAGCCGAAGGATGTGTCAAGTTGACGCTAGTTCCCACGGCTGCCACAGATGTCGTCACCGGACACCTGTTGGCCACCGCCACAACCTCTGATTGCTTCCTGCCGACTCCAACTCCACGTCCTTGAGAACATTCCTCCAAACTGGGACGCATTGTTCCAAGCTCCCACAGTAGACGTTGAACAAGTCCCGAGCGCTAATTAACTCCTGTGTTTTCCTTCTAATCCTGTTAGAAGTAAATCTGGGTCAAGTGGATTTCTAAATCCACAACTGGAAGCGAACGCACAACTGCCGGTAAGGATCGTGCTGATTATTTTTAAACGCGTTATTCATATCAACACCTGTGTGCAGTTCTCTTCCGGATTCGAGGTTTGGCGGATTTATAGGCGCGGTGGCAATGAGGCGAGGCCCAGTTAATTTGGGTAAAAATAAATTAGGGTCTAAATCTGTTTCGAGGCGTTCACCCTTGTTTCAAGTTTGGGTTGTAAGTGATCGCTTTTTCTCAAGAAGTGAGTAAAAATAATAATTTACTAGGTTTCGTTCGTAACTTTTTTTAGTTGGATTGAACATTTTAAGAAACAACAAATAGATAAGTGCCGACACAGAGAAGAATCAAAAAGAGGTATCTCCTAATTTTGTGCTCAGCGGGTGTCGAGGGCTTAGTTCACCATAAACGCCGCGAAAGAGCAGCACTGTCGCTGCCCTCTCTTAATTTAACTTAACTGTAGCTACTAACTGGATGTAACTAGTAACTTAACTCTGACTGTAACTCAACTGAAACTAGTTCTTGGGCACAACAGAAGACCCTCTTTAAAAGCGGCCTCTGTTGATTGTTCTCTGTGGTGCCATCAAGATAAAAGAATGGATAGAGGCAAAAAGAAGCTAATGAACGAGCTAGTAATTAGTTCGGGTATGATATTGTTGTAATTGAAGACGTTTGAACAGTTTGAAATGAGCAACTTTTTAACGGTTAGTAATAGATTAATGAATACTTTGATTAGTCTAGTTTTTCAGTAAATGTTTAGCTTCAAAATTAAACAATTTAAAATTAATAACTTTTTAACTGTTTGTAAAAAACTAAAGTCCATTTCGATTAGTTTAGTTTTCAAACAGACTTTTAACTGCAGAATAACAACAGTCATCTGTGCAGTTATTTCTGTCTGGTACGGTAACCGACCATTTTCAATCATAAATAGTTTATTGTTGACTTAACAGTTTTAGTTATCTCCACTATTATTTATGGTTTCCTCTTCATTCATGCAATTCACGATTTCGCAATTCCACTGAAAGTGATAAGGAAATAATGCGTGCTTGTTTGCAAAAGGCAATACGTAAATTAAATACCGAAATGGCCAAGTTTATTGGCCGTTAAATTAAACAGCTTACGTAGTAGGCAATCAATTTGCTTCATCAAAACGTTTTATTCGCCGAACTGCACACAGTGAGCCCTCTGTCGATGACCAAAATGTCAACTCAACTATGGAACGTGTCTTAAATAGTCCGTCAAGAGAGATATGGTGCGTGAAGACAGTTGGTGGGTGGCGGTCAGTCTTATCAAAGACCACTGTTCTTATCAGGACCGCCGCGCCGCGCCGCGCACGGCACCGATAACAGGCTTGTATCTTTTTAGTTTTCGATGTCGTCATAAGGGCAGTCTGGCGTTATTTCCGTAGATGATGTATGGATATCATACTGCGCAGTAAAAAGCCAAAAGAGGATTTGATCATTTCTTGCTCTAAAGCCCATTGTATATAATTCTGTTGGTATTTCAAATATTTGTAAAAATATCTAATACCTTGTTAAGACCGGGACATCGCACTGGCTGCATATTGTAAGAGAAGAAGGATGAGTATGGGGTGAATGGGATGAAAGCATTCGTCTAATGTTTTCTCCCGATGTTGAATGCATTGATTGTCTAGAACGTATGAAAAATAAAGGTTGAAAGACTCACCTAATAGATTGTGGATTGTGGTTGAAAGGTAAAAACACAGATGAAACAAATTCGATCAACACATTTGTTTCATCTGTGGTTAAAAGATAGCGTCTTCAGACTTTTTGAAGAAATCATAATAAACTCAATCATCCATCGTATTATAAAAATCTAATTTTAAAATCTTTACGGTAACTATGGTTATTGATTCAAGGATGTGCAATGGTTCTCGATTCAAAATCTTCTGCTTTCGAATCACAATTACCTCTGTGTGAGCTTGCGAGCTCGAACGGATGTAATACTTGACCAATATCCTTACATTATTTCCAGTCTAACTCAAAACGAACCTTTGGATTGAGTTTTCTTTGCCGATCCCAGAAGGCACACTTGTGTCGGGGGTCCGCCAGGGTTCTAGGACATTTGGAGTTCATTACGGGCCGGAGCTGCACATGTGGACCACGTGCGCCGACGCCTCCGGGAGACAAAGCCTACATCCGCCCGCCAGGAGTGAAGAGGGAAGTAGCTTTGTCTCCCCCGATCATCTACCCTCGGTTTGAATCGCCCACGGTACCACAAGGGTGGTAAATTTCAGAATTTGACACCCCCCAATGCTGGAGGTCTCATATACCGATGAAGGAACATTTTACGGAAGAGTCTTTTAGAGGTGTCAGTTGATGTTACGGTTGCATCAGTTTTAGGCAAGTCGTAAAGGTGCGCATTATATAGGATTTTCTTGAGAATCAAACAGTTGTAATCTTTTTATTTTAAAATGTGTGTGTTGTACACTTATCATATTTTCGATCCAGCTTAGCATTTTCACATGAAGTGAACACTAATTCGTCTCTTCTAAGCTAAAACCTTTCAAATTGTCCATAGGCAAAACAAGGGTTGAACCTGTGACCCTTTCAACCGAAGTTGAAGACGCTAACCGTTAGGCCAGCGTGACTAAAATGCAGAAATTAAAACTTTATCGCTTTTAAAACTGGGACTATAAACTCCTTGGATGCTTCCACCAGTAATAAAACCCTCTAATGCTTTCACGGAGACCATTTCACGTTTTCGCCTGATTTGCGCCTCAATTTAATAGACTGGGATGGTGGCGTGTAATGTAATCGAGCTACTTGGAGGTCTCGAATTATGGACAGTTATAAACAATGGCTAGATGACTTGTGGATGCGGTATTCCCTTGTGGGGATGTACTTCAGTACTAGTGTATACTACGTTCATCCAAAAAACCCATCCCTCATATTATTTATGTAAAAAGGATTGGCGAAATGAAATTGTTGTTCGGATCTCACGTTAAAATGTTGGTCCCTTAGTTGTCATGGGCTGTTGGAGTATCAGTTAACAGTCCTGTCAAAGAAACATGTCAGCCTTAGTAACAAGACTACAAGTTCGCGCCACAATCATCCTATACACTCATCTTTCTTTCATACTTGACTGGGCTTGAGTAAAGTATGAAGTATGAAGCGAATTTACCTGAGAAACAACAGTGTGATCATTGCTCAATGATAACGAGTCGAGATTTTTCCCCAGTTTCTCGCAACAATGGAGCAGCACAGTTCACAAGCGGCCAGATGAGAGCTGAGGCCGGTTCACAGGGAGACAATGTGTTGCACACTCCCATCCCCAGTCCTACTTTCCCTCTGAGAACGTCCCTTCAAGAATTAGCGAATTATGTGTAGAAATTAGCGGAATCACCGCTAAATTTGTTTTGAAACATGGGGACGAGATATGGGATAAGGGAAAGGTCCAATTAAGGCATTGTGGGTGGAATTGTGGGACTATAGTCGTTTTTGTAAATTATTGAGTTGCAGAAGGAATGTGGGTAAATCTCATTGTAAAATCGGTGAAAACATTCAACGTTATAGTGGGACGTTGGATCTTGCATGGAATTCGAACATGAGTCCACGTACCTTTGTCTCTTTCAAATCCCTATTTGTTATGTCTAATTTTAGTAAAGTCGGTTTTCTTCAAGAAGGTTGATCCAAATTTACTTTATCGGAGAGTAAGAAGAGATTTTACACCCCGTTTCCTTCACTTGGATTTCAAGAGGTCCGCATTTGTACACCTTTAATTTATTGATCAGGCCTTTATTGACAATTTTAAGGCCTGATCCGATCGGAACAATGTTTGAAAACGTTCTAATCCACACACATTTTGAATGCAATGAGAGAGATTTCAACTCTTGCATATCCTAAGAAAAATACCTCAATAAAAAATTAAAATTTGCCACGTTAAAAATCCATTAGGATTGTTTATTTACAAATGAATATATTGGAAACCGAAAAAGCAGCGGTCCCAAAAGTTTACCTTGCGGCAGTCCATTAGCCGCGGTGATCAAAGCTCTTGACAGATGCATTTTTAAGAGAAACACCGCTCAGACGCGTTTGTTTTGACTTAGGGAATCACAGATCAGACAAACATTTCCGCCTCAGACAAGTTTTATAAATAAACCCTTTAATTTATAGATCGCTTCCGGCACCGGTACACGACTATTATAGACGCTGGTTCTATTGTAATAAAAGACTCCGGTGGGTTATTGTAGGATGAAGAATTTCCTGAAACGTTTACATTGTTGTTAAAAATGTGAATTTTTGGTTCTACAGTACTTTGTTTTTGGAATGTACACAAAATAAGGCTTAACCCCAAGTAATAAAGTACTAAGTTTTAGGGACAAAGTGTTAAGTTCAGGCTGTAAAAATATGCTCAAAAATAAATTACAATTAAAACAGCTGGCTATGATTTGTACCTTCCCCTGACAGGACGTGGCCGCGCGGGGCTTGTGTTTTGTGGCGAGATTGTTTACGATGCCATGCAAATGCGACATATGGTGCGGTTTTGGAGTTTAGAGGTTATCCGCATCAGCTGTTCCGCCGACACAGAGCAACAGCTGTGCGCGCCGACCACCTGTGTACTCTGTGTCGCAGCTTATCAGCTGACGCCGTGACGCGCGTGCCATATTGTTTATAACCTGAAAACTCCGCCTGCTAGTTTTTCACAAGTGGTGGACAATGTTTTAGACACCTTTCCCTGTGTTATATGAAACCAAAGTTTTTAACTTAATTTGTAAGACTTAATGTATTTTTTGAGGTAAAAGTTTATTAACTGTTATTTGAGTATTTGAGTGTAGTTAAAAGCAAAATGTGCTAGCAAACATAATTGGAATAATTTTCTTTGCAAATTTAATTTTCAGTGTCTCGAGTCTTAAAACTATATCAATGATGTTCTGTTTAGCCACAAATCCATGCCTCCAAGGCGCTACAATACTTCATCGCACCTACAGTTCAAAAATGGTTTAGAGGTTGTACTAAATGTTTTGCCTTTATTACGTTTGAAATACAGAAACCACTCTCTTTCTTTTAAAGCTAATCTATTCTACTATCAGGATTTTCATCTGTACATCTGAAAATAACTGCGTATAATCTACGAACATAAACCGCTATGTCACTGTGTCTGCGATGCCTGTGCTGTGTAGTCATGTACCACATCCCACGTATTGCTATGTAAGCTGTAGTAAGCGTAACCCGAACCCTTGACCAGGCAACGCCACGGAATGCGTCCGAGACGCAACGTTCCGATACCTCTAGTAGTCTACGTTGGACATTACTTATCGTAGGTACTCCACTTTTCCAAATGTCCCCTTGTATTCGAGTTGGATACAGAGATTATACTGTTTGGAAACTTGCAAATAAATTGGAAGAAACAAAAATAACTCACACTCAAAATGTTCAAATTTGGAAGTGATGAAGTAGCATTACTTTTTATTGCTGCTTACCAGGCTGTTAGCTGAGTAAGGCACACCCTATATTAGGCTAACCGAAATTACACCTCAAAACGTCGTCTTGTTAGACTTCCAAATTGAAGGGTAATTTCCGCCTTGACCGAAATCCGAGAATACCCTCTCCACTCACGGCTCAGGCGACTGGTTATCAGTGAATTATTTATAGTGACGCACGAGCCAGGACTAGAACCACTTTCGGGAGGATATTTGCGGAAGGTCGTTGCTCTAGACTCCAGTGAGTAACCGTGTACGGTACTGGTCCTATCAAGGTCACAGTCGCTGAGACTCAGACGCGGTAGGTCAGTGACTCAGGTGTTCGGAGAAGTTGTCGCCGTCGCCACACCTCCGATGAGGCGGCAGATTCGACGGTAGCCGGCGATAGGTGAAACACTGAAAAAATTAAATTAGATGAGATGACGCTTAGAGGTGTGTGTTAGATCAGAAAAGTGTCAATTTTAATATATGCAAGGCCGATAAGGAGGTTGATCAGTTATTTTTCCAGACTCTGGCCTGGACTTTGGCATATGTCAAATGCGAACTTTGAACTAAAGACTGAAGAGAATGAATTGTAAACAAAGTTATACAGTCGCTTACTGACTGATTTATGGGGAAAACAACTCATTTCTTCTATTGACGAAAAAGGACTAGATCTCAAAACTCCCACATAAAGCGTCATCTTTTCGAAACTGTATAACGGTCTTTTCGTGAGTTCGTAAATTGATACAATGCTCCAGTTCCATTGTCCATATGGTTGTTTACGGCAACTTGCTAAAGTTTTTAACTGTATTGTTGTTCGTTAAGTACTTCATAGGGTTAAGCACCTGGCACCTCGTGCTCCTGGGGCCATACTAATTCGCTTCTTTCTATCAGAACAACCCCAAACAAATACATCACTCATCCTTTAATTTTCGCATCCTACAATTCATGTTTATCAAATTATCTCTGTGTCTAATAGAATTTGTCAGTGAAGTTTTCCAATCGCCCCTGTAGCGAATACAGGTTCAAACCTTTCGACATTATGTTTGAAACCTCTAACTCCCTGCTCCGTCGCTCTGGTAACTCACAAACCAGCGCACATCAGCCCTCGAACTTCTGGCTATTTCACACTCATATTGGACCATTACGAGTTAACTCATAAATCAGCACACATCATCCCTGGAACTGGCAATTACACCCACATTGAGCCATTTAAAGGGCCCGAGGCGTCGCGTCGCCCTACGGGACAGAAGGGCGAAGGGTTGGAGGCGGAAGCAGATGGTATACCACGTGCGGGACTATTCAACACGCTCGGATTTCTTCTTCCGGCGCCGCCGCAGGAAACAGCATTGTTTGTTTTGTTTTAAGCGATGTTTTCCACTACTGAAGTCCCCGACGGAATACACACGGATCGAGCACGAGCGCAGTCGATTGTTTACCGCTGGCAGCGGGAGATAAGGGGAGATTGTGTTTATCAGTCGTCGCTTGTCGCTCGGTTGAAGGGAGATAGTCTACAGTAGCCACTACTGAAGGGTTTTCGGTTTAAGTTTCTTACTCTTTAGACTTCGGAAAACTATTTATACAAATGAAATACAGTAATATTGTTATGCTGTGTCCGTATACGTCTAAATACATAATTCAAATGTTTGAAGCTGTATATCTTAACGACTCGTCACCATCTTGGTATCCCAACAAGAGCATCGACATTTTAATGTTATCAATCTATATTTTGGGGTTCGATTTTGGCAAAGGAAATAATTATACGTATCAGAGATCGATCTCTGATTAATTTCCATCCAGTTGTCGCGATCCATCAAATGTTTCCGGCGTTAACGAACCTGTTTAATGTTGTTTAAATTCCTCTGGCCCAGGCATAATTAATGAAAGCTCACTTCGGAACAAGTTAAATACCTCGTGGGCTTTAAATAAATTAACCGTTTTAATAAAAAATACTAGATGAAACCTTATAGATGAAAAGTTAAAACTGGAGAAGCATTTCTCTTATTTGGTTCAAGAAGTCGAGTTTTTACATTGGCAAAAAGAAATATTTAATCTACTCGTTGCATCTTAGCTGTAAGAAGGTGTTGTTTTTAAGTAAACGAAAAGCCGGCCGTTCCCACGGGACGGACGGATGGATGGATATCGTCCCGCGTGTAATGCATGTAACGCATCCGTCACGAGTCACGCCTCCGCCGCATTCCTGTGATAATGCTTATCACTGCGCTCTACCAGTCCACATTCCTGTGATAATGCTTATCATTGCGCTATACCAGTCCGCATTCTTGTGATGATGCTTATCCTGCGCTCTACCAGTCCGCATTCCTGTGATAACGCTTGTCATTGCGCTGTACCAGTGCGCATTTCTTTGATAATGCTTATCACTGCGCTGTAACAGTCCGCGTTCCTGTGACGATGCTTATCACTGCGCTCTACCAGTCCGCAGTCCTGTGATATCGCTTATTACTATGATCTACCAGTCCGCATTCGTGTAATGCAAAAAGTTGTTAGTTTTAGAGAAATTTGTGGATTGTTCGAAAATTCTACAAGTCAACCTTACTCTATTGGTGATTCAGATAAATGAGTCAGCTGTTCTTAGTAAGTGACATGGTTTCACAACATGTCCATCCTACAGATCATCTCATCTCAAGTTCCTCTTCGTTTATATGCTCCTGAAAGTACTCCTAAAAGTTATTTAAGTATCTTCTTATTCAATTGTATATCACAAAATGCAGTAGGCGATATTAATCGACATCGCTCAAGCTCGAGGACTCCATTACGCATTAATTGGATTCAACGCCAAAACTACAAACATCAGTCAAAAACCCATTGGTTTACGTAGTTTTTCACACACCCAGTCCTAGTGTAGCGACAAGGCGGCGGCGCGGCGGCGCGACCACCCAAACAAAGGCACCGCGTCTGGCGATCACAATGGACCATTGTGGCTGATGATAGTGTTTAACACCAACTAACACATAACGCATGCGCTCGGTGAGGGACAAAGCTCATTTCTCCTCATTCGCCGGCGTATTGTCTCACAGAATGACGTCACGGGGGGAAATAGAGATGACGGAAGAGGGAAAATGTGTTGTGAACAGAATAAAAGCGAGCCCAAAATAAGATTGGATTAGCGATTAATCAACCGCAGCAGGACGTGCTTAGCGAGGATTATAAAATGCTTCAATTCATCCGTAGTTGCTTCTTATTTCTGTTTATGAATTATTCATAAATTTATAGGTCATAAAAGAGAGAATCCAATAAAATAAATTTAAATAATAAATAACATGCATATAATGGCATAAACGTTATCCCTTAGTGGCGATTATTGCAGGACGTTATTCAGGCCAGGTGTCATGAAAAAGTGCCATTACGCGTTTATTACATACTACAGGCTTGACGGGGCTAAAAGCCCTTAAGCAATAAATCATTTTCTATTCTATTCTATTCTCTATTCTGGCATAATCCTTCTTTGTTAAATTACAAAGTACCCTCATAGTAAACTGTCTTTTAGGTCCACCATATTATGTTTGTCACTAATATGGGTTTGAATCATATACCACCGCCATATGTCTTACGTAAACAAAACAGACGTTTTTAGATCCCAATGCTTTTTGAATGGCAGATGTTTTACGTCAATCCTCATTTTCTGAAGAGTTTCAAGAAATTTGAGAATCTTTCCCGAGTCTCTGTCATCAAGACCTTCAATTTGAGGCCTCTCCCATCATCCTGCGCCAAGCAAATGCCCTCAATTTCGGCGCAAAAATTTATCTAACGTTTATATATAGATTAACCTTCTAAGGAGTCTTACATCTACTAGGTATTTCTTTTCATATTACACATTGCTTGATTGAGAATAGGCATCATTTATAAGTGATCATTATTAGCCTAACGGTATAGAACTTGCACCGATGACAGTGACGCCAATCACTTCTTGTCAAGGAGGAGAGATTTTCAAACGCAACAAATGATCTTGCGAGTAAAAGACGAACTCAAGTAAAGAAGAATACCAAAGTTGTTTGAAGACCATTACGCGTGTTTCCGGAGGAAGCACAGCTCGTTTTTCAGTTGAGTGAAGAGTGTAGCGAAAAAACGTGAAGGTGAAGAGTTGAGGGCCGGACGGGTCGAATCAGCTGTTTCAGTAATTAGTGGCGCCCGCTCTAGATAACATCTCTGAGGTTTGTTAGCGCTAATTCGTTCAAGGTTAATGAGTTCTTACGCATCCGTTTTTCATGTTGACCATTGAATGACGTATAGTAGTTTCAGGGTTAGGTTCTCGACACATATTTGTAATAAAATACTTTGACCAAAGCAATTTTGTTTTTTTTTATGCTGGAATTGAGAAGTTCAGTGTTTCTTTTAAACATAAAAATGAACATAAACCAAAGGATTTTTTATGTCCTTTGCAAATTGTAGCATGACAATAATTGCATTTGTTCAGTGCATTTTCTCACTCTAGCTCTCTTTTGGTCCAAACTTTTCCTACTGTATATCACAGATATTGCTATTGTTGCACGATCTTGGTACAACGATAGTAGGATGCAGACTGCCATCAAGAGCCCAAGCTATTGATTAAATTTTATTCATCAGACAAAACAAGGAAAATAATGTTTTTCATTTCATTTCTTTCACGATATGTCGTTGCAGCAAAATTTAAAATTACTGAACCGAAAATAATTTTTACAACCTGATTTGCTATGCACAAAACGGCAAAAATATGTGCACACGATGCCCCCGATAGTTAAAAAGGGAAGATGAATCAAGCCTTGATCGCGTCTTGCTAATAGTATCGCAAGATCATTCGTTATCCTGTTTAAAAACAACAATTTAACTAGAATATCAAAAACCTTTACAAGAATTCCAAGACGAAACTGCATTTCTCTTCACAAAAAAGGAAAAAAACAAGAAGGCTGATCCCAAACGTCAAGGTCGGGGCAAAGACATTTAAAGCGACACAAACTATGTGAATCAATACGGCATTAGCAGCGAGGCCATTATAAGTCTTTGTACCCGCTTCACGGTCCGGGCCCTGGAATGCTGGGCCCACCATTAGCACTATCTCACACTCACACTATCTCACACTAACACTATCTCACAGCCCAGCGCCGACTGTGAGATCCGCCGCGCTCTGGCCGATTAGATTAGAAGATAAGGATCTGAACAGCAGACTCTGGTTTATTAAATGGATACAAAAATTCAAAATAAGTTTTTACAAGGGCGTTGCAATCTTGCGTGCTGACTCTAGTTATCAGTCGAATTTAAGGCTAACGACAGTGAAAGGGTAGAACTATTGATACGGATTTCGATTTCAGTAAATTATATTTTTCTGAATCAGATTAATATTTAATAACATTTTTAAATTGGTTTGACATTTTTAAACATAGGAATCTCTCTTCACTAAAATTTATATCTCTTGCTAATTTAAATTCGACAAATATTTTTTGGTTTGGGTGGCTGTTGCAGGACTTATTTTTGAGTTGATGATTTTAGGAAACAAGTACTGTACAAAGATAACTTAACATCACTTAACACTTTATTATTTTCCTAAACCTACATAACTAGGATTAACAAAATTAAAAAACAATCCTCAAACTTGTTTTACTTACTTTGTTCGGCATGTCCAGAAAATATGAGTACTTTGGAAGTAAACAATCGGGAGAGGGAGTTTGCTGGGGGCCGCCTTCATTTTTTGAAGCTGGCAATCTAACACCACGCGTGTGCTGCGGGACTTGCAGCGCAGAATTGAAGGCGCTTCAGTTCTCTTAACGGGTCATTCTATTCTAGCTATCTTCCCGGTATCTCTTCAACTCGTCTACATCTACATTAAGTTAAAATTTTACCTATTATCCCAAAATACTAAGTAACTATAACACATTCTTTGTGCCCATCACATCTAAAAATCAACTCCGGTCTATAATCCTGGGCACCAAATTTGGCGGGTGAGTGAGTGTGGTGCTGGCGAAAATATTTTTTATTATTTTTTTGCGTAGTTAATAAATTTATATGGTCATATGTTACAGTAAACACAAAGAAACATGTAAACTCCTTAGTTTATTCAAAATTAATTTATAAGTTCTTTAATTTATTCAAAGTTGTTTCTCATTTACCAGATTTTAAGGTAAAACATTTCTCCAAAATAAATAAAGACCCTAAAAATGTAAACAGAGTTTTGACAGTCAGAAAACATTTAATTTAGTAATTTCAGCTGAGGTTTAGCAAACACTTTGATGAGTTTACAGTTTTTACCGCCCACCCTATTTCATGCACTCTACTTTAGATTATTTCACAGCATTTTAACCCTTATTTTTTTGTTTGCAGACAACGATCAAGGTGTACGCGCGGTGCCTACGGCCCGACATCGAGTACAAGACTCTGAGCATCACGTACCAGACGACGTGTCGCGAGGTGGTCCAGTCGCTACTCAACAAGTACCGCATGCGTCACCGCGACCCCAACCTCTTCTACCTCACCATGGAGGTCACCGTCAGGAAAGCTGGTGAGTCCAGGGGAATTGTTGACTTTCATAATTCAGAATGTATAGTAATTTCTTTGGGTATGGAGATGAAGAATAGTTTTTGAAGATTTGATTCAAGATATTTTATAAAAAATACTCTTGGGAGCTCTCTTTTACTCTAGGGAGCTCACGTATGTGGAACCAGAATGATGCAAACCGCAGAGCACCCCTGTAAAGATAGCATTGGCTGCTCACTGATGAGCAGCCAGTGAGCTCTCGTGAGCTCACTTCAGGAGGACTCGTGAGTCCTCTGAGTTTAGGATGATTCCATGGGCAGATTTCTGGGGGTGCCAGGGGGTACCCGGCACCCCCGGATTTTTTTTTTTGGCAATTTGCTATGTGATAATGCTGCAACCTTGGGGGTGCACTATAAGCTAAATAAGCTGCAGTGCATGTCCATGGAAATCCTGGCTCTCGTCCAGAAAAGAAAAATCTGTATTACGAGAGAATTGCGTGGGTTCAACATTTCCATTATATTTTGCTCCAGGTTACAAAAATTGTTTTGGCCTAGTTCAATTAAAAAAATGTTTTACAGTTTTATTAACCGACACAATATTAAATATGTCCTAGTAATATTTTCAAGATTTATGATAGCCAATTTAATTCTTTTAGTGAAATTAGCTCAACAAATTAATGACATAGTTTATTTTTACTAAGATCATTGAAGGAATCACTTAGCACTTAATCACTTAAAATAACTTAATCACTTTTTATTATTTTGTTTTTTGTTTACCAGGAGTGCGAACAGTGCTGGTCCTGGATGAGGAAGCCAGGCCCGCCGCCCTCCAGTCTTGCCAACCCAGAGGGGATTCCAGGTAAAATTTTAAAAATTGTTTTATAAAAGAGTTCTAAAACCTTTAATGGTTTAGATTATGTATTTTGTTTTCCTTTTTCAGTGTTTACAAACATAGAGTACTTGTGGCCATACTACAAATAAAATTAACCACATTTTAAAATTTCGTTTAGGCATAATTCCATTGCAATTTTTGTTCAAGGTTTTTTTCTTCACAGTAACCATTGAAAATTGTATATATTATAGATTAAATCATAATGTTATTCTCAGATGAAAATACATGAAAATAACCAATCAACTTAAATAAGCTTTTAAATTTTAACTTCCTTATTAACTTCGCATGACTTACTTTGTGGAAACTTAACTTTCTGTTTGTCTTTAAATTGTTAATTTACATCCCTTAAAATTATTGGACATTTTCTAATAATTTTATTTTCTTTTCAGATTTGCCCTGCAGACTAGACGAGGTGGCTTGGTCAAAATTTACGACAGTGCATTGATGCCTGGAGTAAGTTTTTTCATAAAAACATTTCATAAAAATTAAATCATCCTTATTAAAATAGTATATTTCGCAACAAGGGCCGAAAATGAGGTTTTGCAGGCTCGAGATCGTGTTTCAAATTCGAGACGAAGTCGAGAATTTGAAATGACCGAGAGCAGCAAAACCCCTTTCGGCCGAGGTGCGAACGCTATTTTTCACCACACTACCCAATGTAATATACCCTAAGTAATAATAAAAAACGGATTATTATTTGACTCACTTGAAAACAAAACTTGAAGGTTATGAGTGACGATACAACTTCTTTATTATGACTCAAACAAACACAGTTATGTATATCATATGATCGCAACTATCCTGTCTTTGGAACCTATTGAATGCCGTATAATTATGTGATGTTCTGACGTTGTTTCAAGCAAATAAACGATCAGCTGACTTTCGGCCCTAGGGCCCCAAACGTTTTCGGTCCTGTGGCAGCAAACAGTGTGTTTCGGTCCGCGTTTGATGTTTGTAAAACAGGTGATTTCGTCGTAGTGTAGTGAAAAAAATCTTAATAGTCCTGAACAGATGTTTTAATGTAATAGTACCTCTCAATGCACGATCTGTGTCCGGGTTTTGCAAACTAGTTTGGAACGATGAGCTACAAGTAATGACCATTTGAGGAGCACTAACCTAGATTACCTGCAATCTCCTTTATTCAGAGATGATTGCTCAATTTGCATAGCGTTTTAAACGGTAAACTACCAGTAAATTCTAATACATCTTTAAAAGTGTAACTTTATTAGGTTGATTTAGAATTAATTTATCTTAATTGGAAAGTATCGATTTATGGCCTCATATTTAAATGGGACCTTCTTAAAATGGATGAATTAGTATGTTACCTGATAACTTATATAGCTTTATCAGTGCTACACAATGGAGACGTAGTTATTTAGGTTAAAATTGACTTTTCATGGTGCTACCTTGTAGAATAAGTTTGGAATATCTTGAAATCAGTCATCATTCAGATTGATTTCAAACCATACAATAGTAAGAACCTAGATGTACAGTTTTCAGTCTTTATTGTGCATGGAACCGTTACAAATTGAATATAGCTAAGCATTGGTTGGATTACAATGACTTAAAAATGTACAAATCATAACAAAAAGCTATTCAATTGACTCTCGATAACTATTTTCAGTATACAACAAATTGAATTTGCACTTAACCTCTATTAGTCCCGCAGTTTAATCAGTGGAGCAATGTGAGTCGAGTAATATTTACTCTGGCATACGGATAACAATGTGTCGAGTCCACTCATTTATTCAAATTTGCATTTTTGTTTACCTCCATATCTCGAAGTTAACTCAGATTACCTCAGTAAGTTGAAACTAAGAACTACCTCTATAATTTTAATTATGCCTAAGTTGAACTAAACGTAGGTAACTTGAATAAAAATTGTATTCCCCATTGCAGTTCGAGTTAGCAAGAGTTGACTGTATTTAACCGGTGACATGATTGTCTAACACATTGCTTGTGTTCAGTCGCAGTACAAGTCGCTGCTGATCTCGTTCCGCACCACAGTGGACGAGTTGATCCAGATTCTCCTCAACTGCTACAACAGCAAGGAGCGAGTCGAGCAGTTCTCTCTCTACGAGGTAAATACACACATTTCCGCTACCGATCTCTAATATTTATTATAACTAGTTTTAATAAGCTGTTAATGATTTAAAATGGAGATTGTTTCTGCTTTAATTTCAAAATGTCTTAGCACTATCAAAACTGTACAATAAGAACTTTAACACTTAAATATTTTAAGTTCTTATTGTTCAGTTTTAATAGTACGATGTCCCTGATTTTCATATTTTACAAATTGTCAAAATTTCATTCTGCCTCAAACGATATCATAAAATTATAAGCTCGTCCACGAATGGGAAAAATTTCACTACCTTAAAGCTGGTTTGAAGCTTATTAAGATTTTGTTATATAAACCATATTGTCAGTATATGGCCATCTTTACTAATAAGGCCGCAGCATTTGAGCAATACTGCTTTGCAGGACTTCTGCCAGAGAGTAATGCATGGGGCCAGCTGATTTCAAGTACCTAGCCAATGATGCTATAAGTTACTGTGGGTTTTAAACAGCTACCACCCTCAAATGCAACTTCACTGTTTTAATTTTGCGGCCATTTTACTAGAGATAACCAAGCTTACAGTAACACGTCAAAACCCCATCAGTCTAGCAGCATATTATCTGCTATAGATCTCATCACACCTATCACACTTGGATAACGAAAGGTGTAGCTCAAAGGTAAAGCCCAAGCCCAGTACGACAAAAAATGCTGGTTCTATCCTAGCCACGGGCAACTCCTGTTCTATCATGAGCGGACTCATAGGCTTTGGATCACCGCAAAGGCTTTGGCCCACGGCGATAGGCAATTAACAAATTTAAGCAGGGGAATTAAAATACAAAAATAAAAATAAAATATGATTTTTATTTTTGCAGGTGTGCAAGAGCCAGGAGTCCCAGCGCAAGTTGCACCCGGACGACAGACCGCTGGAAGTGATGCAGAGATGGCTTCCTCCCCACGAGTTCCACTTCCTCATAAGGCGCAATATCGACTACAAGTCCCGCAGCACCAGGGCAAAGGTAAAGATCTCTCTACAAATTTTCATTTTATATGTACTTACTTGAAGTTGTTACATTTTTTTTTTAAAAGACCAAACTCTATGGCCTGAAATGAGAGCGAGTTATGAAATTGCACGCCCCATTGCAATGTGCATGTTTGTATAAAGAAGTACAATGAGAAAGCGTACAATGGGTTCAAGCGCCTCGAGATCTCATGATCCACGAATGTGTGACGCAAAGCCCTTATTTATAAACAAGAGATGATTCTCATATATAACACTTTACTTTGGATTAGATGTTTGGCGGTTCTTAGGACAGAATATTTTAGATTTCTTTGTAAATATTTTTCTCTTTGAGGCATAGGGGTATTTTTCAAAGAAAGTGGAGGGGAGGTGTTATGGATGAGAAACTAAAATGAATCCTTAAATTTTTAAAAATCAAAGATAAATGAAGTACATTAGGAACTATTTATAATACAGTTAATACAACTATGAAGTGCAAGAGGGAGGGAAATTTTACTTATCGTTTGCCAGCACCAGGCATGTTCCTCAGTAAACCAACGAGTGTAATTAGCAAGACCTGCTAAGTATATCAATGGCTGGAGGATTTTGGATTTTTTGTCATGACGTTATTTCCTATTGGATGAATCATTTGGTTTGTTGTTGTTTATATCTTGCCTTCAAAGTTTATTGATTGTCCGTTAAATAGTGACACTTAGGAATTCTCAGATATTTCGGAATTCCTCTTGTGTTTTCATCTGCTTTTAAGGGGTTGGCCAGTCGCTGGCGAATGATAAGTAATTAAATTTCCCTCCCTCTTGTGCTTCATAGTTGTATTAATTCTAGTATAGTTATACATCTCTAGTATAACTAGTTCTAGTATAGTTATACATAGCTGTTGTCCAGATCAGATAAAAAAATGTTAAAGTACCTCGAGAATCATTCTTAACGTACCCTCTTCCTATGATGGAAATGAACGAACTATTTTCTGAATCTTTTACTTCCGAAAGTGTCAACCGAATGGGAGGTTTGGAATGCGTTTACGAATGTTTGTTTGTCACAGGTGGTGGTTCCGTGGACACCCAGCCTGTCGCTGCCTTGCTCCTCGCGGCAGTCCCTCTCCCTCTCCTCCCCGGACTCCTCCCACTCCGAGCTCTACGAGAACAACTACTTTTACATCTAATCAGTCAAATTTCGGTGAGTATTTTAGTATTGTCGGTTAACTCTAAACATTGCTTGATTTGTGGTAGAACAGCGTTCCGGGACCTCTTTCTGTTTTTTTTTGCGGTAGCAGCTTGCCGCAAAAGACGATTGCGTGTAATCGCTCGTAGTAATTTTGCCACGAGAGGCTATCATGTGAAATAAATTTTCACAAGTGATACTATCATTTTTAACGGCAATTATGCGATAAAGATCACAATAGGTAATCAGCAGAAGTAAATTCCCTGAAATAATGATCTTAAGTAATGTACAGGTCCCGATATGCACAAAGTTTTGTCCTGAAAATTGTGCTCTTTTGTACAGTCTCAAGCTATGCAGGATTTTGAAAACGCTCAAAATACTCAATTTCTACAAATCAAGCACTGATTCTAAATATTTTTGGATAGCAAAAATCTCTTTTGAATATTTTGTTCAAGCCTGATACTAAAAATGTTTGTTTAATATTGATCGGACAATCATTGAATTGTAATCCTGAAAAATGTGTTGTTTGGTGTCTTCAGTTTTAGTCAGTCACAACGCTTTGCCTTCCTTATTCATTTTTGGAATCAAATACAAAATGTTTATTCTATTGCAATTTGAGCCAGTTTTATTTGAAACATTCTAAGATAGATACTATTTCTTCTTGATTAGTTTTTAGTGTCTCAAAAGATAAGATCTTAAAGATCACCCAAAAAACACCCAATTTGCCAACTTAGACCAGTACCTTTGCAGAATTTTGTTGTTTAAACTAAATTCAACTCGTTTTTGTTCCAGAGAATCATCTAGTTAAGTTTGGCTGTGAAAGAGTGGGATCAAGACGGGGATTGGTTCATGGCCGCCACCGAGTTGGAGTTTAAGCACCGAGCGTTCAACCTTCTGAGTTCCTGTTATGTTATGAGAGACTTTGAGTTCAAGTGCACCATACTTAAAACTCTTCGATTGCCTTTTCATCTGTTTATCGTCTATTGTCTCATAATCTTAAATATTACGATGCATATCAAAACTTCTTGGTACCTCAAAGAAATCAGTGGCAGTGTTTGATTAAGATATTCTTTGAAGGAAATGTTCAAGATAATATCATGGATGATGTTCATAGTTTGTTTGCACAAGCTCTTCAATCCATTTACAGTCAGTGTCAATGGTTAAAAAAAATTGTATGCAAAACAATTATAATTTAAGATTGAGAATTTGTGTGACATAATATTTAATATTAAAATTATATTGTGCAACAATTATACAATGTTTGAGGGATTCATGTTACAGATGGTTTAAGTCATATTGTTTTTTATGTAATTCTAGATTATGTAAATATTGTACATCTTAATTTTATTGCTACAATCCCAAAGAAAGTATTTATTGCAAGAAATTAAAAATAATATCTCTTCTGCCAAAATGTAAAACTTTCAAATACAATTTGGATTAGTAATATAAATTTAAGATATTCAATGTTTAAAACTTTGCCTTGGTATCATGAATGATACTAATGTCCAATGGTTTTTATTTTTACATTTATTAAATACTTGTTTAGCAGAATATTTTAACATGTTATATGTAAGGAATTTTTTGTCTTCACTTAAGTGAACAAAGCAATTGATTGATGATTTCAAAATGGTTTTTATTTATACATTTATTAAATACTTGTTTAGCAGAATATTTTAACATGTTATATGTAAGGAATTTTTTGTCTTCACTTAAGTGAACAAAGCAATTGATTGATGATTTCAAAATTATTACTTTTGGAAAGTGTTTTTACGTTAACAGTCACATTTCTCACCAAAATATCAAAAGTGCAATTGAAATATATGAATTATTGTTAAAAATCATAATTATATTTTTAGTTACCAGTCTTGCAGTGCGAGACCATTGTATTTATTGTGTTATTGACTGAAAACTTTACACAATATATGGCGTACCATGACATAAACCTAACCAACTAATTGTATTTTTATGTTCATAATAATTGTATTTTTATGTAAATAACTAAGCTGAGCTAAATATTTATGGTTTGTTAATTTCTTTCCAACAAATATGGAAAAGTTCTCATTTCTTTTTTTTAAATATTGTCTTATTATGTGTTACACTTTTGCTTCGTAAGTCTAGTTCATATGCTTAAACTGTACACTGCAACTTATTTGTTAAACGCTGAAACAAAATTGTATTTGCACCATTGCTGAAAAGTTAAAAACATTGGCTCAATCTAGCCTTAATATTTGAACTTTAAAATGCCTTGTACTAATACTATTTTGTGGGAAAAATTGTGTTTACCAAGCAGTTGACCATGCTTTTCTTTAGGTAAGTGAAATCTTTAATGCGGTTGTATTACAACATTAATTAAAAATAAGAATTTGATTGGTTTGAAGAAATAAAAATTTTAAGTTGCAGTTAGACTTTTTTATTATTCTAAGTTTATTGTAAAACAGATATTTTAGCTGTTGTTAAATATTAAAACTATTAGGATTTAAAATACCAATTAAAATAAGATTTAAAACAAAATCTTATCCTAAACTAAATAGAGTTCATATCTTTTAAATGTTTCATTTTCCCTTAGTTTACAAGAATGTACGAATGGTATCAAAATTAGGACCATTTCTTTAAGTTTAAACATAATCATATAGCATAAGTAATGTGTTATACCAAAGATACTGTATTATTTTAAGTTGTTTCAAATAGATTTTTCTCTTATATTTGTGAATATTATTTTGTATTAAATAAATGTATGTATGTGAAACAGTGCCAAGCTTGTCATTTACTTCTACCCTGATGTATGTTGTAAATCAGCAATCATCCTTCACTCATCTTTCATTCATACTTGGCTTAAAATACCTACCTGGGTAGGTCGCCATTTCAAGAAAAAGTATCAAAAAAGTATGATGCCACAAACAAGTGGCGTATATAAATGATTTTTGGGAAAGAGGAAGTAAATTGGTTAATCCAGGAGTAAGATAATTGAATCAAACAAATCTATATATTAATACGCAAGCGGTTTTCTTTTCACAGTCCAACCGCAATAACGGCTGGGCGGATTTCAACGTATGAGGTGTCAAATTAAAGGGATTTTTATGTAGATTTGTCAACAAGTCTCAGAATTTTAAAAAAGGGCGTCACTAAAGTACAGTAAAGGGCTGAAGTTTAGGAACAGTGGCGCTATTCATCGACATTTGAGCAAGCTCAGTTCACTTTGTTCACAAACTGAACATATGGTCAAGCTCTGAAATAAACCACAGACTGCAGCAATTATAATTAATTTTTCGAAAAGAGCAGTTTCAAGGCGACATAGTGTCACCTTGGCAGTTTTATATTTACAGCTGTTTACCTTTGTTTTCAACAGTTTTCTTTTTTAAACGATTTATTATATAATTTAGGTTATGTTATGAAGTTTTTAAAGCTCTTTAAACATTGCAGTTACCAGTTTTACAATGTAGTTTACGATATGTCATAGTATTTTTCGAAGTTATATTAACCTGAGAAAATCTATTTTTGGATTTGGTGAATTTATAATGCCACCGATAAGAAGAATACGAACATTGACTGGTCGGAGGAGTCGGAAAGAACACGAACGCAACCGCTGGCATCACCCTCCCGATGTAACATTTGATGCTCCTTCCAACCTCAGACCAATGAACTGAAAATTTTTTCATTGAGGTGGGTTGCATTTCAAGAATAAAAAGACTGGTAGAGATAATGCGTCAAAGGAAAGGTTTCCTATAAAGACAGGCGTTCCCTGTAATCTCTGTTTTGGCGTTAATTATCAATAAGGTGCAGCGGCAATCACTAAACATTACGTGCCAGTGTTTGCTCTCGGGCAGCTACATGTTGCTGTAAGCAGAGTTTTATCTTTTTCCGGTGTTAAAATATACATTCAAGAAAAAAGAGGACATGGGGAAATGAAGGTGTTCCCAATCGTTAACGTTCACCGTTAACTCCTGCGGTAGATAAAACTTGAAAAGTTTCAGTGGTTAAGCTATAATTTTGTTAATGAATTTAGCCCTTTGATTAAACTTAAAAGTATATTAGTAGCCTGATTATTCTTCATTCTTTTACTATTTGATTTTTGCTCGATTTCGAGCTACGTGTTATCTAGTATGTAATTGATTTTGCATTAATTCATAAGTTATATTAATGAATACATGACAACTTAAACTGAATTTCTGCTGGGTATCAAGGAAGGTTAGCATATTAACCCTTGAGCAGGCGCTTCACCTGCTCTGCTGGTAAAATGCAGAGGGCGCATGCGGAGTAAAACTCCGTACATGCGGAGTAAAACTCTATACATGCGGAGTAAAACTCCGTACATGCGGAGTAAAACTCTGTACATGCGGAGTAAAACTAAATCACACAAATTTATCCCATTTTACCTGTTTAATAACAAAATATTGTATTTAAATATTGACAAACTTTATTAGGAATCACATCTCATCGTTGATACAATTAACTGCTCAACTAATAGGTTAATAATTCAATTGAACATTTTAAGTAATTTCCTGGTATACAATAGTTATCACTCCCTGTATTATGGGAGAGGGCACTTTGCAATCTGACACGGCATCACTGAATTGAAAATAATAAGGTTCTAAGGGGAGTAGGGGGATAAAATAGCTTTAGGGGATTCCTGGAATGAGGCGCGTGAGGTACGGAGCCAGACATGACTGTTGACACCCATTATGCATGCTTATTTTAATTTAAAAAAAAAAAAACATGTGCGGAGGAAAACTCTGCATGCACCCGCTCGTGGGTTAAAAGATTTTCATAACAGCATCAAAAAGGTACAATAACTTAGATACACATTGACATACAGTTTTAGTTACAAGCACTGCCGGTAAGCACCATCAAGTGCTGGGCCACCCCAAGGGTAATAGCTTTGACTAGAATTATTAATAATTAATAAATAATTAATTTGACTTCAGATTCAAAGTCAATGGGAATAGTCACCCAGGGGGAAGGTTTGGCTGGATTCTCATAAAAAGTTAGCCTATATTTTGGTATAAAGGTTATACCAGTGCTAGGGAAAATCTAAGTGCACACAGACATAAGATACACATAAAGATGAAAGATTAGACCTACTGCATCACAGAGTCATGATTGATGAAAAAACTAAGTGAAGTGAGTCAATGTATTAGCAGAGTCAACGTTTTGTTATCTGTGTGTGAGTACCTATTAAGGTGAGTATTTAATATAACGGTCACACTGATTATTTTCAAATTTTGTATGAACGTTTATTAGCTGGATATAGCCCATGAAATTTTAAAGCAAAACAAACAGTGTTTTTGGGCAGCAAAACAGTTTTTTTTGGGTTTTTTGGGTTTATTGTGCATTTGTTTGCAGCAAATTTTTAAAAAGCAAGTGCAAAAATTACCATAAAATTAGCATTGGGAAAAATTGCTTTTATTAAACTATAGGATGTAAATGTAGAAAATTTAAAATACGGCATTGAAAAATCCGAAAATGTGACAAATACATTGTCCTAAAAATTACATTGCATGCTGTTTCAATTAATCTAATCTGCTGTTTTAATTGTGCTAATCTTCAATTAATTTGAAAAAGGTTGCATAGTAATTACAATTACAAGGGGAAAAACAACTTAAATATTAAAAAAAACTAAAGGCAGCCTTCTTGCAACGTTTTTGCTGGGCGTTTTTTAAATCTTTTAAGAATTCCGCCAGAGAGCTACAGCTTCTGTTTCCCACCTGACAGAGATCAGATGCTGCTCTCTGGTGGGATTCTTGTGTACGACTTAGGGGAAGACATTGGGGGAACGTTAACTCTAAGTTTTTGTATATTTAAGTTTTTTCATTCATGAAGCCTTTTTCAAATCAATTCAAGAATTGCAAACCTTGCAGCATGATATGCAATTTTTTAGATAATATTTTCATTGCATATTTAATCAGTAATTTCTTATGTATTATCTTATGTATTCCATAGTTTAATAAAGGCAATAATTTTCTTCCCATTGTTAATTCTATGACCATGTTTATGCTTGTTATTTTTTGTGAGTTTATCCAGTTACATGATAAAAGAGCATACACCAATACACTTAGTTTACTAATATAATGACAAAATTACTTCGCAGCTATCTTTGTTGTCCAGTGGTAAACTTAAGAACTTGTGAGGTTAGTCTAGGAAGTCTATAACCAAAATTCAATTCATTTGCGCCAATTGAGTGACAGGATTGAGGAGTGTAGTACTATGGAATATTGGCTGCAAATTTGCTGGAATAGAGTTTATTGGTAGATTATAATTTTGTAGGGCTGGATTTAAGCATAAGCTCCAAAGGCGCGGGCCTGGGGGCCACACCACACGACAGTAAAAAAGGCCCCGTTTTCCCGCACCACCTGATGAGCCTAGGGGCTTGTAAATGGTAAATCAGGCTCTGGGAATTTGAAGGGGAATAATAAAATTGACCACTCTTCTATCAGTATTTTTATCACAGCAGCGTGCATTTGTTTGTACTTAAGCGAGATTCCCAGGGCAGCCTTCATTAAGTGTGATCATATGGAAGGTGTTGGTAAAGGCTGTGTTGCTTTATATAATATAATATGTGTCTGTCCACCTACGAAGCTTTTTCAAATAAGTGTAAGCCACAAGTTCAGCTAGTTAGAAAAAATCTTTTAGAGAAAAATCTATCTTTCTCTTGGTGAGGGGGGGGGATGCAAATTTGTTGATATAATTTTCCCAAATTCTCACAGAAATAGTTTCTTTAGGAGAGCTGAGGTTGTTTTAAACACAATTGTAAAATACCAGCCTATCATTTTTATTTAAATTACCTAAATATACTCATTACATTGCTTACATGCGCTATGCTCACATGGTGCATGCATACATTATATGTTACAAAATCACAAGCTCCTTACTTACCTTTTTGTATCACACCAGGACGTCAAAGTGACTTGTTTTGCACTAATGGTTACAGTTTCATTATAAAAACTCCCAATCGAATGTTGAAATTAAATACCTGCTTTGGAACTGTTTGTTTAGTTAATATATCATGAACTCAGAATAAAAAAGTTTTCATTTCATTAAGTCTCAAATATAAAAATAAATAACACTATCACCAATTAAGAATATTTTGGGGAAAAATAATATCTAAATGTTTTTATTTTTCTCTTAGAGGCGGGAAATTCATATTTTACAACACTGGGCTGGATTGGGTTTTCGTCAATATTTTTATTTATCACATATACATTGATATTTTGTATTTAAATTAAAACAACTAATAAATTAATAATTTCTATTCAACTCGGAGGTCAGGCTTTGCTTAGAGAACGTTGGTCTTGTACTTGTCGAACACCTTCTTGCATTTACCCTCTGAAACATAACAGAGGGACTTAAAAGACAGAGACTTTATTTAAAAGTTTAAATTCGGTTTGGCTTGAAAATTTCAATTTTTTAAAGATTTTTACAAATTAACTTTTTAGCATTTAACTAAATAAATAGTAACACATTTTCCATGAAGGAGCCTCTGTAAACTAATTAAACTTCTTTCTTATTACACTTATGGATCCCCTTACATTAATTTGTTTCGATATCATGAGGAAATTATTTGTTAATTGTTACATAATTTAAAGGATTTACACAAGGTCTGTAGAAAAGAAGAGAAAACTTATTAGGTTGCCTAAATCCCATATAAGGCCTGTGGAACCAAGCGGTTAATGGTTTTCAGTCTAAAGACAATCCCAGCTCTAGCTATAAGTTTCGGGTCTATAAAGGACATCATGATTTGTTTACATTTCTAACTTAGATAACCTGACATAAGTACTGTTATTCTTCTCTTTTCTTCTTCTCTACGGACCTTGGGATTTACAAGGGTCGAGTTGGCGGGTGAGTTGCTACTCACCTGCTTAATTCACCTGGTGTAATCAATCAGTTTGGGTGAGTCTAGTAACATTATGGGTTAGGAACATTTAGAAGAGTAAAGCTGGCAACCGTGACATTCACGTTTGATTTCCACTGATTTAGAAACAGAAGCTCTTTCTACAACCGTCCCAGGAGTTGTTGCTTGTGTGTTTGGTAGGAGAAAGATTAAAATGAGGGAGAGTGAAACCACAATCCTCCATGACCGCTAACTCGCCCAGTTTTACTTGACCATCTACCTCTACCTGTTTAAATATGCCTTAAAGTCACATTTCTCGAGTAACTCAGCCGAGTTGTAGGGATCAGTTGTAGGGATCAGTTGTAGGATTCCTACACTTTAGAATTGTTAACTTGCCCGCCACTTGACTCACCCTTTTGTCAAGACTCGGTTTACATTAGTCGAGTTGACGGTCGTGACTATCTCACCCGTATAACTCGCCCGCATAACTCGTCCTCCTATTCAAACTATGTTACTTAAGGAAGAAAAATATAATTTTCTTTAGAATTCTATTGTGGATTCTAATAAACTTAGGAACATGTCAATCTGATGCACTGCCTTAACTCTGTCCATCAGGCAAGATGTAATTGGTGTCATAGTAAAAAAAGAATGGGAGAAACTTAATTGTTAAAAATCATTTTAGTAGCCAAGTTAAGTTACAAGCTATCTAAGAATCAAGAAAATTGTGTATGTGCTAAAGAGCTTTCTAAAAAATTCTCAAAAAAAAAGACCTACCAGTTTTCTTTTGGTCCTCAGGGCAGTTCTGAAAAAAATTTATAACAATTATTAGTAAATGATTAGAAGGAGAAGACTAATAACAAAAAAATACTTTTTACTTTTACTTTTTTCTATAAAGTATTTAAATAAAAAAATCTTTACAAAAAAGAACAGAGCACACTTAAGGATTTGATAGATTTTTTTATAAATCGCTCCTCATCCTTTATGATGCGACTTAACGATAGATAATCAATGCTAAACAATCAATGCTGATCAATGTGTCTCTTTGAAATTCAAATGTGATTTAGCCATGCCTCCAAATACATTATCTTACACATTTTCATATTTTTTTATATGCAAGTCCGTAAACCATCTTCAAATTTCCTTCACATATGGTAAAGTCAATTTTATTTCAACCTTTTAACAGAATCGTATAATTGAGTACACTCCCCAAGTGTACAACAGCACTATGGAATGTTTATTTTTGAAGCCTTACCCCTAAAGCCCTCCACACACAAGAGTGGCGTGGCATGGTACGGCGTGGCACCTATATAATCAACATGGGAGATGCATCAAGTAGCAGGAAGCTGCGCATCTCCAAATCAGCTGATTTTACATATAACACAGTGCTATTTGACTAATTTTCTGCTATGCAGTGCCATAACCACTCCACTCTGGTGTGTGGAGGGCCTAACTCAGCCTCAATGCCTGATGGAAATGTAAGCTAAAGAGCAAAGTATTCATTATTTTAGAATGTACAACACGGTTACCACAGTAAGAGGAAAATTACTATTTCCCACACTTCAAATCACCTTCACAACATGCCAAGATTGAAATGACTAACATTGCAGTTATTGAGTTGTTGTGTTATATAAGAGCAGTTTACCGCAATACCTAATGACGGAACTACAGATACTGTCGCCTGGGGCAAAATCGGTGTTGCCCCCCCCCCCTGGCACCAAACATAAGAAATATATAATATTTTTTCTTCGATGTGATGGATAAGCAATTTACTTGTATATGATTTTACTTTTTTATGATTTTTGTATATATTTTTTTTTGGTTTAATATGATTTTACGTTATGGCCGCAATACAACCGATGTTCCCAGGCCTTGATACAACCTAACCAAAGCTGTTATTGACATGATATAACCGAGAAATTTTCGAACCGCAAAGTAAAACCAATGCAAGGTGTCTACCAGATTTCACATACAGAACTCCCAACTTTTTCTGACCTTTCCTGACTATTTCAAAACAACATTTTCAAACATTGAAATCGGCCATGTTGCCTCCTAAAATGAATATACTTGAGCCCAATCTATGTCAAGTAAAATACAATATTATTTGTCGGCCACAAAACAACCGAGAGATTAAACGGTCGCGATATTTCAACAATATTTAACAGCTGGAATGAGACCAAGAGATTTGGTGCCACAAAGGCACTAAGCAATTTTCTGGCCGCAATATGATTGAGGCAATATGGTATAACAACCGCGATATAGACTAACAGCCACGATGCAACCTAAAGGTGTGTCGGCCATGAAAAAGGCCAGCGCCGTCATTTTTTTCTCAACACTTACGAGCGATTTTCTGACCATCAAACACAGAGAATGTGATGCCATGAAAATAGAGATAGGCTTGACGGCAACGATGCGAAAGAGAATTTATGGCAGCGATGCTACTAAAAGGTTTGCCAGCCACGAAACAAAAAAATTTGACTTTAAATTGAATTTTCCACTTTTTTCTTAACCAGAGCCAGCCAGCGTTGGGCGACGCCAGCCCCCCTACTGGCTGGCGCCCCCTACTGGCTGGCACCCGGGGCAGGTGCCCCCTACTGGCTGGCACCCGGGGCAGGTGCCCCCTACTGGCTGGCGCCCGGGGCAGGTGCCCTCTACTGGCTGGCGCCCGGGGCAGGTGCCCCCTACTGGCTGGCGCCCGGGGCAAGTGCCCCCGCTGCCCCCCGTTAGATCTTTCGCTGTACCTTCTCACTCTCCACAAAGACGCAGTGCTGGAAGCTGATCATGGAAGTGCTACACTCGATGTCACCGGTGCTCGGGGTCGACACTTTGGTGCCTACAGAACAGAAAATTCAATTAGCAAATCAATAAAATCTGTTGACTAGTAGAAATAAGACAACTATGAAGAGGGAGGGAAATTTCACTTATCGTTCCCCAGCGGCAGGCATGTTCCTCAGAAAACAAACGAAAACCAACGAGTATAATTCGCACGATCCAACCTAAGTGTATCATTGGCTAGAGCATTTTGGTTTTTTATGATGTCGTTTTCTATTAGATAATTCATTTGGTCTGTTGTTTATATCTTGCCCTGAGAGTTATTTACTGATTGTCCACTAGATAGTGACACTTAAATTTTTTAGTTCCTCGTCTGTTTTCATCTGCCTTTGAGATGTCGGCCTGTCGCAGGTGAATGATAAGTATATAAATTTCCCTCCCTCTCGTGCTTCATAGTTGTTTTAATTCTAGCATAAGAAAATATATTTTTTTATGAATTTACTCGTAAAAACAGTTGAATGCATTACAGTATACTGCTTCTGGTCTGTATAGTGCAAAATAATGCCAAAAACTTTTAAGCTTTACTTATTTTTGTGTATATTGAAATAGACCCTGGGAAACTAGTTTGTTTTTGAAGGGTTGTCGATTTTCTGATCACGCACATGTACAAGTAATTTTGTAAAAGACACAAACAACAGCAAAATGTGATAATATATATTTGACCGATTGCATGTAAATAAGAGAAATAACTTTGAGAAAGTGATGTAAAATTCTATTAAATTCAATAACCGAATACTCGAAAACAGCGGGAGGATTCCAACCACAGTTTTAATATATATGTTGGATTAAGGAAAACATACTATATGACCCTGTATAATATATATTGTATAATACAGTATAATAGGCTGTGGTAGTGAATATGTCAACAGAATTAATAAGTAATATGGATACTGCTGCTCTTTCTTTTAGTTATTTCAAGTTCTCCCTTGGTAAAAATATGTTTTAAAGTTTGCTAGTCTTTGTGGGTATTGTTTTAGATTTGATGTTTTTAACAACATTGGAGTTTCCTTACTATTTGCAATTGGTGCACACTTGTTGACGGCGTTTACGATGATGGGTTTCTGCCAATCTTCATACTCAATGTTGTCCATGTGACTAAGAGCCTTGTCCGTGTTGATGCTTCCATCTTCATTGACCTGAAAAATCAGAAAAAAAACGTTAAAGAAAAAAGTTTAGAATGGTTTTGCGATAAAGCCTTTGTTTTGTTAGCTTACCAGTACATATTCTGTTAGACGTCAATCAGTAATAAAAGTGGCTCATTCTAAAGAGCAAGTCTACAAACTTAAAACTCACCTCATTTTTGGTAAATAAAAACAAATTCTATGAGCTCTCAGAAATAAATAGCATATTAAACAGAAATTTAATATTTTTGATTTTATGTAAGTTAGTTAGAATTTGTAAGCAAAGTTGAATTTTTTTAGATCAGACTACTTACCACATTTGCTTTCCTCGCCACACAGTCAGCCAAGCACTGAAAAATATACATATTCTTCATAGTAAGTTAACAAAATATGGAATACATTTTGAGGATACATTCTAACTATTATAGACAGCTAAAAATTAAAATAAATAATAATTTAAAAGAAAAATAAGCAAATATATTGATGTTGGTAATTTTATAAGAACTAAATCTCATTATATACAGGTCGAGTTGACATGTAAATGTGATTTGTCTGTTTCACTTGCTTAGATAAATGGTTTGGTTCACTTAAACTGGTTGAGCTAATTTGACTTGGCCAAGTTGATTTATCAAATTTATTCATGTAAATTAGGCTTATCTTACATTTAGATAGTTGAAATGAAATTTGTAATTATTTTTGCAACTATACTCACGATGACTTTCATTTTCATCTGGTTGACTCTGTCGCAAGAAAACGGGTCTCCTCCGATGGCTGAAAAATCAAATCAAATCATCAAATCATTAAGATCAATGATTACAAAGCATTAAGGCAGTGTCCTTGCCAATCGTTGCAAATTTGCACATGAAAAGGATGCGCAAATTTTAACACTCAGCTTAAAATTATATTTCAGCACTGCTTAAAATTATATTTAATGTGAATTTTACGGACTTGGAGAATTTTTCAATGTTCCAAACAAACTCTGGAACAAAAATATTTAAAAGTTTTCATTTTTGGCTTACATTTTGAATAAGGATTTTTATATTATGAATTTTGTGTGAATAAATATTTGTTACATATGGTGGCACATTTTTTACCAGACCTCCTGACAAGAAACTGAGATTTCCAATGCACTGAACCCCCCAAACCCGCCTCAACCCGCCTAGTTAGTTATACATATGAACCCGCCTAGTTTAGCTTGGGTAATGAAAGAATTATCCAACAGTCAAGCTAATAATCTGGACGTGAGGAAATATCAAGTGTAGTCTTTAATAAACAAACTGTGAATTCATAAAATTTAATTTTATTAGTTTTCAGATACTGTAAGAACAGTCTAAATTTCTTGTTATGACATTCCGAAAATGTTTTGATGAGATCCTCCATTGACACAGTGAGAAATTCATCCTTTGTAAGGACTATCCTATACTCTTAAATGAGCAATGTTATCGTCCGTCCTTGAATGCTTGCTTTGTTTGCACAACGATCTCAAAAACGGCTCTGAGGATTTCCTTCAAAGTCTGAAAATAAGTAATTTATGGCTCAAAATTTAATAACGTAATAAAACTAATTTTAAAGTTGAAAAATTTTAACATTCGCCTTATGAGTTGCCAAAACAGCAATGAAATAAACAAGGAAAGTTTTAACAAATTAAGTAATTTGTTTGCAAATTAATAGCTGTTTGCAAAATACAACCATCTAGGGAGAATACAGCGTGTGGCATTAATATTGCATAGAGTAATAAAAAGATTTTTATTTATAAATTTTATGACACTGAAATATTTTATAGTAATTAGATGAATTGATAAACATGAAAAAACCGAGCAAGGCTCGGTCCACCAGGTACTATTTATTAAAAAAGAATTATTCTATGTATAAATTAATATAAAAAATCTTAATTTACGATATTAACCCTTTAGCGCCCAGTGTTGCCTTTTGGCAACGCCATGTTTCTGTCGATTTTTCTCTAAAATTATTTTGTTTGAACCTCAAAAGCCCTTTAGTTGCCTTTTGTCAACACCCTTTAGTTCAGAAAACGGCCACTAGATGGGAGTTTAGTCCAGTTGTCTTTGCATTAGAGAATTTTCTTCAGAGCGACCACATGGTTTGGAGGTTAGCGGTAAGTTGTGCTTTTTCAAGTGATCTTTTACTATAGTTCTAGACATTTCGTATTGTGGGAAAAAATATCTTATCAATCCTCAGTTATTCTAGTTTATGTTTCTAATAAGTTTTAGTAATTTAAGCGAGTATTTCCATAATTTATATGAGAAAATCGCAGTGTTGCCAAAAAGCAACTATGCGCGGATTTGACATTAAATTTCACTAGTTAAATTCAGTTTTTCCATGTAACCCCATGCTAATATTAAATTCATTTACAGCAAATATTTTGTGTTAATTATATGTTTTTTGGCCATTTTGTACAATACATGATCTAAACTTCACAATGGACCAAGAATATTTGGACGAAAAGGAAATAGAATGGTTTTTATTAATACCTGATGACAACGTGTCCGAAGTGGGGTACATAGGGGACATTGGCAACAATTTACAGTCCGATGTAACGTACCACAAGTGCCCGTAGTTGCTTTTAAGCAATAATTTTTCTTTTTAATCCTGTGAGAGAAAATTTGAAAAAAAAACAGTTTTAATGTGTTATTTAGACACAACAAACTAAAAAACTAATAAAAGAAAAATAGGGGAAAAAAATTTTTCTCGGTGCATCATGATTTGGGTTTCAAAGGGTTGATGAAACTAGCCTGACACGACTCACCGACTCCTGTGGCATTGAGCTTTTGCTGGAAGTCATCGAAGCACTCTCCGTAGGCCTTCTTGGCTGCGTCGGCGATGCCCGGGCCGAAGTGCTTCATCCACTTCCCCTTGCCACAGCACGACTGCGGGAGTCAGACAAGTTGTTTATATACTCTTTGAATACAGGATCAGTAATGTACTCTTGAAATTTAATACATCATGATATTAATAAAATAAAGTAAACACTGACATATTCTTTTTTCATTAACTATTGTAATTCTATGAATTAAAATTTTTATCTTAATTCATACTACGGTTCATTTTTTATACTTCGAATGATAGTAAGGCTGACATTATCCCAGTGGGATCCTAACTGGCTTATGCTAGTTTTCAGTTCCCCACCAGGGGAGGCTGGGCTTGATGGCAGGGTGCGCGGGGCTATACTGGCGACCAAGATGAGGACCACCTGATCCCTTGAGGCCGTGTTCCAACATCCATTGGATAAAGGTATACCTTTGCCCACCCAGTCTAAGCTTGGCCGAACCTATTCCATCTATACCTATTCCTTTTTCCTTTTACTTCCCTTGTATTAATCTACCAAAGGCTGAGAGCCTAAAGGAAAATCAAAGGGAAGCTTCCTTTCTTTTCCGGTAGGTGTACAAAAAGACAAAATAATGGCTGACGTACCCCACAGGATTTTCCTATGGGGTGGGGAAACCCAGGCTACCAAATCCCCCCTCCAAAAAAGGCTGCTATTGGGTTTAAACTGTCTCCCATCAAAATCTATCATCTCCAAATTAATTTAACCAATTCTTGAAAAAGTCTGTATCCGTCTGCATCTGAGAGATGTTGCAAGTTTTTTTTTAATTTATCAACAAAATTAAAATATACTTAGAAGTTAGCTGAGCTATAAAATAATAAAGTGCTTCACTGCTGACCTTCCCGTGATGGTGTTTACACTTGAGAAACTTTTCTGCCTCATCGTCGTCCGCAGAGAGATCCCGACGAACCCTGAGAGAGAGGTCCAGGTCCAAGTCTTCTGTTTGGTCTGCTAAGATTTCATCTGTAAACAACAGTGCGGATTTACTTTACATAGTCTAATATTGAGAGGGAAACTGGGAAACATATAGAGCTGATTTTTAAAGAGTTTTTAAGGCATCCATAATACACATTAGAAATCTTGGGTCTTTGATAAAGACTAATTGTGCATGTATACTTCCTCCCAACCTCCTTCCTCATTTTTTTCCATGCCAACTTGCTTGTGACTTGAGGTTGGACATACGGTTGGTCGAGCGCTAACCCCCTTTATGCTCCCCAACACCCATTGGTTAAGCCCAGCAGTTTAACCGACTGTTCAAACATGTATGTAATACTTTTATTTTATTACACTGGCCTTTTATGGAAATCCAAAAACATGATTAAGAAGCCAAAAATGAGCTTTAAGGAAAATTGACAGCATGCACATCACCCAGGCCAAAAAAATGAAATCAATATTGTATACGGCCTAGAATAAATCAGTTTTCACAAATGATTAGTTTTGAAGATAATCCAATAAATGCAATTTTCTACATGGGTTATTTCTGGCAATTTATGGGTAGTATTTCTGTTTGCTCGTTATTCCTTAACAATTTACCACACAGCCCCTAAATGTGGAAAGCCTAAAATTTGTAGAAAAACAAAAACTGTCACTGACCATGTATACATGGTTTGCCTTTTAAGACAGTGTAGTTAATTTCAGTTAATTTCAGAATGTTTAAAACTAATATTTTGTCCAAGGATTTTGGAATTTTGAAGTTTTTTTTAAAGGAAATATATATTGTTTTGTTAATGTCTATCTTGCACCAAACATCACTCCCGTGACACTTAAAATTTTGATATCATATTTGGTTTCAAAAAATTAGCTTTGATAAATTGTTAATAAGAATGTAAAGGAAATCATTTGCCTATACTTATACCATATAATTTATATCCACAAGAAGTGTTCAATAGAATTTTTTAAATTATCTCAGAAACTTTTTAAAATAAAAACGGGAATAAAAGTAATTAAATATTTTTATTTGAAATTATTTAATGATAATTCATATTTTATTTATTACTCTGACATTACCAGAGTCTAGGCCTACAGAAGCATAGCTAGGTCTAATTATCAATTGTATCTTTTAGCCTTAGTCTTTGAAAATACTGAGTTATTATTTTCATCCTCGTGAAACCATGAATAAAATTTCTTAAAGAAAAATAAATTAGTTATCTAATTTATATGTTTATAATTAAAATAAAACTTGAAATACATAATTTATTAGAAATCTATGACAGCAGGAAGATTATTATTCTCCATAATGTTGGCAAATCTTTCTCATTTCAATTCAAGGAAGTAGTCCAGTAAATCTGCGCAAAAAACACCCTTAACCTAGAACAAATTGCAACACGAGCGTTTTTGGTGGAAATCTGTCCAAAAAAATGTGCTTTTTAACATATCCAAAATCGGACAAAATCGGTCCATGGGAAACTCCCTAAAATTACGTTTCAAAATGGCGGATTACAATGGAAAAATTTAAAATTAAGTTTTATTCTTAGTTTTCAACTACATCTCTAGAGATATAAAATTAGAAATGCTACAGAAAACCGTTAGGGGGGTAATACTTCATTGTCATAGGATTTTAAATTTTGGCCGCCATCTTGGATCCGCCATATTGGATTCAATTATTTTTTTTCAAATACAAAGGTGGTCATCTGACACATCATTTAGAACTAGATTTTAACGCTGATTCCAATGATGAAATCCGTTTTCAAAAATCTGTTTTTGTTTTTAAGATATAACGAATTTATTTTTTAAAATTTTTTAAAATTTGTTAAAATGCTCACCAGCTTAGACCAAACTGCAACACAACATTTTTTCATGAAAATATAACAAAAAAAAATACTTATTCAAACATATCCAAAATCTAACAAAATCAGTCTACGGGAACGCCCCAAAAATCACGTTTCAAAATGGCGGCTTTTTTTTAACATTGGAAAGTTTTTGAAAAAAGCCACTCGGCTGCATTTTTTACCTACATTTAACAAGATATTGAGTTGAGACCACCGCCAATAATTTTTGAGTGGCTAGTCGTGCATTTTGTCTAGGTAAAAATTTTTGGCCGCCATCTTGGATCCGCCATTTTGGATTTCAAATATTTTTTTCAAAAGTAAAGATCGTCATATGACACATCATTTAAGACTAGATTTTTACGCTAATTACAATCCTGAAGTCCGTTTCCAAAAATCTTGTTTCGTTATTTAAATATAACAAATTTATTATTTTATTTTTTAAATTGTTAAAAAACTCATAATTTTAAACCAAATTTCAGCACAATCGTTTTTTAATGGAAATCTGCTAAAGAAATACTTATTCCGACACATCCAATATCGGACAAAAACGGTCTACGGGAGAACCAAAAAAATCACGTTTCAAAATGGCGGCTTCTCCGGATATCGTTTATCAAAAACTTAAGCTCATCTTTTCTTCGTCTACGTTTCCAGAGATATTGATCAGGAACCACAGGCAATATTTGTTGAGTGGCTGTAACTGCATTTTGACGAGGTAATAACTTTAAACTGCCATCTTGGATCCGCCATTATAAAATGAGGCAAGTTATTTCAAATATGAAGTTAGTATTGTGACCCATTATTTCAAACTAAATTTTTACGCTGAATTCAATGCCGTAACCCGTTTTTTACTATAGTGTTTAGTTTTCAAGATATTGACATGTTTCTAATGAATATCTCAAAAAACCTGAATTTTTCAAAAAATAAGTTGTACAGCTAAAAACGGGTTGCGGCATTGAATTTGCCGTAAAAAGCTAGTTTAAAATTATGGGTCACAATACCAACTTCATATTTTAAATAACTTGCCTCATTCGAAAATGGCGGATCCAATATGGCGGCCAAAAAAATTACATCGGTGAAAGTTAAGTGTAAAGCACTCAACAATGACTGGTGGTGGTTATTCGTCACTATCTAGCATTATTTTGTGGTTATGGGCCTATTTTATCAATTTGTAATGTTTAAATTGGTTGAAAATAAATTAATTAAAAGTACCCATATCTCGAGAATTAATTGATGTATTAAAAAACAGATTGCGGTATTGTAATCAGTGAAAAAATACAATTTGAAATGATGGGTCACAACACCACTTTTACATTTAGAAAATTTATTTTGGATCCAATACAGCGGATCCAAGATGGCGGCCAAAATTGAGTACCCTCTCAAAATTAAGTATTAACTACCCAATAATGATTGGGGGTGGTGTAAAATTGATATTAGAAAAAATATAGGAAAAAGTTAGGGGGGGCTATTATGGGACACCCGGTATATATATAATTTATTTATTTATGTATGTATTTATTTATTTATATAATATGAAATAAAGGTCGTTTCGGTGTTGTTTTTGTGTAAGTTGTTTCAGGTAAATGCAAAACCTTCTGAGGGGAATAGGCTGAAATTTCGCACCAAGGTATATCATCTACCCAGGCAAAACATGGGTCTACCCAGGTCCTTAATTATTTATATAATCCTTAATATTTGATTTTATATAATTTGGTCATAGCAGTTACCATAGCAAAACTGGGTTGACAAGGATTAAGAATTTCTAAACAGAACTAAAATACTTGTAGTGGTTTAAAAAAATCCAATGTTTTCCGTAAATATTGGAAAACATCTCTAAAGTGGCCGCCTTTTGAAACGGCTAGAGATAATTTAGTTCAGTTTTCCTCAAAATGTTCCATTCAGCAGGACCTGTAAAATGATATAAAACGTGGTATAGGTTTACATAACAATATTGTGATATTTTTACCCTTGGCCTTAATTTGTGGAACACCCTGTAGATAAATCGTGATGAACACATTTTCAATGAATTCTACATATCTGAGTTAGTGGAGGACAATTCTGTTTAGCATTCCTGGATTACACAGTTTCCCCTTTAAAATAGGTAAATGGTTGGTTTTATTGATACCCTATAATAAGCTTTAAATGTGACACAAAAAATAGTTACCAAAAAATTAGTAAAAACAATATAACTCACTCCAAACTTGTCCGATTTTAATGATCAATGGCTCAAATGAAAGCTGATAGCTCACTGAGTGTTTTGAAACCATTCAAACCTATATTCCTTTAACAAAACTGGAGATACCCGTCCTTAACTAAATTAAAAATTCTGAAAAAAAATATTTTTATGTCGATTAAAGGTCCATAACTCGCATCTAACTCAACCTATTTAAATAGTTAAGAGCTTAAATTAAAGCCAGTAATGTACTGAGTTAATTAAGACCTTAATTAGGCCTGAGTCTCTGATAAATTTGGAGATATAAGACTTTAAGTGGTGACAAATTTCGAAAGTTAGAAGAATTTGAGTTGTATTATGGATCATAACTCCATTTATATTAGTCAGATTTCGATTAGTCATAGCTCATATGAAAGCTTATACTTTACCGAGTAATTTGACACCAGAAGAAACTTTTTAACTCATTTCAAACCTGAGATATAAATCTTTAACAAAAAACAAATTAAAAAAAATCAATTTTCATGTAGCATTTAGCTTTATAGCTCGTTTCTCACTTGTCCGATTTTAGTGATCAATAGCCCAAATAAAAGCCAAAAAATCACTGATCATTTCAAGATCAAAACGAACTGAAAGCCTTGCTTGGTTCCTGAGATATAAGAAAAATAATCGTAAAAATGTTATTATTTATTAGGCCCCATAAGAAATGTACAGGGAAGAATTTTATTTTGAGCATATCTTAAACACGAATCGATATTTTTGAAGACGGACTTCAGCATTGAAATCAGCGTAAAAATCTAGTTCTAAATTATGTGTCACACGACCACTTTTACATTTGAAAAATATAAAATAAATCCAATATGGCGGATCCAAGATGGCGGCCAAAAATTTTTACCCTGTCAAAATGCACTTCTAGCCACTCAAAAATTATTGGCCGTGGTCCCAACTCAATATCTTGTTAAATGTAGATAAAAAATGCAACCGAGTGGCTTTTTTCAAAAACTTTCCAATGTTAAAAAAAGCCGCCATTTTGAAACGTGATTTTAAGGGGTTTCCCATGGTCCGATTTTGTCCGATTTTGGATATGTTAATATGCACATTTTTTTAAGCAGAATACTGCCAAAAACGCTCGTGTTGCAATTTGTTCTAGGTTAAACAGTATTTTTACTGGACTAAAGTGTCACTGTGATTCGAAAATAAAAATGGAAAAACGTTGCTACAATTGATAGGTCACCTGGAAAACGTTTGAGCTCAATTTTAATTCAGCCGGCCAGCTGCGGCCTGCAGCCATTAGGCCAGGTTTGCCGTCGTTAGGCAGCGCGATAACGGTTGTGGCGCCCCAGGCTTGTAATTGCTGCGGACGAGATCAAAATTGGGCCGCGAGCCTCGGTCAAGGCCCTCGACCCTGACTTCCGCGTCATCGCTGTATGCGATTATCGAGTTTAAAAGTAATAGAATTCTTTCGATTTGATTATTTTTAAGGGTCGATTAAATAATCGTTTGATTAAATCGATTATTGTTCTCGTTTACCGTTTACCACCTCGATTCTCGCGATTCTTTGCAGTTTACTGGTTTCTTCATGTTAGTCCTTCATTTCATGGATAATAACTAAAACAATATAATGTTAAACATTTTGAAAAATAGAAGCCTAATTTTTAAGTAAAAATATTCCAATCGTTTATCAAATAAAGTAATTCTTATAAACGTTAAAGAAGCAGAAAGAATTATTGTAGGAAAAGGACTGATTTGAAAGAATCGATTATTGAGGGAAACATCTAGCACAAGAATCTATTGATACATTCTTTTGAAGTTGATTATTGCATAATTAATTAAATCATCGGCTAGGTAGGGGAGGTTCTGACAGCGGAACGAGGAATAAAGAGAAGAAGTTGGGGCAGCTCCCTTCCGTAAACAACATCGGTTTCAAGCGCCAAGTCTTGGTCGTGGCTTTTAACCCCGCTACATTAAAACATCAGCACTTTTTAAGTTACTACAAGAAAAATAATTATTGGTGCTAACAAACTGTGGAAAAGACGATCAATACGGCAGTTCATAATCCAAATGCAAGATGACAAGCCAAATACATAATTGTAAATTTCGCAACTGGCCGAGGTGCGAACGCTATTTTTCACCACACTACACAATGAAATTCACCCTATTGTATGTAACATAAAAATCTGATAATTAATTTATTGGTTTTTTTAATTCTTTATTGCGTGAAATAATTACATTAACTGTGTTGGCTCGTGTCTTCACCTTCGCTGGTGAGCTAGTCTAATTAGACTAACAATTCAGAAACAATAGAATTATCCTGCCCAGACCTGTCGCCTCGTGTGACAACCTCCGAGGCGTGAAGGACGGTTGTCCCGGGAGGAAGTCCTCTTGGTCGACAGCGCAGAGGACAAGATTCCGCCAAGCGCGACAAACGTCGCTGAAAACCGTCTAATCACCGTCCTTGTTTCGTAAGAGAGATTAAATTGACTAATTTGTGTGGTTAATTGATTTTTAACGTTATCGAGATTTCTGATAGAAGTGTACTCTACATACCAAGAGGTAAAGATTAATTTGCGACTTATTCAGTTTATCCTGACAGAATCAGCCAGTCTTGTCAATAACGAGGCTACCATCTCACCCATCAAAATACCCCCATCAAAATACGCACGTTTACATTTGCCCGTTTCCGTTTACGTTTGCATTAAATAGCAACGTATTTTCGAATTTAAGATTCATTAAATTACTCAACACAAACAATACAGTGGCATTTAGCTTGTCCTTGAAAACCAGCGAGCACTTTTAAACCATTAAAATACGCACCAGTGGGCTTCGGAGTTTGATTTCAGTAAAAGTATAAATAGAGGCAATTATACTTTTTGAACGATTTTTTTGCTTCTAGAAGCGCACAAGACGGCGTCGACGTCGGCGTCGTCGGAACTAAGATAATTAATTAACTTACTGCTTAGTTAAGGTGTTCCTACTCATCCATGGAAGTATTTTTGACTGTGGACAGTTTGTTACGTCAAACGGATGGACTATGGTGTCTGAGATAAAAAACAAAATATCTGATAAAGTAAAGAAAGAAAACAATAATGAAGAGATGCGTATTTTTGGGGGAGTATATAAAAAGACTTAAGAAATCTGTTTATCTGTAATAATCCCGATTATTTGACAATCACTCTCAAAACTCTATCAAAAATTAGCTCTTAACCTAAAAAACTTACAAAGTATTTGAAACTAGATGTTAAAACCGGTTTTAACTTTGGAAATCTATTTAACTTAGTATTTAATGACATTAGTTATAATACTTATAACAGGATATCTATTCTGTTAGTTAAATAATTTTGACACGAATAAAATTCATTTATTTATTACAAGTAAGGTAACTTTTTTACATTTTACTAAAAAAACCTTAGGTTTTTTTACTCATTCAGTATATTTAAATGAGTGGTCATACGATGTGAGTTGTTGATATTGGAGTTGGTTGGACAAACCCCCCCCCCCAAAACAATTTTGGAGGGTTGAGCCTTGATGATGACAGCAAGAAATTATTATTTTTGTATCTTTTAAGTAGTTAAAATGTGTTCTGGTGATTCTTACTCGATTTAAATGTGAATTGCCGAACACAGAAAATCCTCAATTTTAATTGACGGATGGCATTTTTTTATTTTTTTATTGCCACCATTTTGGACTGGAGCATGATATCGACCTCCGGTTTGCGGAATTGTGTTTCTTTTTACAAGCCCTTTAAAATAAGCAGTCACACAATGGGGGTTTACATTTAAAATTTTTTGGCTACCCCCCCCCCCCAAATCTAATTTTGGGGGCAGGGGCAGAAATGACATGTATTTCAAAAACTAGTGTTTTTTTGGTACCAAAATGTATGCAAAATATCGTTTTGATATCTGGCTTACTTTAAAAGATATAAAACCGGTCTGAGACTTTAGGGACACACAGTACATGTGTGTGATGTTTCAAGTGTTTTAAGAACAATTGACAGCGTTGAAATTTCACCTTTTCAAAGAAAATTGAACATACAGCTCTGCAGCAAATTTACCAAGGTGAGAGAAGCCCAAAATACAGTAGAATAGGTTTGGTAGAATTTGGTGTTATGCCAAAGATTCAAACCAGATTGTTTGAACTTTGTAGTACAATATTTTACTGTAGTGATGGACGCTGGCGCTGCCTAAAAATATGAAAGCATATTGATCATAAAAATCTCCAATTACTGTAACTTTGTTTTTACCTGAAGCTAAAATGACCATTGTAGTTTCTTAAGAATTTTCAAACCTGTTTAACTTTAATTTAATGAATTTACATCGAATTTTGACAGTTTTCCTATCCAAATTAGTTTTAAAACTAAATTTTGAAAATGATGTCACCTTAGCGTTTAGGTGACCCCCCCCCCCCCTCCATGCACATCATCCTACCGCCATTTACATTCTAACCCACCCCCCTCTATTTTTAGACGACGTAAGTTATGGGCGACCCCTTGTATAGCATTTTTATTTTGACACACAATAGTTATAAAAAGTTGCAATCTTTTTTTAACAAGGATACGACATATGATTTTTATGATTCCAGTTTATAGGCCTACTGTATAATTTCCAGTCGTATTTGCTTTTTGTCGTTTGCTATGATGTTTCCTGCCAGTTGACGTTATAACAAGACTGCTTCCTGTTTTGTATTTACTGTTTTAGCTCATATGTTATTGGAATCATCGTTAAAAAATATTCGTTTAAATAAATCCTCAATCTACTTATTTTACCATAGTTTATCTATGTTTATCTACCTAATGATCCTTGCTTACTGTCACAACACACAACATGACACACAAACTAACATGGTTACACACAAACTCTAATCTAAATAATAGAAAAATTAATTACAAGTCAAATTTTACAAAGAAATTAAAAACATTATTTTCTATGGATTCCCCCACAATTTGAATGATGGTGAAGAATTTGTAGATAGTAAATAGCTTTTATAGTAACGATATTTTAGAATCCATGATAATAGCCCCTGAGCCGCAATTTATATGTAAGACTATACTACTTACGTCAAAACAGCTCAAAATAATATTCTTGCGAAATCAGGACATATGTTTCGGGGTTAATACCCCATCTTCAGCTTGTCAAAAATATGAAGTATTCCCATAATATTTTATGGTTGTCATTAATTAAAACAACACATACAGAACATGTTTACATACACTATACAACGAAAATATGTAGTGGGTATGTAGTGTCTTTTCGATGTATAGTGTATGTAAAGATGTCCTGTATGTGTTGTTTTAACTAATGACAACCATAAAATATTATGGGAATACTTCATATTTTTGACAAGCTGAAGATGGGGTATTAACCCCGAAACATATGTCCTGATTTCGCAAGAATATTATTTTGAGCTGTTTTGACGTAAGTAGTATAGTCTTACATAACGATATTTTTACACGAATTAACTCCCAAGTGAGTTAATTTTACTTATAGATACTGTAGCTACTTAAACACAATATCCATCAGTCGGTAAAAGAGTTGGTGGTTGTATTTATTGTTGAAGTGATATGTGAACGAGTGACGCAAAATTGAATTCAGGTACAAAACTCTCAGAAAATATATCAGGGTCAACTTTTGGAAGGGAATATTTTTATTATACACTAGTTTATAAATCTTGTACATGATAATGAGTTATCGTTTCACAGTGGCGTCACTCGAGATCGGCTGGACGGATTTTAACGTTTATGGTGTCAAATTAAAGGCATTTTTATGTAGAATTGCCAATACGTCTCAACATTTTAAGAAAGCACATCACTTTAAGTAAAGCAAAGGGCTGAATTTTTGGAACAGTGGCAGTGTTCGTCCACAATAAATCAAACTCAATAAATTTTGTTTTCAAATAAACCTATCATGAACATGATTTTTGAAATAGTTCCTAAAACCAACCACAGTCTACAGCACTTTTATAAAATAGTTTCCAAGTGAAGCTACAAACACCATAACCTTATAAAAAGTCATAAATCCTTGAACAAAAAACATTTGCCCTTACAAACAGCGCTCGTTTTAGAGTGTAAGATTATTCTGTAAAAGTTAAGAATCCGTCTCCACCGTTAAAATAGCCGTTTAAAAACGACGTTTTTCGATATTTACATTAATCACACGATAATTACATTATCACGATTAATAACACGATGATTGATCGCATTATTTTGCTATTACATAAATTACGATAGCATTTCGATAAAGTAATCGAAACGTTAATGTCAAGAATTGATATTTATCTGCATGATTACTGAAGTTGGAATTCGATATGCAGCCTATCTTATCTTCTTTCCTACCTTGGTACTGTAATGTAAACGTAAGCAACATATCACAAACTATACTTTTAACTGACATGATCAAACCTGAACAGTCAAACTATAAAAATAAAACGTATTAAGATATATTCTAACGTTATCAACATATCATATCATAACTATATGAATACTTTTAACTAACATGAAAACTCAAAACCTACTTCACGTCGTTCGCCATCTTACATTTGATTCGTTGTCAGTTGTTGTCAGTGTTACGCTTTACTAATTCGTGGTCTACCTGCAATTGAGTATGCTGATAGATTCACTTATAAGTTAGCTTTACTAAATAATATTTTGGAATTTTCGAAACATGAACCTTTTCTCGGTGATTTGGCCGTTTTACAACCACGTTGATAACATCGCCATGTATACCGTATCCATCGCTTGTCACTTACAAGAAGTTATTGTTGTTGATAAAAACAATGATACATAGGTTTTTCAAAGAATTCGATTAAATATATATAACCGGAAAATATCGATTTTAAACACTGATTTTAACGGTGGAGACGGATTCTAAAGTTTAGCCGATTATTCCTTAGAAACTCGACTGAAGGATAATAATTTTTTTTGTTTCCTTTACATGTCTCAATATTGTAGAGTTTAGTTATTTGTAGTTTCTAATCAAATATTATTGCAGTGGTGCTGAGTAAAGTTTTGCCTGCCTTTGCCATTGTATATTCTTTTTTGCTATTAAATCTTTGAGTCTATTTTTGAACTAGATCTAAATTTTGTCGTTTTCAACTTTGCCTCAACATTATAGTTGTTTTACTATTTTCTTTGCGTTATCAAAATACGTTATGTTCTCTATTTTGCAAATGTTTAAATTTGTTATTGCCTTGTTGTTGTATCCTGGTTTTTGATTTGAACATGTTATAGTAAGTTATTTATTCTATTTCCTATGCTCTTTCTCTTTATATATGTATTATTGCTCATTAGTGATGTTTGATATACTGTTGAACTGTCATACCACCTATTGTATTATTGTTTATATGTATTGGCATTGCCGTTGATAATAAATAAATAATGGACAAGTGAGTGCTTACTGAAGTGGGGGTCCTGGAAGTCGTAGCCGTAGGCGGCGGCCGCCAGGAGCGCCAGGAGCGGCAGGATGGGCAGGACGGTCCGCGCGGCAGTCAACATGGTCGCTGTGCGCCCGGGCCCGGCCCCCAGTATATATACCGCTGCCGGGGTCACCAAACCGGCCCCGCCGCCGCCGCTCGCGGCCGCCGCAGAATTTATTTTATTATTAGTCTAGAGGGCTTTTTAGAAGTAAATGGGCTTGTTGAAATTTATATCTGCTCGGGTTGCAAATAGTAGGAGGTGAACATAAAACGAACCTATATAGGTCAATTCTGTTATCATTACCAAATACCAAACCGTAAGTTTGAATTTTTTGACATTGAGTCGTAGAGGTTAACTTTTCGTATTTTATTTACTGAAATGCAATAAAATGAATCTTGGTGTAAATTAAGTGTCGATCTATTGAGATGGTCAGCTGGTTTTAGGGTTGAAATTTTAAAGTTAAATAACTTTTAGGCCTTTTAAACAATTTTATTAGCGAGCACGATTTAATCCGTTGCCTCTATGCAACATTATTCAAAATAATTTAAAAATTAATGTTTTATGTGTAAAGAAAATATAACTCAATCAATAAATGGTAAAAATTAAAAATAATTGAAAATTTTATATATAATCAAAACGTAAGTAACCGAATTAATTTTACCGTAAATTTTTAACACTGTAGTACCTGGTGGACCGAGCCTTGTTCGATATTATTTTATATTTACCAGTTCATCAAACTGCCATCAAACAATTAAAAATATTAAGGTAAAAGTACACTTTTTTATTGCTCTGTGCATTTTTTATCCCACACGCTGTGTTTTTCTACATATGACTGTAGTTTGCAAACAGTTATGATTACTTACTTGATTTGTTTACCGTTTCCTTGTTTATTTCGTTGCAATCATGGCGCAACTCATAAGGCCAATGTTATAACTTTAAAATTAATTTTATTACGTTTTAGATTTTCTCAGGCCAATTAATTAATCAGCATAAAACACGTTTCAAAGTCATAAATTACTTATTTCCAGACTTTGAAGGAAATCATATCAGATTTTCGGCATCCGTACAAAGATGCCGAAAATTGTACGGATGCCGTACAATTTTCCCCCTCCTAACCCTAATTTCTTCCTGCGCCTACGTTTAACCGTGCCCAGACATAAAAAATTCCAAAAAAACATCGTAGAAACAAAAAATATTTCTTTTAATTTGGGAAATCTCTTGGTGGTAGTACAGGAGTCACTAAATCTCTCGGTAATTTCATGCTAACTCGATCATTTCGCGGCCTATAGTTTTTCAGACACGACTAAACAGTAAAATCAAGTCTCTATAGGTCCTATTGCGTCCTTAAGTATTTCGGTCTTACAATATATGGAGAATCCTAGTCATGTCGTGACGCAAGACGCTAGACAAATTTCTTGATTCGTTCGTGGCCGGAAAATATCTCGTTTTTATCGTAGCCAAGAAAAAAAAAGTTTTGCAGCCTTTCTCTATAAGTTGTTAAGTCATATTGTGGCGGTGAAATCTCTGCAGATCTCTCGTTGTTCAGTGGCTGGAAACATTCGTTGTTCAAGTTCCACCGCCGCCAAAACTCTCGACGTATTACCGCGTCAAATCTCCACAAGGCCAAATCCTAATTATTTTGACTGGGCATATTGCAAATAGATATAATTTAGATTTGCCTATATAATAATATTATTATATACAATATCAAAAGACCCAAAGACCTATATTATATCGATTCTTTCGCAGTTAAAACAATAAACAACTTTCGTCGAAACGTAAGCCAACCATAACCTATCGCTAACAGATAATTTCATGCACGGGTTTATCTCGGCATCACAAAAATATCTCGGTTGTATTTTGGCCGGCAAACCGTGGTCGTGTCATTGCAGTCGAATCTCTTGGCCTTTTCATGGTTGTCAAATCTCCGTTGTATTTATTTGTAAACAAATGGATTTATTTTATGGATTTTTGTGTTTTTTTGTGTTTTTTCGAGGATCAATACCGCGATATTACTGACGTTGCCTAAATCCTCGTTCCATAGTTCAACAATAACATCTCGGTTTAAAAGTCTCAAGATCATTGCACAGTCCTAAAATCTAAAATATTTTTCAACTAATTTGGTGCCTAACAAATATTTTAAGGTGATGAGGGTTGAAATAAGTTGAAGTTATTCAAAGCCAATCATGGCAAGTGCAGTTTTGTAACATTTGCGATGAGGCACAAAAAGTAATCGCACACTTTTCCGAAGGTAGCAAATTGCGAAACTCGTGAACTGGCATGAAAAACAATTGCGCGTATCCACCGGTTATGATTAAACAATGAGGATAACTTTTCAGAAAGAGTGTCGGCGACAAGTTGTGCTTATAGGCTATTATTGGCCGGTTGGCCGCAATAGCCAGCTGCAAATTGCGTTTTTGGCCATTGATTCCATTTCTAAAATAATTCGGACCCCTCCCGAAAATAATTATTTTTTCGCAGGAGATCATATATGAAACTCTACCAAAAAGCGAATTTGCTAAGTAAATTAGATACCGTAAAGAAAATTTACTTAGGAGGGAGATGGGGGAATTCTACGGGTTGAGCACTCATAACCAATCTAAGTACCATAGCAACTTATTTAAATCTGATCTAACGATTTTGTTAAAAATGTAATGGTTTTTAGTGCTTAAAGTGACAAATATAATGACAATACCTGCATGTCTGTAAAATTCCGGTTCAGAAGTTATGGGAGTTTAGGTGTTAAAAAATTCATATTTTTCAATTTTCACAAAATGTAATCTATAAAGAAAACATTCTTGCAACTATTAAATTTGGCTTGGAAAAATGAATAATCCAGTATTTTGAGTTATTAGTCTACCTTAACTGGTTGCGGAGATAATTGATATTTTCGTTTGGCATGCAGTGAACGCAGGTACTGTCTAATGTTATTCCTATGACAAATATTCAAAAACCGATATCTCCGTTAATTGCTAACCGATTTCGATAAAATTTGGTATGTACTTGTGGGATAATTGTAAATTTATTTTATTTTATTGTGGATTTTCTTGCTTTAAGGGAGAAAGTATGTGTCAGGTTGATGATACCATTTATTTCAACTCCTAATTGTTTTTATAAACAAAGTTTGGCCGCCATTGGTATATTTTTCAATGAGGAAAAGATGAAGAGAGGGAAAAAGGATGAAGTCTTGTCTTATGCCTCGAACGTGCTCAATTGGGACGAGGCGGGAGTGTAAGTGTACGTGTGTAAGTGTGAAGGAAAAGGGTTGGCAGAGAGTGAAGAAAGAAGAGAGGGAAGATGGTAAGAGGAAAAGGGAAGGAGAGATGAAGGAAAGGAACCAAAAGGATGATTAAAAGAGGGGATGTAAGAAAAAGGGGATTAATTAATTTTAAAATCAATTAATTATCTCGGCAAAGATCAGTCTAACTAAACGGTAGGCCTCAATAAAACACTAAATATACTGAACTTTACATTTAAATTGTCCCTCGGTTGAGGGAAGAAATATGAACCGTATAGATTGGGAGGGGTTAAGGTACTATTTAGGTGAATTCACATATTTTATCCTGCGCATTGTTAAACAATTAAAGTTTTGGTATTTTTCTTTCGGCCCCTGTTTATTTATTGTTACATTAAAAAAGTGTTAAAGGCAATGTGTTCTTTATAAAGTACTAGCAGCTGCTCATGGCTTCGCTCACGATAAAAATTACAGCTGATCTTTTCAGTATTTGAATGTTTACACCCTTATAAAATGTTACCATTGAAACTGAGGACATTCACGGGGCGTAGCCCAAGGGAATCTTAAGGAAGTAAATAGGCCTATATGTTTCCCAGGTTCAAGATCTACCTCTGTGTGAAATTTCAACCCAGTCGGTTCAGTATTTTTCGCGTTCACTTGCCACATACATACATACATACATACAGAAACCACCTCTTCTTTATAATAGTATGGATGGATAGATATTACAAAATCACAGCAATGTGTACGCTTTTTTCATTCACATGCTAACCATAATTAATTTGGATTCAATGTTCGTTTGATCCAACTTTTGACCACTGGGTGGTCTCTAGTTAGAATAAATACATGCTGCATATAGCTCTATATTTAAGAATTAGTCTATCTATAACTTGTCATGAGTGACAAGTTGTTAAGTTTTGTCAGTCGTCAGTCTTGTACATTCAATAAGTCAGTTTACCAAAAGCATGATTCCAGGTAAAGATCTGGACTTAAAGAAGTAATGTGTAAAACTCACTCATAAGTTATGTAAGTTTGACTATTATTTTACAGAATGGATGGAAAAATAACCTATTACAGCCATTCTTAATCCTGGTTTCCCTCATAATCAACTCATGTAAAAACTGAAACTTAAGGTCTGAGTCATTTGAAATTTCTGTCGTTACACAATCCACTTAAAGATTAATTAAAGTTACATCATCTCTTGTAATTGTTTTGTTATTTCCGTGCATTTGTGGGTACACTAATGGAAGAAAATAACACTCTTCTAATTCAGAAGCAAGAAATTTCACAGTTGATAACGACAGTATGTGACAATAGCTGGTTAGCAAAGTCATGGGTGACTGCCAATCCAGAAAATAACAGAACACAACTTTGACTACAAATAAAAAAATCTCAATGTATGAACGTAAAAGACCTTGACACACATGAGCAGAGGCCTACCTAAACTTTTGTTAGTATTAATACTACACAGAACATTTTAAATTAAGAAAACTTTTTAACAATAATTTTAAAAAACTAGTTTTTAAACTCCAAAAAATGGAGGGGAAGGGAGGAGGTTGTGGATACTTAAGTCTCTCAAAGAAGACAAAAGTAAAGTTAAATATTAGGAAGTAAAAATATTACCAAGAACTGAATTTTGACTTATATCACTTTTGACTGAACGTGTCAGTGCAATGGAAAACTTTAAAGTTCCGGCCAAATCATTAGGCGGGTGGCGAAAAATGGAAACTCCAGCTGTATAAATGACTTGATGATAAAGAAACCTCCGCTCCTCTACAGAGTTAAGTAGTTGAACATATCACCAACAGATAGAAGCACATTTACTTGGCTTTGTTTGGGGAACTTACTCAGCTGATTTGGAGAACATAAACAAAGAGCATAACTGTCTATAACTTCAGATGGCTAAATGATTGGCCAAAAACATATTTTGAACGCCAGCAGCGCACTCACTCACCCGCCTAATGATTTAGCCGGAATTCTAATTGTTTTCCATAAAGGTTAAAGTCACTTGATTTTGAAGAGAGTAGGTTTAGGTAAAATAATTAAAGTGTTTCCCTACACTGGTACCTTAGAAAGTGACTCCTAATAATGTTGATTTCCTATTTACTGTTGCCCAGAGTAATCAAATAAAATTATCTTTTCCTCATAATGCCTTTATAATATCATTTTGAACTTTAACACTAAGAAAATGCTATATCTGATGACTGCTGTAACCAAAAATATGATATCGTTCATGTTACATACACAATTATAATACTTGACCTTTCAGTCGATAATTGAAACACCACAAGAGACTCATGTAAGTGCATATAAGATTATTTTAGAAGTGTGCAGTAAAAGTAATAAAATAATCAAAAGTCAGAGGGGCAGTCGTGGTACCAAAAACATCCGTAATATGTGTGAATGCCCGAGATAAAAAGGATAAACCCAGATCTTGACCTATAGATGTGCTTGCTGATTTCCTTCTTAAATTTTATTTATTAGAGATCTTCTTTCAGTACCAAATGAACCCAAGTGACTGGAAGTATATTCATGCAGTCCCGTACCGATTCTGGTGCTGCTATTACACTAACTGTCTTAGGTGGGTAATGTTAATAACATTTCTTAGTACAAAATATATCTGATAAAGGATTGTTTTTAAATTTACTAATCGTAGAGTTTATTTTACATTTTCAATCCATTGTTGTGTTAATTTTTTATGATCTAAGTTTTTATTTTTATACTTTTATTCTGTTCTGTTATGGTGTAATTATGATGGGACACATGAATTGTACGTGTGTTGTTTGAATTCTAAAACAAACTAATTTCTTTGATATCATAGTGTGTAAGTTTTCTTCCTTTCCTAAAATTTCCTCAGTCCATCAAATCTTTTCCAGGGAACAATTACCCTACAAGCATCCTGCTCCTGACTTTGTTATTATTTTTTACATTTTTCATTTATAACTTGAAACATTAATTTCCTGTTTTATTTTGCTGAATTAGTTTTAGTGGAATATGTTGTTTTTCTTTCCCAGTTGTCAGCTTGGCGATTTCTATATCTGAAAGTAAGCCTCGATCTACGCAGGTGTGCAGACGAAACTCAGCTTTATCAGTTCAGTAAGTTATATTTAGACTTTAACAAGGGAATAGTTTGCTGGCTTTTGATTTAACTTAAAAGAGTCCTGACTGAAATAGTTTTGTTATGTAGGCTTTATATTTATGTATAAATTTAGTTAGAGTGGCTACAAACTAAACTGTTAAAACACATTTAATTCTTCTTCGTGGGTATTGCACACCTCAAATAAACAACATATTTTGTGCCACATAATCATACAATATACGTTAAAGAAACTTAAAGCATTTCTATTAATCAGTTTTGCCATTTTGAATAAATTATGTGTACCACTTAGTAGAATCAGACATTTGTTTAAATTTTAGATGCTGGTATCGTTTTTATTTTACTAGGCAATCGGAGGAAGGATACTGCACACTTCCCCCTCCACTGGAGAATGGACGCTTCTCTCCAAGTAGAAGTAGTAACAAATGTCCGTCGACGAAGTCCTCGCCGGCTTGTCAGATGATGCCGGGCACGCCCGTACCTCCCGACTGGCCGATCTTCAGCGCATGCAATCCCGGATACAAACTTGAAGGCGGTCAAGCGGTTTCTGTCTGCGTGCAGGGACGGTGGACCCCTCCTCTCCCAAGATGTGTGGGTGAGTTCGGAGTTCTGCTCAAATATTACTGATAGTGTCTAAATGTATTTTTAATTTAATAACTCCCTCTGGTCAACTATTTTGAAAGAAATCACTATAAATATACTAGGCATCAGGAAATTGTGATTCTCTAAAACTGAAACAGCTGGTCTGTACCTAGATGATTAAATTGGAGAAAGTCAGCAGTTTTGAAGTTTTGAGAGTCCCAATTTTGTAACACCTAAGATACAATCTACAGCTGACTCCCTCTTACCTGAAGGATCGAGACCCTTCCGGATAATGGTTTTCCAGTTAAACTGACATTCCCTGACCCTGGTCACGTTAAATTATAAATTAGAATTCATTTTCCTACTGCTGGATATTGGTGATTAATCGATGTTAAAATTTTTTACTTTTCCAATATCCTGTTCCTTTGTTTCTTATAAGCATTCTGCTAAATGTTTCGTGGGGATAGCCACATCTTCAGGCAGCATCACAAAGACTTGACATGAGTTTAAAATTGAAGCACCAACAACATGATACACTTAAACTTACAAAAATAATTACATTAACACAAGGCCGTAGCCAATGGGGGGGTTAGGGGATCAGAACCCCCCCCCCCCGAAATAGTAGAAATAGCATTGAAAATGTAGTAAATGGGGCTGAAACCCCCCCCCCCCCCCCCCGAAATAGCCGAAACCCCGCCAAAAACCTCCCGAGGAAACGTAGAGGGGCCCGGAAACAGTCCTAAAGGGTCGAAAATGATGATAAAGGCGGTGAAAAGCACATAAGTGACCAAAAAAAAAAGGTCACCACTTTTGCCGAGGTGGAAATCCACCTGCCGGCCCTGTCTCCAAACCCCCCCCCCCCCCCGAAAAAATTTCCTGGTTACGGCTTTGCCATTTACACATTACAAAAAAACAAATAAGACCGCTCATTGACTCCCGTTGTGGTGCGTTCACGCTACGATATCGTACCGGCGTCGACTCCATGCAGCAGAATGCTTATAAGGACGGGATATTGGAAAGGTAAACAATAATTTTTTACATTCATTAAATTATAGCTCTAATGCATTGGCATAAGCTAAAAATCTGATTTAGACGCGATTAATGGTCTATAATCTTTCTTTCCCATGAGAATCGTCGATAATTTACTGTCCATTTCTTACTAATAGTCAATCATCTTTATTCATCAAGAAGTACAAGGTACTACATTTAAATAGTGTCAAAAAGCTTAAACTAATACATTAGAAGCTCAAGCTAAACTTAATACATTCTTCCCTAATCACATTTCTGTGGAGGGCTGAGGAGGAGAAATTCCTCTGAGGAATAGATTGTCAAATCAACTAAATACTCCTTCATCTGTTTTTTAGCGAATTTCCCCCTATAGGGAAGTAGCTATTACCGTAGGCGGCATGGTGAGACTTAAGCCCGGGACCATGTTATTTTTTCGTTTTGAGGTCCCTAGAGCCCAAAAACAACGTTCTTCATTTTGGTATATATGTATATATATATATATATATATATATATATATATATATATATATATATATATATATGTGTCCGTAGGCACGATAACTCTCATAAAAAAACATTTGTAGCGATATTCATGACTTTAAGTTCGAAAACCAGCAAGATCGGTACACTCTAAGGTAGTTTTTTTGACTAAATAAAATTTATTTTCAAGATTTAACATATTTCTATTAATTTGATGTAAATTTAATGGTCAGAATTGAATTCAGCTTATAAAAATAAACAATATAGCATTTTGAATTATTACTCTACATCAATCGGTTACTGAGATATCGGATCTGCAAAATGCAGTACATTGTCTTTTGTTTTTTTTCTGAAGGGAAATAAACTGTCCCAATTCTGGTATGAAATACCCAAATTTTTCATTCAATTTCCCTAAAATGGGATTTTAAAAATAATAAAACAAACCACATGATTGAATTTAATTTGTTCATGTGATGGTTTGATTTGTTTTTATTTCTTGGATCTGAGTAGATTGATAATATGTTTGCTGACATTTATGTACTATAACAAGTATACATTTATTAAAAATTATCAGAATATGGATATGAATGATAAAATTTACTTAATTTAGATTAAAATTTACACAAAATATTCGAAACAACAACTTCCCTAACTTATATAGATTATGCCCACATATAAAAAAAAAATCCTTTAGAAATTAACTGAGCATGCAAGTTTGCTGCAACAAGTTTATTTAAATTTTAAGATAAATCATATGTTTGGATTCAATTTTTCCATATGACTATTTTATTTCTTTTTATTTTGACTGATTTGAAATCATTGATTGTATGTTTGCTTACATTTTTACACTATAACAAGGATACACTTATAAAAAAATGTTAGACTAATAATTATAAGAATAACAAAACGAATATTGCTGTGATTCCCATGATCATTTCCCCTTAGCCTATATCTAAAGCACTTGAATTGATATGTAATATACTTTTTGCATAGATTACATAAAATGTTTGAAACATTTTCCTGTACATAATTAAATAAGCTCCCATATAAAAAATTTATTCTTTAGAAATTCGCTGAGTACGCAGGTTTGCTGCGACGGGGGTATATTTTTAATTTAGTGGGATTTATTTCATTTTTTATTTTAACTGGAATTTTTTTAAGAAACTTTTCCCCAGCGTGAGATGGTTTTTTTCTCATATAACATAAATCTGTAATGCTTTTAGCTTTAATCATGTCGGCCAAGAAGGAGTCTACTGAAATTCTTCGGTTGGAATAATCTGTAATATAATTTACTGGTTTGATAATTGGATTATGTCCTCACCTCTTAAACTGAGGGTCACCAGGTAGAATCCTGACCAGAATCAAAACTTTGCCAAGTTGCCATTTGTCATTGGACTATGAATTGAATGAAAAACTGGGTGAGACCCAGGTTAAAGCTGGCGGTTTTGGAACTTTCCCAATCAAAATGTTAACCCTTGAGCGGGGCGCTTCACCGGTAAAACGCGAGCAAGCGCATGCGGAGTTTTACTCCGCAACACTAGATTGCACAAATTTAACCCATTTTACTTGTTTTATAACGAAATATTGTATTTAAATGTTGACAAACTTCATTAGCAATCACATTTCATCGTCGATTCAATTAAACGTTCAACTTAATAGGTATAATATTTCAATAAAAAATATTAAGTAATTTTCTAGTATAAAATATGTATTAATTATTATTTACATTTTTGGACTTTTCCTTTCGCTTCTTTTTTTCGAAAGCAAAAGGAAATGTCCAAAAATTAATAATAATTACAAATCCATTGCTATTATGAATTTTAAAAATAGGTACCAGTGTCTGTGTAACGGGAGAGGGCTTTCCGCAAACTGAGATGGCATCTCTGAATTGCATATAACGAGGTACCAAGTGGGGGGGTGGGGGGTATAAATAGCTTTAAAATATTCCTGGAATGAGGGGCATAAAGTACAAAGCCGGACACGACCGCCGACACCCATTATGTCTGTTTATTTTAACATAAAAAACACGTGCGGAGGAAAACTCCGTGTGCGCCCCGCTCGAGGGTTAAACAATGCCACTGGCATGCACACTGCTACAGAAATACAAAACAATATTGTAGTGGAATCTTAATCTGCTTACTTTTTATTATGGATTTATTTTAGTTAAATTTTAAGTTTGATTACAACTAGTTATTTTATTTTTTCCATTAGTCCACTTTTGATAAAATAATTGACTCCATACAGGAAAATTATGTTGACTTTGATTTCATTAAGATAATCTGAGTTTAATTTACTCAGAAGGATTTACAAATCACCAACACAACCCTGCCCCTATTGTGATGGTTGTAGATCAGGGTTGATAGCTGGTTCAACACCTTCGTCTTGAGCTTCATATAGCATTACAATAATCCCTAGAAAAGTTTTTGCACCAAAAATATGTCCTTACTTAAAAAAATGTTTTATATGTTTTTCAGTTGCTAGTTGCAGGCTGCCACCACAGCCAGCCAATGGGCACTGGATGGCTACAACACTGTGCAGAACATACGAGGAAGGTCTGAGTGCATGTAGAGACATTCCTGGCTCAGTAGTGCCAAACTCGTGGAGGCTCAAGTATACCTGTGACCAGGGCTACCAACTTAGTAGCAACTCCGAGTACTCAGTGTGTGAGAATGGAGCTTGGACCAATCCAGTAGTGTGTGTTCGTAAGTACTTGTACATTACTTTTCTAAAGGGCTAATGTACTGAGTTTGTTCTGTACCAAACAAATTGTGTGTTCAAAAGTTACTTGCTGATTTAGACCTAATGTGTAACTTGATTAGGTTTAAAGAATGCAATAATAACATGGGGTCATATTTGTTACTCAAACATAGCAAAACCATTTTATTTTTAGTGTATTTCCCCTATAGGGAAGAAGCTATAACCGTAGGTCTCATGGTAAGACCTAAGCCCAAGACCATGATAACTTTTCATTTTGGGGCCCCCAGAAGCTAAAAACACCATTCGTTCAAATTTATATATACGTATCTTGATTACATCTATCTTAATCTTATATATATAGATATATCTATATATATGTATGTATATATATATAAATAAATAAATATATATATACATATATATATATATATATATGTCTGTAAGCACGATAGCGCTCGCAAAAATGGTCTGATCGGAATAAAATTTGGCACAGGGGTGTAAAGTAGTAATTATTTGGATGAGTTCGAAAACCAGCCCAATCGGACCACTGGAAGGGGGGGGGGGGGGTAAAGGGGGATAAACCACCCAAAAATGGGTTTTTCACATAGAATGCAATTTGTTATCCAATTTTGGTTAGCACCATTGAATTCAGCTCGAAAAAACAAACAATTTAGTAATTTGAATCATTGCTCTATGTCCATTAGTTACAGAGATATTGAAAGTGGTAAACACAGTACGTTGTCCCAATGTTAACCTTATGGGAAATAAGTAAAATTCTATATCTCGCTTATTTCTCAACATATCTTAATAATACCCCCGTTGCAGCAGACCTGCATACTCAGCGAATTTCAAGTGCAAAACGGATTGCACTTGATATGGAAGTATTGGATGGAAGTATTTTCTTGGCATTTAAAATTCGCTGAGTATGCAGGTCTGCTGCAACGGGGGTATTTTCTTTGTACCATGTATGCCCAAATTGGGAGAGGAATCGTGGTTAAAAAATTAAAATAGTGTAATAAATCATGTTTTATTGTTAGTGAATTAATGTACAAGTTTTATTTTCAGCAAGCACATCACCAAGAACTGGAAACGGAGGGACAGCTGAAAAATGTAAGTCAGTATAACCTCTTAACTTTATTATGAAATCCAGAAGTAGTTTTAATATCTCAAACATATGGTAATCAAAATTTGTGCTAGGACGTCTGTCCTCTGAACCGATGACGATTGATTTCCATTTAGGAGATTTTTGTCCCTTTCTTAGGTTTACCAGGCAAAATTTTACTAACATTTATTTAGAGATTATATCTTATTTAATTTTTCCATCTCTCAGAGGCCTAAAAAATCCCTAGAAAGAGATGAAAACGCCTTAAATTCTAACAATATGGAGTTTTTTACTCCTACAGTAAAACCAATACGCTACATAAAATCAGTTGATGCATTTAGCGCAATATTAAAAAATTTTTTTTACTATGTTGCTTTATAGCAGACGGCAAAAAACTCCTAACCCGGCAGAACTGACTTCGATTTGAAAACGTCATGACTGTCTCACGGTCCTTTGGACCAGGTTTTATATAAAAGTTAGTATATTGAAAAGTTATGAGTTTATTTGCATAAAAACTCCACTGAAGTCTTTTACATTAGTTTTGTGACTACTTTATATAGAATATTTGTTCATACAAATTATTTAATAATATTAAAATAATTTATTTTGAATTGCAGTAGGTACTTCAATAATTATTGTTATTGTCTTATAAATGTCCGTGTTGTAAAACGATGTGTTTATGCTGACAAAAACTCCACAAAAGTATTGTTCATTAGTGTTTTGAATATTTTATATAAGAAATATATAAGCACAAAATATTTATATGTAACATGAAGCCTTATGATCACGGTCAAAAACACCAGACCTCTAAAGAAACTTTCATTTAGCTTATTGTAAGGGTTAAGAATGACGGAAAGTGAGTCATGATGTTTTAATATTATTCTTAACTTAAAAAATGGAAAAGCTCCAGGATTTGATAATATCACGACTAAAATTAATAAACAAATTTTAGAAAACATTATTGAAGTATTAACGTACCAAAAAAACGTAAGCATAAAACAAGGAGTTTTCCCAGAATGTTTAAAACTTGCTTTAGTTGTTCCCATATTTAAAAAAGGGAATCCTAAAAATACTTCAAATTACCATCCAATATCTTTGCTTCCAATATTTTCTAAAATTCTTGAAAAAGCCATGAAACAGCGTTTAATACATTTTTTGAACACCCATAATTTTTTCAGTCAAAATAAATTTGGGTTTTGTGAAAAATTATCGACTGAACATGCACTGCTGAAATTCTTAGAACACATTCACCAAGATATAAATAATCAAATATCATGTCGGGCAATATACCTTGATATCACTAAAGCTTTTGTTACCGTGGATCACAAAATTTTATTAGAGAAAATGTGGATGGCTGGAATAAGAGGTCTGCCCTATATTGGTTTTCAAGCTATTTAAATAACAGGACACAAAAAGTAAAAATTGAAAATTATTTAAATGATAAAGGTTTTTTCACCTGTGGTGTCCCTCAAGGCTCTGTATTAGGCCCAATTCTCTTCCTTATATATATTAATGACTTGTGTGAGGCAACATTTAATGGTTGTGTAACTGCTTTTGCTGATGACACAGCTTTAAGTTATTCAAGTAATAATTATGACAATTTACACACCTTAATGCAACAAGATCTAAAATTGCTCAATATATGGTTTGCAACAAATGCCTTGACATTAAGTGAAAAAACAAAATATATGCTATTTAATATTAAAAGGGAAGTAAATTTTAATACAGACTTGTTTTATCATAAATTCAACTGTCCAATAAATTCACAATGTAAAAATTGCATTAAAATTGAAAAAGTAAACAAGATAAAGTATCTAGGAGTAATAAATTCCAACCTTAATTGGAAGGACCATTTAAACAAACTTAAACAAGAAATGTATACATCAATTAGAAAGTTTTATTATTTACAAAACCTCTGTCCACAAAAATTATTAATTAACCTTTATCATGCCCTTGTAGGAACAAGATTAGGATATGCATTATTATGTTGGGGAGGGATGTACATATCAACCTTAAGACCACTAATTACACTTCAAAAATGTATAATTAGAATAATACTAAAAAAATCTAGATTGGAACATTGCTGGCCACTGTTCTCCCAATTAAAAATATTACCAATTAAAAATTTGTATATTTATAAAGTTCTAAAAATATTTTTTGAGAGAAGTATTTCTAAAAGAGAACCCCTATTAAGACCCTACGGTTTAAGAGACAGACATGCTATCCAATTCACACAACCAAATTTGACGATATATCTTCATTTTTACATATACAATGCCCCAAGATTATATAGTTTAACTATATAATCTTGACCAAATTAGTAGCACTGACCAAATTAGTAGCAATATAGATATAAAAATATATGTACTACTAGTAGATATACCCGCGGCTTCGCTCGCTGAAAGGATAATAAATGTTTGGTTTAATTATCCGTTTTTTTGTAACTTGCATTTGTTACAAATTTTCTAATAGACTAATGATTTCAATGATTTATCCTAACTATACGTTTTTAAGCGCTTCATTAGGAAGAAATAGTATATTTGTTTGAACTTTGCCTATAAATCGCTCTCGACCAGCATACAAATCCTCCTAAAAATTTAAATTCAGAAAATCCCCAATTCTACAAAAATAACTGTATGATATGTCCCAGCAGAGTTTTTAAGATTCTAGTTAAATTACTTCGGGTGATCCGTAAATCGCGAGTATTTGGAAACTGATAAATACATAATATAAGAAAAACGTAATAATTTTGGACAGTTTATTCTTTTAGTAAATGGAATTTATATTTTTTGCCTCTTTAAAATATTCTGGAGACCTTCTATTGATATTTTGAATCCATAGATCTTAAAAACTGAAAAGGCCGCCATTTTGAATTTTTGAATTTACCTTATTTTAGCCTTTCCAGGGAAAACATTTTAAAATCCGTCATTAGTATGCATCCGGAGCCTATAAAGAATATTTGAGCCAAGATTCACCGCCCAAAGCGCTCCATTGTTTTGGAAAATAAGCTTTGAAAACTAAAAATGGCCACCATTTTGAATTTTATAATATACCCTATTTTAGCCTTTTGAGAGAATATATTTTAAAATCCGTTCTTAGTACGCATCTAGAGCCTATAATGATTCATTGTGTCAAGTTTCATCGCCCAAAGCCTTACAGTTTTTGAGAAACTGATCAGTGAGTCAGTCAGTCAGTGAGTCAACCGTTTTGGCTTATATATATATATATATATAGATCTATATACACAGTATTTCGGGGACTTGAGAGCTTGCCACGCAACATTTTCGGGACCTGGAAGTCCTCGCGCCAGGTCCTCAAAATGTCGTTTTTCATACATAAAAACATCATTTTGAGGACTCTGTATAAATCTAAAACGTTTTTGCCGCCTCAGGTCCTGGGATTTTAATTTCGTATACTACCTTTCGAGGACCTAGCGTTAGGTCCTCAAAATGTTCACTTTCTGTTTTGCTGACCTAAATTGTCCACATATTTCAATGATAAGGTGACAAAGACTAACGTTATACTTTGCGCGCCAACATCTGGCCCCGATACGCCCGGCACGGTACCTTGAGCGCGTTCCTACATATCTTAGGCGATTAACCGAACGTATGAAAACTATATTTCAAATACTGATTACGCCTGTTACCATTTGGTGAAAGCTGAAGCTGTTTGCATCAATTATTACCTATTTTACTTAAAACTTGTGCCCTATTTTGATTATTTACATATAAATATATTATAGTTATGTGACTGTTATAACAATTTTGGGAGTTTGATAGATTGCAGAGTGATAGGAAAATGCTGAAATCAATGGTATAGCTTCTTGGGACTCGTGATGATAGAATTTCAGACAATTGTCTAAAATCTAAAAATTAAGAAAAATTTCTACAATTTTTTAGAAGCAATTGAATTTTTAAAGTCTGCATTGTATTTTTTGTTCTGTTATAAAAGAATATTTTACAGTT